>CM060913.1:410124396-410724396 GCA_030737875.1 Allium sativum
TCACTCTATATATTTAAATAATGTATGAGTGGAAAAGAGATTTGTGTTCGTTCCGACATCCGTAGAATGATATGTTTGATGTTTAAATTTAACGGTTTGAATAAATGTTTAAACGGCGAATAAGTGAGCTAAGATTTTGAAAATGTTACGAATGTTGGAACGAGTTAAAATTTTGAATAGTTGATAATATGTATGTGAATTGAACATCTACAAATTCTCGTTGAATTTAGGTTAAAGTTGTTAAATTTGGTGATACAAAAATCACAAATTGATTGGAACAAATTTGTAAAGAATGGAAAGTAAATATTTTTATAATGGGAATGCATTGATTGCATTTGATGGGGTGGTAGAGAAATAAATGAAGGGATTAATTTCTTCCATCTATGCTAAAGAAACGGATTGATTTACTTCCTATGTTTGCACATTTGTTGTTATGGTAATTTGCCTCCATTATATTATTATTATATGTTGGTAATTTAATTGATGACACACATAGATTTGCACGGGCTATATATTGAGGGGTAGACTTTAGTGTAAACCCATCCTGGCTTGGAGCCAGTGATCCCCAATGGCGTCTCTTCTTGTTAAACCTTATTGAGGTTTGGATATGTAAACTCTTATTTTGTAATCTCTTGTAATTCTCTCATGTGGAATAAAATCTCTCTCTGTTGGACTGGACGTACACGATCTCGAGGATAGTTGAACCAGTATAAATATTGTGTCTCTTTGTTTCTCTGCTATAGTTATTTACTATTTTGTTGATGTAATAGAATAATTGCTAACATATTAGATTGATGTACAATTGACAAATCTAGATCCTATTTATTGCGCTTCCGCATTCGCGCAATCTTCTCGCACAACAGATTGGTATCAGAGCGAGGTGATTTGTTTTAAATTGTGCATCAATTATTTCTACAAAGGTTGGTAGATTCAGTGATGATTATGCTATTACTATTTTGGTGAAAATGAGACTTTGGTGGAGGAGATTATGCTAAGAGAAAAGAGCGTTCCGATCTGGGAACTTTGACGTGATATGGAGTTTACTGTGGTGAACGGATTATTGGATTTGAGAAGTTTTGATCATGTTTCTGACAGGGGTCTTCATGTTGATGATGCTCTAGGGATCCAAGATGATCAGGAAAGGAGCTCAGGTCAAGTGATAGACGGGTGTCAAGACAGAGATCATTGTGGTTTAGACAGGGGTCTTCACGTTGATGATGCTCGAGGGATCCGGGGTGATCGAGGAAGGAGCTCAGGTCAAGTGTTAGACGGGCGTCGATGTGTATTACAAGCACTTTTAGACCGTTAATGTTGCGTGGTGCATCTCGAGGGGAAGATGCATCTTTGGCAGGCGGTGGGTTTGTTTTTGTAATGGTTTTAATTGAGAGAATTAAATTTTTGGTCTTGTTGGTGTTGAGATTACTTTGGTGTCTGCCTTTTTTTTATTTTGGATATTTGCAACAGTTTGTTGGCGGGCGGGGACGTAGTCTGAGCTCGTTAACAATGGTGTGATGAGGGGTAGCTTTGCTGGAACCCATTAGGCAAATATTCATTTTTGGTTTCTATCTAATTGTGAGATTTTGATTGAAGGTGGAGTTCTGTTGAAGAGTTTTATGATGTGAAGAGAATTTGATTGGAGATGGGGTGTTGCAGATATGTGATTTTGCATCAAGGTGGAGTGTTAAATTTGGTGATACAAAAATCACAAATTGATTGGAACAAATTTGCAAAGAATGGAAAGTAAATATTTTTATAATGGGAATGCATTGATTGCATTTGATGAGGTGGTAGAGAAATAAATGAAGGGATTAATTTCTTCCATCTATGCTAAAGAAACGAATTGATTTACTTCCTATGTTTGCACATTTGTTGTTATGGTAATTTGCCTCCATTATATTATTATTATATGTTGGTAATTTAATTGATGACTCACATAGATTTGCACTGGCTATATATTGAGCGGTAGACTTTAGTGTAAACCCATCCTGGCTTGGAGCCAGTGATCCCCAATGGCGTCTCTTCTTGTTAAACCTGATTGAGGTTTGGATATGTAAACTCTTATTTTGTAATATCTTGTAATTCTCTCATGTGAAATAAAATCTCTCTCTGTTGGACTGGTCGACGTACACTATCTCGAGGATGGTGGAACCAGTATAAATATTGTGTCTATTTGTTTCTCTGCTATAGTTATTTACTATTTTGTTGATGTAATAGAATAATTGCTAACATATTAGATTGATGTACAATTGACAAATCTAGATCCTGCTTATTGTTCTTCCGCAAAGGCGCAATTTTCATAACAAAAGTAGCTCACGAAGAAATCAGGGGAGGAGCCCCCTGCACTTGGGGTAGGCACGTGCCTACACCAGTACTTTTCTAAACGAAAAAAAAATAAGAGTAAAAGCACGTGCTCCTTCCTCAATACGCAGAAAACCACGCTCCTTCCTCAATACGCAGAAAACCAACCATCAAGCTTCTAAGAATCTCAATCAAAGAAAAGAACGCAACCCAAAACCTAGAAAAATTCTTTGTTTGTCAACCCAAAAAATAAAAAAAAAGAGAAAGGAAGAACACGATCTGCAAGCTACCCTCTTTCTTCACAAAGTTAGCCGAAAATGGGTAACCTGATTTAATTTTTTCATTGATTTCTTGTGTTTGCATATTTTAGGGATTATGCTAGATAGCTTAATTCGATTAATTCAGAGAATTCAGCATAGTTTAGAGATTATACTGCATAGTGAAATCACTGAAATGGGCTAATTTGAGAAGTGCATAAAAGTATTCATTGTTTTAGCCTTTTGGGTTGCTGATCTTTTCAGAAATCATGTTAGATTATCTAATTATTGAAATGGGTTGATTGAGATACTTTTCTATAATTGTTAGATCATCTAATTATTGTTAATCATCTTTTCAGATTTGCATAAATATTATAAATGAGCTCGTGATGCTATTTCTGACATTGCGGGATCTTCTTTCAACATCGTAGAAAATGATATCCAAAATGAAGCTATTCCAAAAACAGTGATTCAAAATTGCATTCATGTTGAATTATTAAATCTTCCTTCTAATCCAAGTTTACGAAATCGGATTTCGAACTATGAACCCAATGGTCAAGATATAGTTCGTAGAGCTTATTTACAGAAAGGTCCATGTCAACCTTCGTTATTTACAGAGATTGTGAAATACTTGGTTGTGGTTGAGGGGCTTTTGGGGTGCTGCACTGTTTGGGGTGCTCTCGAACCTGCCCATATATATATATACATATATACACACACACACGCTATATATATACACACACAAGGTTCAACAACATTTCAAAAAGTGCACTATTCCACCACTAACTTTTGTTATTGAAAGTTACTGTGTATCTTTGTTACTAAAAGCGACAGTGTATCTTTGATACTCCCTCCTGTTCTGATTAAATGACGTTTTGGTCTATTACGCACAAATTAAGAATAGTAGAAAAATGACACTCTTAGCCTTTAATTAATGATTGTCCATGCAGCTTTAACATCCTTTTTCATTAAAAAATGAGCTTTAACCAGTCCGTGGAGCTTCCCAAAGCAATTATAACCAATTAAAATAAATGAATGCATTGGAAAAGTTCAATAGTTACAGCTGCATACGCACATCAATGAAGGATAAAAAAGGAAATTATCTAAAACGTCATATATTAAGAAAAAAGTTCTTTGATACAAAACGTCATATAATATGAATAGGAGGGAGTATTGTTTATGAGGTACTTTTTAATATAATTAATAATTAGCCACTCTCACCACGAGGTCGTTCTTAATTCCAGCTCCATGCTAGTAGGTACGATATATCTTTCCCGGGCAACCAATTTTCATTAAAAAAATAGACTATCGTTTTCACAAACTTCTGTGTTCAAATGCACAGTTGGCTTCATTTATGGGTGCCTTTACCAAAATAATAATTCTAAAAGGCTCGAATTCTAGTACGAAATTTAACCCGAAATTCAGGGGATACGATTATGTATGAGTTAGCGGAATTCATGGAGAGCGGATAATTTTCCTTCCTAACATTAACAGTAAAGGTTTTTCCTAACGTTAACGATAAATTATATATGAATTAACAGTAGTCGTACAATTTTGGTTTCGGGCTAAATTTAGTAAAGGTTTCAGGTCTTGTACTAGAAAAGCAATTTATACAAACATGTTAAGATTCTTAGATATATGCAAAATACCGTGATTTCGATTTATATCTAGTTGGGACTAATCCAATTTATGTAATACTCCATAATTTATTTTGTCGACTTGAACTGAATCCAAGCAAATTATAATCTTTTATTAATTTATTTTGTATGGAAAATTATATACATATCTTTTATAAAAAAACAAATAAATAGCTAATAAGCAATAAACAATCAGCTCAAATATTGTTGATCTGTTTCTCGTTGACGGTTGATCTGCCCCACTAATTTGGAAAGGCACCCTATATATTTGGAGCAATATACATGCATTACAGGTACAGTTCCAATCAGCAACACTTCATCGGCTCTTTTCTATTTTTGTCAAGTTCAATACAATGACTTCACCGTCAAAAGATTCCCCCTGGGTTCGTGCACTTTTTTTACCTTGGTTTGGCACCAGCCACATCATTCCAATGGTCGACTTCGCACGCCTTGTAGCTGCGCGCAACATCCACTGCACAGTAGCGGTCACACCAGCAGACGTATCGCTTGTCGAAAACACTGTCAAAAACTCTTGTGCATCTGGTCTACACATGGACATCCTAACATTTCCATTTCCTTCTCCACCAGAAGAATCAGGACCATCTCCTGGACTAGAAAACAGCACAACAATCCCTCCATCCGAAGGGTACAGTCTTATCACGGCCCCTAGACATGCACGAACAACCATAGTGAACCTGATAACAACCCACAGACCGGATGTAATAATCTGCGACCCTTATTTCTCATACGTCAGCGAAACCGCCTCCGAACTTGGCATTCTGTATGTAAGTTTCCTAGCGGTCGGAATGTTCCCTTGCTGCATCATGGGCATTCTTTCCTCGGACGGGTATCACCAGTCAGTATCATCTGACAGTGAACCGTTCCTCGTACCTGGGCTTCCCCACAGAATTGAATTAGTTCGATCCGAGTTGCCAGATTTTTTGCAGGGTGCAACTGAGTTCAGTGTTGAAGACGTAACAACAAAAGCTAAAATCTTTGGTGTGGTGGCGAACAGCTTCAGGGAGATGGAAGGGGAGTATGCGGAGCACTTTGAGAAATGCACTGGGGATAAAACCTGGCTTGTAGGCCCTGTCTCGCTAGCGAAATGTGGAAATGAAAAGGATCAGGCGGTGCAGGGAAGCGAAAATGGAAACTACCAGAAGTGCATGGAGTGGCTGGATAAGAAACCACGTGCTTCGGTCGTGTACTTGTGTTTCGGTAGCTGGTGCCCTGTTGGCAAGGACCAGATGACCGAGTTGGCATTGGGGTTGGAAAGATGCGGGTATAATTTTATGTGGGTTGTAAGGGAAGAGGAGGGGCTGCCGGAAGGGTATGAAGAGAGGGTGAAGGGAAGAGGGCTGGTGGTGAGGGGGTGGGTCCCGCAGGTGGCCGTGCTGGGGCATGCGGCTGTGGGAGGGTTTGTGTGCCACTGTGGGTGGAACTCGCTGGTGGAAGGGGTATGCGCCGGGGTGCCGATGGTGACATGGCCGCTGCTTGTAGAGCAGTTTATAAGCGAAAGGCTGGTAACTGACGTGTTGAGGACGGGGGTGAGGAATTGGAGCGGGTTCAGGAGCACGCTTTCGGAGAAGAAGGTAACTGTGATGGCAGAGGATGCTGCCAAGGCTGTTCGGAGGATTATGGATGGAAATGAGGAGGCGGTAGGGTTGAGGAGGAGGGCCAAGGAATATGGAGAGAAGGCCAGGATGAGTGTGAAGGAGGGTGGGTCTTCGTTTAACGACCTTGAATCGTTTGTTGCGGAAATCATGGCTCGTCTCAACAGGGCTTGATTCGAAAATCACTATCACTTGTACGTTGTTTCAACTTGTTATTTTCTGAAATTTTTTTTTTTCCCTACTTCTCCTGCTTTTTTTTTGTTTGAGTTTGCGCTGTCTTTGTTGGTAACTGCAATTTATAATAATTAGCCTGCTTACTATATTTTAATGGCGTAGTGCATAAGTTATGGGTTATGGCTGACCGAAATGTCATCCATGTTATAAAAAGATATTCAAAGCAAGTAATCAAAAAATTGCCTGTCTAAGAGGAGAAAATAATTTGGATTTTTAATTCTTATCCAATGCAGAAACCTTTGCTTAATAAAACTTCTCCAGTTGTGCATCGATACGTGCATGTATGCACGTGAATTCGTTCTATCAATTAAGTTGTGCACATGGACATTAATGACTTATGCCAGCTTAGTTCTCGGATATTATTTATTCTCACAAGAAACGGGTGAAAGTCTAATATCAAATCTGAATCTGATTCGCTTACCAAAGTGTATGATTCTGATTTTAAATTCACGGTGCAATAATATTAAGTCAGTCGATTAATTAACTGAACTCCAAAGAAGAACATACTAACAACAAATTAAATAGCTGGTTAAGTATTGCAAATATAGAATCGAATGACATTTAAAATAGTAACAAGTTGAGATAATATTACTGCATTGAGATGAGATTAAGTAATATAAAGCTAGTTGCCGGAAATGTGAAAGGAAAATGGTTTATATAGGAACTGAAACAATGTAATCCATGCTTCACATATGTGACCGTACGTATTACAGATATTTGATACGTTGATTATTTTTTGCATGAATAGATCCTAAGTCCAGCGCAAAAGCAACAACCAACAATATGCAGTTATATCAGAGCTTTTCCACCCAAGTATAACCAGAGTTGTATACCTTATAAATGTTGGATATTCCAGCCCATATTTGGCATAATTTTATGCAAGCATATTTGACATAATTTTATGCAAGCATATTTGGCATAATTTTATGCAGGCTTATTTGGCATAATTTCATGCAGGCATATTTGACATAATTTTATGCAAGCATATTTGGCATAATTGTATGCAGGCATATTTGACATAATTTTATGCAAGCATATTTGGCATAATTGTATGCAGACATATTTGGCATATCTTTTTATGCAGGCTATGCTTAATTTGTGGGAGAGATTTATTAGTTTTGTCTTTTTTCTAGATTTGTTGTGCAAGCATGCCTTTTGTGCAACAATATCTTTTCTTTTAAGGAAAGACATTTGGGAGATTACTCACAATTTTGGTATGCACATTAAAAGAAAAAGGGTTAATATAACCAGATCTGGTCACATAAGGCAGCAGCAGTTTTTGGTCATTTATCATCTTCTTCAAGGTGTTTTGGTCTTCAAGATTGAGCTTCATTCTCGCTCGATACACCGCTGGCCTGAAGTGCACACATAGGGTGTTCTCTTACACCTTTTTCATCTCTTATTGTTTTTGGATTCCGGTGATTAGAAGAGAATCTTTTGTAAACATTTTGGGGTTGTTTTCCCCTTTTGGTTTATCAATAAGAGAAGAGGGTAGACTCCTTAAGAGGTCTCGTGGTTTTTACTCTTCACATCGAAGAGGTTTTCCACGTATAAAAATCTTGTGTCTTGCTATTTTACTTTCATCGTATCTTTTTTATTTGAATGGTGTGTTGATTGATTGTCTTGTGTGTGATATTGTGGGTGTAGCTTGAAGTAACCCCTAATCGATCCTATCAAATTGGTATCAGAGCTTGAGGTTGGTTATTTATCACACTATGGAGTCGAGCAGTCATAGCTCAATGATTAAGTTGACATCAACCAACTATTCTATTTGGAGACCTATGATGGAAGACTTGTTATATTGCAGGGATTTACATGACCCAATTGAAACCGTCACTAGTTCGAGTGGTATTATCTCTAAACCTTCTAAACCCGATAAAATGGAAGAGAATGAATGGATAAAGTTGAAAAGGAAAACTTTAGGAACCATTAGACAATGGGTTGACATTAGCATTTTTAACCATGTGTCACAAGAGACCGATCCATATGATTTGTGGAAGAAATTAGAAGGTTTGTATGAGAGGAAAACCGCCCATAACAAAGCTTCATTGATTAAAAGGCTTGTTAATCTAAAGTTGAAAGGTGGAAAGTCAGTTTCTGAGCATCTTAGTGATTTCCAAGATATTATTAACAAGTTGACAACTATGAAGATCATTTTTGATGATGAATTGCAAGCTTTGTTCTTATTGAGTTCTTTGCCAGATAGTTGGGAAACTTTAGTTGTAACCATTAGTAATTCAGCTCCAGATGGTGTGCTATCTTTGGATGTGATCAAAGAAGCATGTTTAATGAAGAAATTAGAAGAAAAGAGATTGGAGTTGACAATTCACAAGCTCTTGTTGTGGAGAATAGAGGAAGAAGCAAGAGCAAAGGACCCAAAGGCCGTGATAACTCAAGAGGAAGATCCAAGTCTAGTGATGGAAAGAATCACTTCATATGCAACTATTGCAAGAAGCCTGGCCATATTAAAAAGTATTGCTTTCGTTGGAAAAGAGAACATGGGAAGAAGAATGATTTTCAAAAAGAAGGCGATGATAAAAATGTTGCAGCAGTAGCCTCTAAAAGTGATGATGATGTCACTTTAATTTGCGCAACTAGTGAATGTCATCATGTTAGCAGTACAGATTCTGAGTGGGTGGTTGATACAGGTGCTTCATATCATTGTGTTCCTAAGAGAAAGTATTTTTTGAATTATCAAGCAGGTGATTTTGGCAGTGTCAAAATGGGTAACCAGAGTTCAGCAAGCATAGTTGGGATTGGTGATATTCGTGTGAAGACTAATGTTGGATGCATGCTTACATTGAAAGGTGTACGTCATATTCCGGATTTGCGTCTTAATTTGCTTTTAGCTCATATTCTTGATCAAGAAGGCTTTCGTCACACATTTGAGAGTGGCAAGTGGAAATTATCCAAGGGATCCATGACAATTGCAAGAGGCGAGTTGTGTTGTTCTTTGTACAAGACATATTTGACTGTATGTTTTGGTGAGCTCAATGCAGTGGAAGAAAAAGATTCTCCTAATTTGTGGCATCGAAGATTGGGACACATGAGTGAAAAGGGTTTGAAATATTTAGCAGGTAAATCTCTTATTCCTGTCAATACTACAATTTCACTTAACCCTTGTGATCATTGCTTAGCAGGAAAACAACATAGAGCTTCTTTTGCTAGAAAGTCTACAAGAAAGCAGGCTAAGTTGGAGCTTGTACATTCGGATGTATGTGGTCCTATTGAGGTTGAATCCAATGGTGGCAACAAATATTTTGTCACTTTTATTGACGATGCTACTAGAAAGACATGGATTTACATTTTGAAGACCAAAAGCCAAGTGTTTGAAACTTTTCAGAAGTTTCATGTTATGGTGGAAAGGGAGACAGAAAGCAAGTTGAAGTGCCTTCGTACAAACAATGGTGGAGAGTATACCTCACATGAGTTCAAGAATTATTGTGCGCAATATGGTATTCGACATGTGAAGACAGTTCCAGGCACTCCCCAACACAATGGTGTAGCTGAGAGGATGAATAGAACCATTGTGGAGAAGGTGCAATGCATGTTGAAGATGTCCGATCTACCAAAGTCATTTTGGGCTGAAGCAGTGAATACAGCAGTTTATCTGATCAACCGTTCTCCATCTATTCCATTGGGGCTTGACATTCCAGAGAGAGCATGGAAGGGATGTGATCCTGTATATACACATCTTAGAGTATTTGGATGCAAGGCATACATGCATGTGCCAAAAGACCAAAGGTCAAAGCTGGATTCCAAGACTAATCCATGTGTTTTTGTTGGCTATGGTGATGAAGAGTACGGGTTCAGGCTATATGATCCAGAAAAAGGAAAGGTAGTAAGAAGCAGAGATGCAGTGTTCTTTGAGCATGAAAAAGGTGTAGAACTTTTGAGTGCAAGGTATCATACTAGCTCAGATTTTTTTATTGATACTACTGATGTTTCTTTGTCCCCTACTCGTGGTTTTGTTGAACAGCCAATACAGGCTGATATTGATGCAACACATGAAGGTGTTGATGATGCACAGCTTGATGGTGCACATTTTGATGATGTTCATGATGAAGCTCAACCAAATGGAGAAGTGGCTTGTGAGCAGGGGGAGAAAATTGCCCCACAAGTGGATGATGCTCAAGTTAGAAGGTCAACCAGAGAACATAAACCATCTACAAGATATCCAAGCACAGATTATATCTTAGTTACAGCTGATGGTGAGCCCGAGAGCTTCCAAGAAGTGTTGTCCAGTCAAGACAAGAATCTTTGGCTTGAGGCTATGAAAGAGGAGATGGATTCTTTGATGAAGAATCAGACTTTTGAGCTAGTGAAACTTCCAAAAGGCAAGAAGCTTTTGAAAAACAAATGGGTTTTCAAGAACAAGAAAGATGGTGAGAAGATAGTAAAGCGCAAAGCTAGATTGGTAGTCAAAGGATGCAATCAGAAAAAAGGCATTGATTTTGATGAGATTTTTTCACCAGTTGTCAAGATGACTTCTATCAGAACCATTTTGGGTTTAGCAGCAAGTTGTGACCTTGAATTGGAACAACTTGATGTAAAAACCGCATTTTTACATGGTGATTTGCAGGAAGAAATCTACATGGAACAACCTGAAGGATTTGAAGAAAAGGGAAAAGAAAAACTTGTTTGCAAGTTGAAGAAGAGTCTTTATGGACTTAAGCAAGCACCAAGGCAGTGGTATCACAAATTTGATTCATTTATGACAAGCAATGGTTACAAGAGGACTGTTGCAGATCGTTGTGTGTATTTTAGAAAGTTTCCTGGTGATATCTTCATTATTCTTCTTTTATATGTGGATGACATGTTGGTAGTTGGACAAAACTTAGAATTGATTAGCAACTTGAAGAAAGATTTGTCCAAGTCATTTGACATGAAGGACATGGGTCCTGCAAAGCAAATCTTAGGCATGGAGATTGTTCGTGACAGAAAAGCTAGGAAGTTGTGGCTATCTCAAGAAAAATATATTGAACGTGTGCTTGAAAGGTTCAATATGAAGCATGCTAAGCCGGTTTGTACACCACTCGCATCTCATTTTAAGCTAAGTAAGAGGGATTGTCCAACAACGGAGAAGGAAAAAGCAAGTATGTCTTCTATTCCTTATTCATCTGCAGTTGGTTCATTGATGTATGCTATGGTGTGCACTAGGCCAGATATTGCACATTCTGTTGGTTTGGTGAGTAGATACTTATCCAATCCTGGTAAAGTTCACTGGGATGCAGTAAAGTGGATTTTCAGATATTTGCGTGGTACTTCTAGATTTTGCTTATGTTTTGGAGGTAGCAAACATGTTCTTGAGGGGTATACAGATGCAGACATGGCTGGTGACATTGATAGTAGAAAATCTACCTCAGGTTATGTGTTCACATTTTCAGGGGGAGCCATTTCTTGGCAATCCAAGTTACAAA
The DNA here is from genome assembly GCA_030737875.1 of Allium sativum. Lineage (NCBI taxonomy): Eukaryota > Viridiplantae > Streptophyta > Magnoliopsida > Asparagales > Amaryllidaceae > Allium > Allium sativum. The sequence continues at coordinate 410,135,856 of CM060913.1, forward strand.
AGTGTGTGGCTTTATCTTCAACCGAGGCAGAGTATATAGCAGCTGTGGAAGCAAGTAAAGAGATGCTTTGGTTGAAGAGGTTCCTTCAAGAGTTGGGTTTGCAACAAGAAGAGTATATAGTATTCTGTGACAGTCAGAGTGCTATGGATTTGAGCAAGAATTCCATGTATCATGCACGCACTAAGCATATTGATGTTCGGTATCATTGGTTAAGAAATGTGATTGAAGAAAATATGCTCAAGTTAAAGAAAATTCATACAAACAAGAATGGTGCAGATATGTTGACTAAAGTGGTTCCAGGAAACAAGCTTGATGTTTGTAGCAAGCTTGTGGGAATGAGTTTCAAATGATGATTGAAGCATGCACATCTTCCCCAAGTTGGGCTGGAGGGGGAGATGGGGAAATTGTGCCATTGCGGAAGAACAATAAGCAGGATCTAGATTTGCCAATCGTACATCAAACTAATCTGATAGCAATTATTCTATTACTACAAAGAAATAGTAAATAACTATAAAGAAGAAAAGAGACAATATTTATACTGGTTCCACTATCATCGAGATAGTGTACGTCCAGTTCAAAAGAGAGAGATTTTATTTCACATAATAGAGAGAATTACAAGAGATTACACAAAAAGAGTTTACATATAACCTCAAATAGGCATAACAAGAAGAGATACCATTGGGGATCACTGGCTCCATGCCAGGATGGGTTTACTAAGAAGTCTACCCCTCAATATATAGCCAGTGAAATGTATGTGAGTCATCAATCAAATCACCATTATATGGTAATAAATTATGGAGGCAAATTACAATGGCAACAAATGACTCAATAGCAAATATGGAAGAAAATAATCCATGCATCCATCTCATGCAAATGCAATCAATGCATTTATGCATTCCATATTGAATATATTTACTTTCCCATTTTGCATATTTGTTCCATCTAAATGTGATTTTGTATCACCCAAATTTAACATCTCCACCTTGATGCAAAATCACATATCTGCAACACCCCATCTCGAATTAAATTCTCTTCACATCAAAAAACTCTTCAAAAGAACTCCACCTTCAATCAAAATCTCATAATGAGGTACACCAAAAATGAATATTTACCAAATGGGTTCCAGCAAAGCCACCCCCCATCACACAATTGTTAACGAGCTCAGACTACGTCCCAGCCCGTCAACAAAATGTTGCAAATATCCAAAATAAAAAAGAAGGCAGACACCAAAGTAATCTCAACACCGCCAAGGCAAAAAATAATTCTCTCAATCACCAATTCAAAAAAATAGAGCCAAAATCCAAATCTCTGCATGCAACAAAATTCTCTCTCCTTCCACATATCTGTATGTAGCACCTCTTTTAAGACGGCATCACAAAATCGACGATGGCACAAATTCGCCAAAATCAGCTCTATGAACTGAACTCTCCAAGACGGCATCATAAGTTGATAAGCCTCAACGGCGTCAAATCCGTCACCAAAATCAGCTACATCAGATATAATTTCCAAATCCAATGGTCTCTTCAACACACTAAACTCTTTATCACGTCAAAGTTCCCAGATTGGAACGCTCTTCACTCTCAACATAATCTCCTCCACCAAAGTCTTCCTTTTCTCCCAAAATTGTAATAGAATAAGCACCACTGAATCTACAACCTTTGTAGAAATTATTGATGAACAATTTAAAACAAATCGCCTTGCTCTGATACCACTTGTTGGGGAAATTGCGCCATTGCGGAAGAACAATAAGCAGGATCTAGATTTGCCAATCGTACATCAAACTAATCTGATAGCAATTATTCTATTACTACAAAGAAATAGTAAATAACTATAAAGAAGAAAAGAGACAATATTTATACTGGTTCCACTATCATCGAGATAGTGTACGTCCAGTTCAAAAGAGAGAGATTTTATTTCACATAATAGAGAGAATTACAAGAGATTACACAAAAAGAGTTTACATATAACCTCAAATAGGCATAACAAGAAGAGATACCATTGGGGATCACTGGCTCCATGCCAGGATGGGTTTACTAAGAAGTCTACCCCTCAATATATAGCCAGTGAAATGTATGTGAGTCATCAATCAAATCACCATTATATGGTAATAAATTATGGAGGCAAATTACAATGGAAACAAATGACTCAATAGCAAATATGGAAGAAAATAATCCATGCATCCATCTCATGCAAATGCAATCAATGCATTTATGCATTCCATATTGAATATATTTACTTTCCCATTTTGCATATTTGTTCCATCTAAATGTGATTTTGTATCACCCAAATTTAACAATAAAAATCCTAACATTGAATTATTAGTCACGTAGGATTAAATATTTTGCAGCTTACATTATAGTTTAACAGAATCGACGTGGAATTACGGAGTGGCTGAACAACACATGAAATAAACAACAAATTACTGCACAGTTTTTAATAACATATCGGGAATTGGAGTGCGTAATGGGTTGACATAGACAACAAGTTAGACAAGAAATATAGATTAGTGCAAACACTCGGGCTTTTCCATTGACATCATTTTGTCTATTTTTCTTGCGATTGCTGAGTAAAGAAAATTTTAAAGAATTAATATCAATTTGGTTGAGCATCGTGAAGATTAGTGTAATTGCATGTTAATTTAAACACATGGAACTCAGCACTCTGTTGCAAAAGATTCAGTTGATATATATAACCAGTCTTCCAATTGTGACATAATAGTTGCTCTATTTTATCATAGCGCAAAATGGCGCATAGCTCTAAATAGCGCGCTATTTTGTTTTTGTCGTTTTTTTTTTTTTATATATTTGGATAATGACTTAAGCCAAAAATAGCACACTATTGTATTTATAATGACCCAGAGGAAAAATGTCATAGAATATGACTCAAAAGAAGAAAAAATTGATGATTGTTTAAATAATGATTAATGGTTATGAATTAGATGAAACTAGTGACTGTGTTGTAAAAACTTAAAAGTATAATATAATTTCTATGTTTTGTTATTGTACACTTAAATCACGTTTAACTTTAGTTTATATGAATCTTATTATTGTAGACTTCATATATTAATTTCATTTGATCTTATTTTCACTTTACAATTTTTCTTATTTATAACTTTTTTCTTCAGTACTTGTTTGTAGATATTTTTTTAAATACTTTGTACAAAAGTGTATTTTCATGCCTTTTTTCTCGGAGTTTTATATCAACATAATTGATAAATAAAAATAAATTTCATTATAATTCACAATTATAAGAATAAATTTCAAATTTGTAAGACACAAATATATTATATCCATCAATTATTTTGAATGTACAATATGAACTTATCAATTTTTTTGTAATAGAATTACATAAACATATATTTAATACATGCATAAATTATGGTGGTGCTTGTATTTGGAGTCTTGAACGGTTTGGATATGACGCAAGATATGCAAAAGAAAACAAAAATAAAATTCAGTTAGGCAAAATATACATGATCACTTTTTTTTTAAATGAACGCAATAGCGCGCTATAGCGCATAGCGCAAGCATTGCACTATTTTACGCTATGCGCTATAGACTACACTGATCACACTTCAAAAGCAATATTCTCCTTACCGTGACCTCACAATAAGTTTATTGAAATTAAATAATGCAAATATAATTGATTTAAAGTTTAAACGAACCAATAAAAGTTAAGCCGAAACAAAAATAATGTGTTATCGTAAGATATGACGAGTAGATAAGTACAACATATAATTTTCAATAGTTAATGACATATGCAAGCTCGAGTACCAACAAAACTTGATCTAGACACAAATTACATACGATTCTTTTGGTATATCTTTTCTTCATGTATCAATTGAAAATTAAAGACCTTCACATATCACTATGTCAGTACTTCCCTTGGCAAGAATAAGAGAAAAAATAAATATTTATACCAAACCCATCCTCCAAATTTGACGACCATCTCATTTTTTTTGAGGACATGATGTTACATCGATGAAGTTTCTTTTGATTTTGAATTGTCTACTTCAAAAAGCTATATGTTTGTGGTATGTGTGTTTGTGGTATGTGCGTTTGTGGTATGTGTGTTTGTCTGTGTGGATTGTGAATGTATGTTACACGCTCAAAAGAAGAAGAAAAAATCAGTATGATTACTTGTCCAAAGGAAGCACCTGCAACCACTACCACTTCGGATATGAAGCTGAAAATACTCTATAGAGCATCCCAATTCCTCTTACATGATTCCCGTTGGTACTTCCCTTAGAAAAGGATGAATTTTACCATGAAACTAGGACAATGCCTGTAGGATTATCACAAGAATTAAATAAAAACATAAATATAGGTTACAAAGTTGAAAAGCAGAATGTTCTCAAATTTACATCAGAATACTGAAGAAAAAATGTTTTAGTTCATAAAAGAAGGAGCTGCCCCCTTTGTTGCAGTTAAAGCGATGAACTGGCTTTTTTGAAAATTCAACAACTGGAACAGATGTAAACGATGATTGGCATGAATGACTTCCACGTTTGTATGGAGCCTAGAATGTTTGTATTAGTCTCACCTTTGATAAAAGTTGGTTCACGATGCAACATCGACACTTTAATGGAAATTCTTTTATGCTAGCAGTTTTATTGCAGTAGAAGCAAATGCTGAAAACACTTTCATAATGTTATATAGATATCAACACATATTATAAAAATATGCATAAGTGTAATACCATTAAAGATTAATGAAATGTTTTATAAAAGTAGAAACAGACTATGACATTTAATGTTTTGATTTAACTCATATACCAGTGGAGGAGTACAGTGATATTTCTTGTTTGCTTTCATATGCTTTTACCATTTAGTATGTGTAAAGCATCATAATCCCAACCCACCCCTATTCTAATTGGATCTCAGAAGAAACAAAATATATATTGCATTCAGGACATGGTAATGGAAGTTACATGTTACACTAGTATAAACACATCAAAATTAGACTAAAATTGAAAACATCCAAGTGGATATGAGAATTCACCATGCCACCAAAACTATCTCGTGAAAATGTTACTGTCTACCATGGTCAAATTAACGCTTCATTCTACATAGGTATAACCAAGTAATCTGAGAAATGTATGGAGCATTTTGACCAAAATCCATAAACTAAAATTCACCCTTTTTGGGATTTTCGTATCTTATTCAAGGGATAAATTTGAACGCTATAATAATAGGATGAAAAGATAAATATATAAATGAATTCACCTCATTAGTAATCATATGGAAGTCATAATTTGAGAAAATATTTCAAATTCCAGGCAAATCTCCGAATTGAAAATAGAACCGTAGGAAATGAAAAGAGAAGATAATTCAATAGCTGAATCCCAAAAATTGAAAGATGAGAAGATTGAAATACCTGGACAAGCGAGAGGAAGATTACGTCGAAGACTCGCTATAATGAGAATTTATCTTCAGATCGAAACCAGAGAAGAATAAAAGAGCGGAAACCCTAAAAAAATGGCGGTGGCTTTGGCTAGAACGGCAAAATTTGGGAAAATATAACAGGGGCAATTGTTCGGGCCTCGATTAATGTTAGCAGCGACCATTCACTATTTTGCCTTTAATTCTTTGTTATTAAAGGCGAGAATTTTATATTGCCTCTACATAGGGCCTCTAAGAGCATACCCAACAGTATGAGTTCGGGTAAAAATGGGGGCGATTCACACTTTTTTTTTCTTCCACGCGCCAGCAGCCTGAATTAAAGCGTGAGGGAGGGAGGAAAGTGGGGATTGTCGCCACTTTTATTTTGTAGTGGCGATCGTTAAACGGGGTTCAGAAAACCGTTTAACGTACAAATGAGTTTCTGAACCCCGTTTAACTAAAAAAAACCACTAAACGGCTTTCTGTTTGCCGTTTAGTGATTTTTTTTTTTAAATAAGCGTTGTTGCCCCACTCACTGCTGGAAGAGTGGGGCAAATTCACGATTAAATTTTGCAAACTCACATTTTAAATGCACACGGTGCTGGGAATGCCCTAATACGTGCAAAATTGGTAGTGGCGGTGAGCATGTAATGAAAGAAGTAAGCACATGTTAAGTGTCAGTTGACTATAATTTACGTAATTAAACATGTTCGTTCTTCTACAGTGTTATATAGTTTAATTACGCCTTATGGGAAGTGGCGGAGCTAGCATAAATGTTCAGCTAGAGCAGCAATTTTATTTCCAAAAAGTTAATTGGATTATAAATGTGCTGCTCCAATATAAAAGAATGTAACCTATAGAACAAAGAACACAACATGTAGCAGCTTGTAAGAAGGAAAAGAAAAGTTGGTGAAATGCTTATGTGCTTGAAGTCCAGCTAGGGCCTAAATCAAAATTCAGCAAGGGCCAAGTGTTAAAATCATACTGTCTATAATTCACTTTGGAACTTTCACATAGGGCATTGGCCCTAGCTGGGCTCTACCTCTATCCGCCCCTGCTTATGGGGTGGCCTAAAGCGTTTAGCTGTTCTTGCTTAATCTCACGCACGCTATGCACTGTTGGACATGTATAGAAAACATTAACAATCTCACCATCACTATATATACATTGACATTGTTCAATATGCCATGAAGGGCTTGACTTTCATTTAGTTGTTAATGCTTTAGAAGGCTCTGTATAACTTTGTTCGGCAAGAAATCTCATCAAATGAGATTGGTCTATCATCAGGCACTATATATTCGCTCTCCATACTCCAATCTTTTACAGAAATTGTCCCGGCCAACAGGCATGGGCAAAGGCCAGGGCGACACTTATGGCCCAGGTGAGCTGCTGTTGTCGCCTGATTTATGTCATTAATTATTTCTCATTTCCTTTGAATGCGCATTAAGATGGATATATAATTACAATGCGGGATAGTTGCTTTATGAAATATATAATAGTCTGGTTAGATTAAATTGATAAATAGAGGGACAACGATAATTAAGTAGGAAAGTTTTGCTAAAATGGTTGGTAAGATACACCACTCAAGTATTTTCCCACTCTTTCTTTCCAATCATTCATTCACCTTCCAATCAATTATTTTAATATAAATACGGGTTTATATCACGAGGTTTTTGAAATGCTAAGTTTTTATAGGGTGTCACTAAACGCTCAGATGTGTATGTATGTATATGTATATGTGTGTGTGTGTGTGTGTATATATATATATATATATCCGGTAGAGCATACGTGCATTTTGTGTAAAAATACTCAGGAATTGTCCTTTTTTTAATAAAATTTGGGAAAATTGCAAGAAATTTATCAATTACACAACAACAGAGACCTAAATTCACGAAATTGTTGCTCACCTTGAAGTCATTCAGCAAAGCATACGTCAAGTACCCGAAGTGTACACTATCTCTCTTACAGTTACTGCATTGAGCATTTGGAAGGAGAGAAACAGCCGAATTTTCAAGAACAATGAGAAATCGACAGATCTAGTCAGTAAGTTTGCTACTCAAGACCTTAAAATAGCTCTGATGAGGAAGGGTAAGAAGAGTACCATAGAAACGGAACCTGGAGCAAGCGGAAGGCAAGACATGAGGCAGTGACAGCCATCGGCTCAGCGCCGAGAAACAAGCACGAGCTTTTTCTCTTACCAGCCACCATGAAGCAAAAAGAGAAAAGGGTTTCTATTACGGGAATATGATAATTTGATTGGAATATTTGATTGGAATATAATATTTGATTGGAATATTCCCTAGAATATCTTTTGGGAATATTTGATTGGAATATAATCTTTTGGTAAATATCTTGTAATTAGGCATAATTGATGTAATTGGTAGTTGTTTCCTTATTTTCTAGAATATCCTTGATTCTAGGGAATATTCCTGTATGTAAACATATAAATGCTTGGTATCATGAATGAGAAGATCAAGCCTTCATTGTTAATTCCTTCATGGTATCAGAGCATGGCCGGCGATAACGATGCTCCACCACCGCCACCATCAAAAATCAAATTATCAAACTCCACCACTCCTTCGCCTTCACATGGTCAAGTTTTTACAGAAGAACAATGGAAAGCTATCATGGGATTTTTTGGTAATTCTAATATACCGGAAAATCGCTTAAGTGGTAAGTTTGATAATACTTCTTGGATCATTGATACAGGAGCAACTCATCATGTAACTGGAGAAAAATCTTGGTTGTTTGACATTAAACAATTGAATTGTCCTGTTGGTTTACCTAATGGGGACACTGTTATTGCATCTATGGAGGGATCAGTTTATTTGTCACATATGATCACTCTGAATCATGTTCTTTATGTTCCTAACTTAAGTTGTAATTTACTTTCGGTTTCGCAACTAAATGATAATTTACAATCAATTGTCACATTTAATTCTGATGTGTGTTTGATACAGGACCAAATGAAGGCTCTGATTGGAATGGGAGTTAGGCGGGATGGACTATACTACTTCAGCAAACCAGAGGTGGTGTCTGCAATCGATGCTCCATCTGATGTGGAATTGTGGCATAGGCGAATGGGACATCCTTCTGAGAAAGTAGTTAAGTTACTACCCCCTGTTAGTAGGTCTAAGAATAGTTTGAATAAAGGATGCGAAGTGTGTTTTCGGGCTAAGCATCATAGAGACAAATTTCCTTTGAGTAATAATAATAGTTCTAGAACTTTTGAAAAAGTTCATTGTGATTTGTGGGGTCCATATAGACATGAGTCCTCATGTCGTGCTCGTTATTTTTTGACTATCGTGGATGATTTTTCAAGAGCTGTATGGCTTTATTTGATGGTGGATAAAACAGAAGTTTTTCATATGTTTATGACTTTTGTGGCTATGGTTGATAGACAATTTGGTCAAAAGATTAAGATTGTGCAAAGTGATAACGGTACTGAATTTAAATGTTTGTTTGATTTTTTTCGTGCCACTGGTATAATTTTTCAATCTTCTTGTGTTGGTACACCTCAACAAAACGGGAGGGTTGAAAGGAAACATAAACACATTTTGAGTGTGGCGAGAGCATTGCGTTTTCAAGCCAATTTGCCTATTTATTTTTGGGGAGAATGTGTCCTTGCAGCAACCCATCTCATCAACCGTACACCAACTCCTATCCTACAAAATAAAACACCTTTTGAAATCCTTTTCAATAAATTACCCAATTTTGATGCTATACGCACATTTGGATGTCTTTGCTTTGCACATAATCAGAAAACACAAGGGGACAAGTTTGCTAGTAAGAGTAGGAAATGCGTGTTTGTGGGGTATCCATTCGGGCAAAAAGGTTGGAGAGTGTATGATTTAGATGCAACAGAGTTTTTTGTTTCTAGAGATGTCAAATTTATTGAAGATGTGTTCCCTTTTGGCTCTCCCGATGATGTGAATATTGAGTCTAATGTGGATTATGTGGGTGAAATACATGAAGACTTTGCGGAATTGAGTGTATGTGATGAGGATTGTGGTGTAGAGATACATAGTCATGATCAAAGGGGGGAATCAATGAGGCATGAGCAGCCTAGCCACGGGAATTTGCATCCCTCAATTGCCAGCGGTCCGCCCCAGACCACAGCACCAGCCACACACATTGATGCTGGCTGCGAAGAACAGCAGCAAGTCGAGGCTCCCGACAACACAAATCAGACCACCGAAAATATGGGCCGTGGATTTCGTACCAAATATCCATCAGTTAAGCTTCGTGATCATGTTACCCACACTGTTTTTGCTAATAGTCCATCTCTCCCGACTTCCGTTTCTGATCATCCTTCAGGTACTCCGTATCCTCTTGCACATTATATACATTGTGATAATTTTTTTGTAAATTACCGAAAGTTTGTTGCAGCTATAGTTGGTAACAATGATCCTAAATCATTTAAGGAGGCGATGAAATATGAGGGTTGGAGACAGTCAATGCAGGAAGAAATACGAGCTCTTGAAAACAATGGCACATGGACCTTGGAGCCACTTCCACCTGGAAAAAGGGCTCTTGGCAGTCAATGGGTTTACAGGACAAAATTTTTGTCCAATGGTGATATTGAAAGACTGAAATCCAGACTGGTTGTACTTGGGAATCATCAGCAAGCAGGTATTGATTACACTGAAACTTTTGCTCCAGTCGCTAAAATGACTACTGTTCGCACTTTTTTAGCAATTGCTGCATCTAAGAACTGGGAACTTCATCAAATGGATGTTCACAATGCCTTCTTGCACGGTGATCTTGATGAAGAAGTCTACATGAAATTGCCTCCCGGATTTGAGTGTTCTGATCCTAATATGGTTTGCAGACTGCGAAAGTCCTTGTATGGATTAAAACAAGCTCCCAGATGTTGGTTTGCAAAGTTAGTCACAGCCTTGAAAGAGTATGGCTTTCTTCAATCTTACTCTGATTACTCTTTATTTACATATACTAAGACAGGTATATAGATTAATGTCTTAGTCTATGTTGATGATATTGTTATTTCTGGGAATGATTCCGCTGCTTTGTGTACTTTCAAGTCTTATCTTAGTGACTGTTTTAAAATGAAGGACTTGGGTCCTTTGAAATATTTTCTGGGGATAGAGGTTGCTAGAAGTTCTGCAGGGTTGTTTTTATGTCAAAGGAAATATACTCTGGATATTGTTTCTGAAGCAGGATTGTTAGGAGCAAAGCCAAGTGGATTTCCCATTGAACAAAATCATAAGCTTGGCTTAGCCAGTGGAGATTTACTTAAAGATCCGGAATCATATCGCAGGCTTGTTGGTCGATTGATATATCTTGCGGTTACTCGTCCGGATTTGGCATATTCTGTTCATATCTTGTCTCAATTCATGCAGGAACCCAGAACTGAGCATTGGGAGGCGGCCTTAAGGGTCGTTCGATATTTGAAATGGACACCAGGTCAAGGCATCCTTTTAAGTGCAAATTGTGATTTAACTCTACAGGGTTGGTGTGATTCGGATTAGGCAACATGTCCACTCACTCGACGCTCTCTTACGGGTTGGCTCGTGTTTCTTGGTAAATCTCCTGTGTCTTGGAAGACAAAGAAACAACATACAGTCTCCAGGTCCTCGGCTGAAGCCGAATACAGGTCTATGGCAGCCATCACTTGTGAGTTAAAATGGTTAAAAGGCTTGTTGTTGAGTTTAGGTGTGAATCATCCAAAGGCAATTAAGTTGTTTTGTGACAGTCAATCCGCTTTGCATATTGCGAAGAATCCTGTTTTTCATGAAAGAACGAAGCACATAGAAGTTGACTGTTACTTTGTTCGGGATGCAATCAATGAAGGCCTCATTTCTCCATCTCATGTCTCTACATCTTCACAATTGGCAGACATTTTTACTAAGGCACTTGGTAAAATGCAGTTTGATAATTTACTCTCCAAGTTGGGCATTCATGATCCTCATGCTCCAACTTGAGGGGGGGTATTACGGGAATATGATAATTTGATTGGAATATTTGATTGGAATATAATATTTGATTGGAATATTCCCTAGAATATCTTTTGGGAATATTTGATTAGAATATTCCCTAGAATATCTTTTGGGAATATTTGATTGGAATATAATCTTTTGGTAAATATCTTGTAATTAGGCATAATTGATGTAATTGGTAGTTGTTTCCTTATTTTCTAGAATATCCTTGATTCTAGGGAATATTCCTGTATGTAAACATATAAATGCTTGGTATCATGAATGAGAAGATCAAGCCTTCATTGTTAATTCCTTCAGTTTCGGAGTTAAAGAATATGAATCGATGCTTTTCGATTATTCTCGTCTTTTCTTTTTTTAAAGTAAAGTATTGTCGGTTTGTGACAATGTTTGAACCGACTATGTAACGTGGTCTTGGACCACTGTTTTCAGTTGGGCTGCTTTTAACCCAGTAATAAAAGTAAACTCATTTTCAAATGTGTTATATATATATATATGTATATATATATATATATATATAAAGAGGAGGGTTATATGGCACCTCATTTCTTTGGCCTTCCTTTTGCACCTCATTTGTGGTAAGTATTTATAGTTAAATAAGGTAGTGGAGGGAGAGATAATTAGTGGAAGGAGAGAGAAATGAGAATGTGTGGTGGAAATCAGGGAGGCTAAAGGGGTGCTACACTATTTGGGGTGTCATTGAATGCTTCATATATATATATATATATATATATATATATATATATATAACATTTCTAAAAGTGCACTATTCCACCGCTAACTTTAGTGGCCAATTCTTCTGTCCTTGTTTTCGCTGTTCCTGTGTATCCAACGGTCTTGATTTCTCTAATTTGCACTATTTACAATTAAATCCGACAACAATTAAGGAATTTAACTGTAAAAAAGAAAATCAAGGAGTTGTGATTGGGTGGGACACGAGGAAACCGCCAAAACCGGGACAGAACAATTGAGCCGCTAACTTTGGTATTGAAAGCTACTGTGTATGTTTGTTATTGTTTAGGCGATACTTAACAAGTGTCAGATATCTACAACGTTTTATTGACCACGTACGTACTACATTTTGACGATACGTGGAGCACGTCAACGTCCATCCGTCTGAATTCTTGATCGCATTGTACTTCTCACCTAAAACAATTTTCCTAATTAGTTTTATAGTAATAATTCACCGCACCACAGTTCCACACCCATCAAGACTTTCCTAGTTAGTTTGAATAATTAGCCAGACCCAGGCCCGGCCCAGAGGGAAGCCCACCAAGCCCTCGGGCTGGGGCAGCCCACTGGGCTGGGGCAAAAATAATACAATTATATTTACCAATATATATATCATATATTATTGTAAACAACTTAAACTGTAAAGGATTGCATGGTTGGGTGGTAAGGCTGGGGGAGCTGTTGGCTGGTGACCCAGGTTCAAATACCACACGCCACTGTTGGTTTGTTTTTCCATAATTTTTTTTTCAGCTGTTTTTCTTCAACTGCAAATTACTCATCTTCGTGCTAAAAATTAAACTCAATAATTAAATTCAACATGAATTCTCAAACTGGACATCTTTAAACCAGGCCCTTACCTTCCATGTGCATTATCTAGACCATCACTTCAAACATGCAAACAAAACACAGCAGTAAATCGCAGCACCTACAAAATACAAACAAAAGAAGGGCATCAAAATGTTAGTTTTATCATTTTTTTTCTTCAACTGGGCTTGGGCATCAGAATGTCTGGGCTGGCTCTGGCCAGACCACACCCACCAAAACTTTCCTAATTAGTTTTATTATTAATTAGCCACGCCAACCACGAGGTCATTCTTTGCCGCCCTCCGCATATAAAGTCGACGCGTCAGTAGCTCATTGAACTCGTGCACTCCAGAGTGCCAACTTGTTCGTTCCTCATTCCACCTCCATCCCAGTAGGTATGATCCTTCCCGAGAAACCAATCTTCATCTCAAAATAGACTGTCCTTTCCACCTACTCTCTTCAAATTTTCGTGTTCAAATGCACGGTTGGCTTCATTTATGGACTCCTTTACCAAAATTATTGAATGAAAATAAAATTTCGTTTGCACTGCAATACAGACAGAAATAGTTTGCCACATTTACAAAACCGAGGTTTATAACATAGCTGCGAAGACCGATACAACCTTACGTGAAACTGTGGTAGTGCAAGGTCCAAGAATCTCATGATTCAACATGTTAGACCGTGACAACCGCGCTGATAGTTTATTTTAATTTTTTTGATTTAAATGTAAAATTATTTTACAAATAAATAAAATTTAACCAATTGTAACAAGCACGTTTGTACAAACTAGCTGAGACAATTTGACATGATGCAACATGTCATGGTTTAATTTTCGTTTTTAACCACTTGTCTTGTAATATGTTATATACTACATAAATAGAATAATTTATAACAATTTATTAGGGGGGCATAAATCGCACCGCAATTTGGAAACCGCCCAGACCGAACCGCATAAACGGTGCGGAAAACCGCATCAGATTCTCTCTCTAAAGCTAACAACCTAAACCGAACCGACCCACTACACCGGTAATGTTACGATAAAAAATTAACAAATTCCAATCTAACTTTTTATTTTAACCAGATATATATTCTATTTTCAGCATATGTTGTAGTTATATTAATTCAAGATAACACTGTGTTTTAACCTTCATGTGACACAACGTCATACAATCATAAATTGATTGCTGATAGAAGTAATTCTCTTGTTTAATATTTAATACGGGTTCAAACTAGACCGAATCAAAACTGAACCGTATTACATCGAAACCGAACCGAAACTGAACTGTTTGAACGGTTAGTATAATGGTTTGTATTTATGATTAACCGTTTGATGCAGTGCAGAAGCGGTTTGAGCTTCAAACCACACCGAACCGAACCGCGCTAACCCCTTCAATTTATCATAGTAAATTTGTAAATTTACCAATTTTATATAATGAAAGAGGATTAGTTCAACAATAGTTCGTAAAATGTACATAATAATAAATTATGTCATCCAAATTATAATGACATCCTATGAAATTTTTGATAAATTTGTTACGTCAGAAAATGAAGAGTGAAGCGATTATTTTTTATCAAATTTGAATAATCGTGAACTTCAAAGAGGTCGGTCTAGAGGATTTTAAAGATATAGTTCGTAGAGCTTATTTAAAGAAAGGTCCATGTCAATCTTCTTTATTAGCATTTCCACAAACTATCATTGGAGTAAAGGCCCGTCGCATTTCCACAAACTATCATTCAGTTATTGATCGTTTTTGTAATGAATATGAAGGCTATTATATTCAAGATCATATTTGTCTTATTTTAATCATATAATCTTTTTGTGTAAAAAAAATTTCTATACCCCAAATCACTTTGTACCTACTTCAAGGTTATGTTCTGGCTCCGCCACTGGAAGAAATAATGGTACTGCAAAACATGAATGTCCCGAAATGCTCCTATATATATATATATATATATATATATATATATATATATATATATATATATATGTGAGCGTTCAATGACACCTCAAATAGTGCAGCACCCCTAATTGCCCCATAGTTTCCACCATATATTTCGTTTCTCTCTCCCTCCACTCTTTCTTTTATCTCCCACTCACTTATTCTAATATAAATGCTTGGTTTATATTAGGAGGAAAATGGAGTGCTCACTATTTGAGGTGTCATTGAACCTGCCCTTATATATATATATATATATATATATATATATACACACACACACACACACGGGGTTCAACAACATTTCAAAAAAAATTGAATTTCAAAATCTTTTTATTTTTGACGATTTTTCAACCTTTAACTAAATTTAGTGAATCAAAATCAACTTCCGTATTTTACTATGAAATTTATTCCTTCTGTATGTTTGGTTAAATGTATTTCAAATCTAAAATTGCGTAATTTAATTTGGATTTTAAATTTCAATGTTAAATTTCAACTAAAACATATGTTTAAAATCACTTGAAAATTTTCACGTCGTTATAGGGGCATTAGAGCATAGTATTTTAGTTGTGACATTTAATTTAATTGATTTATTTATTTTTTATGTGATATGCTTTTAATTAAGATGAAATAACAATATAGAACACAAAATAAATGCAAATTATTTGTTATACACTAAAAGAAACCGACCAGAGCCGTAAAACCCCCAGTGCACCTAGTCCGGTTCACGGATACCTACCACATAAGTGGCAGTCGTAGCGTATGCACATGGTAAACCCTTTTAACATGGCCATTCCGGGTTTCGAACTCGTATCGTTGTTACCTCGAGACAAGTCCTTAACCTGGTGGGCTAATGCTGCGGACCTCCTATCTTTTATTCGCCCTTAGAATTTTTTCTATTGCGGTGGGCATGGAATGAAAGCAGTAAACACATGTTAAGTGCTAGCTGATTATAATTTACGTAATTAAACATGTTGGTTCTTCTATAGTGCTACATTGTTTAATTACGCCTTATTGGTGGGGGACGGGGAGACTAAAGCGTTTAGTTGTTCTTGCTTAATCTCACGCTATGCACGGTTGGACATGTATAGAAAACATTAACAATCTCACCATTATTATATATACATATATATATACACATATATACACACACACACACACACACATATATATATATATATATATATATTGACATGGTTCAATATGCCATGAAGGGCTTGACTTTCGTTTAGTTGTTAATGCTTTAGAAGCCATTATATAACTCTGTTTGGCAATAAATCTCATCAAATGAGGTTAGTCCATGATCAGGCACTATACACACACACACACACACACACACACACATATATATATATATACATACATACACACTCTCCTTCCTCCCATCTTTTACAGAAATCGTCCCGGCCAACAGGCATGGGCAAATGCCAGGGCAGCACTTATGTGTGAGCCGTTGTTGTCGCCTGATTTATGTCATTATTTCTCATTTCCTTTGAATAAGCATTAACATGGAATTTGTTAATAGGATGTTCCAACCCCATTTGTTCCAATCACACGCCAAGAACTTTGTTTTAGAACGAACTGTGAATTTGTAAATGCATTTTGAAGCAAATAGATGAGTATGGTGTGTATCTGGGATATAATAACAATGCAGGATGGTTGCCTTATGGAATATATAATAGGATCGTTAGATTAAATTGATAAATAGAGGGATAACGATAATTAAGTAGGAAAGTTTTGTTAAAATGGTTCGTAAGATATTCCTAAGTAGGCAAGATTTTTCTACGACTAGATTAGAGATCTTCTTGCTCCCCTTTTGGACCTTAATTATAGTCACTCTATATATTTAAATAATGTATGAGTGGAAAAGAGATTTGTGTTCGTTCCGACATCCGTAGAATGATATGTTTGATGTTTAAATTTAACGGTTTGAATAAATGTTTAAACGGCGAATAAGTGAGGTAAGATTTTGAAAATGTTACGAATGTTGGAACGAGTTAAAATTTTGAATAGTTGATAATATGTATGTGAATTGAACATCTACAAATTCTCGTTGAATTTAGGTTAAAGTTGTTAAATTTGGTGTTACAAAAATCACAAATTGATTGGAACAAATTTGCAAAGAATGAAAAGTAAATATTTTTATAATGGGAATGCATTGATTGCATTTGATGAGGTGGTAGAGAAATAAATGAAGGGATTAATTTCTTCCATCTATGCTAAAGAAACGGATTGATTTACTTCCTATGTTTGCACATTTGTTGTTATGGTAATTTAATTATGACACACATAGATTTGCACGGGCTATATATTGAGGGGTAGACTTTAGTGTAAACCCATCCTGGCTTGGAGCCAGTGATCCCCAATGGCGTCTCTTCTTGTTAAACCTGATTGAGGTTTGGATATGTAAACTCTTATTTTGTAATCTCTTGTAATTCTCTCATGTGGAATAAAATCTCTCTCTATTGGACTGGACGTACACTATCTCGAGGATAGTGGAACCAGTATAAATATTGTGAGGACCGCCCATAACCCCCGCACTAAACAAGAGGAATAATGCGCTGAAAGGCGTGCCAGGCTGCTATGGACGATCATCATAGTAAGTGAACACATCGAAACCTGTCGTAGAACTCACAGCGCAAGGATAAAGTATAATAGAACATATACAACAGGTGATAGTAATGAGGTATCATATAGCAAACTTTTGAAACTCTTTCAACATCCAGAAAGATTATCCAACTGATATCCAAGTTTGTACATAAGGCCTCACTACAGCTCTCAAGCAACTCAATCAGCAGAAACAGAAATACTAGATAGAATAAAACTGGTACGCTAGCCTCCTGCTCGTCATCGCTCAGCTTCCTCGTATCACTAAGCTCCATTACCTGTAACCTGCTACTTAGTCTGCCCATCCACAACCGGATGAACAGCCCAATGTAATAAGAGGAGACATAAAACCTTGAGTCAGACAATAGTCTTAGTGAGCGATAAAACAGCTAACAAACTTCAACAAGAAAGTATATGAGAATGGGTAAATGAAAAACTTATCTACCCACAACACCAGAGAAGAACTCATCCTTATCTTCCCCACATCGGACAGTGATAGCCTTTACGACAAGCATTTCAACCATTCATCCATAGAAATCAGAACACCCATTCAATCATAGAAAACACACATGACATCCAGATAAGTCTCACGCAGATAACCCTAATCGAGTTTAACATTCCTCAAGTACTCTCGCCAGAGGCCTAGACCAATATCACTTAAGCACTCAAAGAACATCTCCCTCGACTTTGGATAATCTATGTGAGATAGTACAAACAGAACAACTAATCATCCATGACTGACTCTGGCTATTACTGCCAATCCTGCTTCGAAACCATCATTACCGTATGACGGCCAACCTTGCCATATGTCAAGGGCTAATGATAACCCCAGTTCTAGCATGAACTCCATATGCCCAACCTTGGCAATGTCCAACCTTGACACTAGGCCTTTCCCCAACCAGAAAGACCCAGGGTACTCGACCAACAACCGGTCTTTTGGGCCTTTCAACGATACCCATCGTACCCCTGCTTTGAGCCTGTTAGAACTTACGACAACGATGACTTCTCGGCCTTCGCATCTCTAATCGTCCAACCTTAATGATGTTTCATAGCTCAAGCAACCTTCTCGAGCAGCCATTATCCACCAACTCATGACCTTTGAGTTGTCTCCGCATTCGTTGTTCCACCTTGATCAACGAACACATTCATCACTTCGAGTCTTCCTACTTGAATCAACTCGAAGTCACGCCATCACCGAACCAAAACACATCACTGCGCTGCGGCTAGGGTTCGGGGGGTTGCCCCCGAAAAACATCATTTTTCATTAAAAAATGAGCTTTAACCAGTCCGTGGAGCTTCCGAAAGCAATTATAACCAATTAAAGTAAATGAATGCATTGGAAAAGTTCAATAGTTACAGTTGCATACGCACATCAATGAAGGATAAAAAAGGAAATTATCTAAAACGTCATATATTAAGAAAAAAGTTCTTTGATACAAAACGTCATATAATATGGATAAGAGGGAGTATTGTTTATGAGGTACTTTTTAATATAATTAATAATTAGCCACTCTCACCACGAGGTCGTTCTTAATTCCAGCTCCATGCTAGTAGGTACGATATATCTTTCCCGGACAACCAATTTTCATCAAAAAAATAGACTATCGTTTTCACAAACTTCTCTGTTCAAATGCACAGTTGGCTTCATTTATGGGTGCCTTTACCAAAATAATAATTCTAAAAGGCTCGAAATCTAGTACGAAATTTAACCCGAAAGAAATCTAGTACGAAATTTAACCCGAAATTCAGGGGATACGATTATGTATGAGTTAGCGGAATTCATGGAGAGCGGATAATTTTCCTTCCTAACATTAACAGTAAAGGTTTTTCCTAACGTTAATGATAAATTATATATGAATTAACAGTAGTCGTACAATTTTGGTTTCGGGCTAAATTTAGTAAAGGTTTCAGGTCTTGTACTAGAAAAGCAATTTATACAAACATGTTAAGATTCTTAGATATATGCAAAATACCGTGATTTCGATTTATATCTAGTTGGGACTAATCCAATTTATGTAATACTCCATAATTTATTTTGTCGACTTGAACTGAATCCAAGCAAATTATAATCTTTTATTAATTTATTTTGTATGGAAAATTATATACATATCTTTTATAAAAAAACAAATAAATAGCTAATAAGCAATAAACAATCAGCTCAAATATTGTTGATCTGTTTCTCGTTGACGGTTGATCTGCCCCACTAATTTGGAAAGGCACCCTATATATTTGGAGCAATATACATGCATTACAGGTACAGTTCCAATCAGCAACACTTCATCGGCTCTTTTCTATTTTTGTCAAGTTCAATACAATGACTTCACCGTCAAAAGATTCCCCCTGGGTTCGTGCACTTTTTTTACCTTGGTTTGGCACCAGCCACATCATTCCAATGGTCGACATCGCACGCCTTGTAGCTGCGCGCAACATCCACTGCACAGTAGCGGTCACACCAGCAGACGTATCGCTTGTCGAAAACACTGTGAAAAACTCTTGTGCATCTGGTCTACACATGGACATCCTAACATTTCCATTTCCTTCTCCACCAGAAGAATCAGGACCATCTCCTGGACTAGAAAACAGCACAACAATCCCTCCATCCGAAGGGTACAGTCTTATCACGGCCCCTAGACATGCACGAACAACCATAGTGAACCTGATAACAACCCACAGACCGGATGTAATAATCTGCGACCCTTATTTCTCATACGTCAGCGAAACCGCCTCCGAACTTGGCATTCTGTATGTAAGTTTCCTAGCGGTCGGAATGTTCCCTTGCTGCATCATGGGCATTCTTTCCTCGGACGGGTATCACCAGTCAGTATCATCTGACAGTGAACCGTTCCTCGTACCTGGGCTTCCCCACAGACTTGAATTAGTTCGATCGGAGTTGCCAGATTTTTTGCAGGGTGCAACTGAGTTCAGTGTTGAAGACGTAACAACAAAAGCTAAAATCTTTGGTGTGGTGGCGAACAGCTTCAGGGAGATGGAAGGGGAGTATGCGGAGCACTTTGAGAAATGCACTGGGGATAAAACCTGGCTTGTAGGCCCTGTCTCGCTAGCGAAATGTGGAAATGAAAAGGATCGGGCGGTGCAGGGAAGCGAAAATGGAAACTACCAGAAGTGCATGGAGTGGCTGGATAAGAAACCACGTGCTTCGGTCGTGTACTTGTGTTTCGGTAGCTGGTGCCCTGTTGGCAAGGACCAGATAACCGAGTTGGCATTGGGGTTGGAAAGATGCGGGTATAATTTTATGTGGGTTGTAAGGGAAGAGGAGGGGCTGCCGGAAGGGTATGAAGAGAGGGTGAAGGGAAGAGGGCTGGTGGTGAGGGGGTGGGTCCCGCAGGTGGCTGTGCTGGGGCATGCGGCTGTGGGAGGGTTTGTGTGCCACTGTGGGTGGAACTCGCTGGTGGAAGGGGTATGCGCTGGGGTGCCGATGGTGACATGGCCGCTACTTGTAGAGCAGTTTATAAGCGAAAGGCTGGTAACTTACGTGTTGAGGACGGGGGTGAGGAATTGGAGCGGATTCAGGAGCACGCTTTTAGAGAAGAAGGTAACTGTGATGGCAGAGGATGTTGCCAAGGCTGTTCGGAGGATTATGGATGGAAATGAGGAGGCGATTGGGTTGAGGAGGAGGGCCAAGGAATATGGAGAGAAGGCCAGGATGAGTGTGAAGGAGGGTGGGTCTTCGTTTAACGACCTTGAATCGTTTGTTGCGGAAATCAAGGCTCGTCTCAACAGGGCTTGATTCGAAAATCACTATCACTTGTACGTTGTTACAACTTGTTATTTTCTGATTTTTTTTCCCTACTTCTCCAGCTTTTTTTTTCTGATTTCGGAGCAAATTCCCTACTTCTTCAATATTGCTAATCCAATCTCTGATGAGTCTTTTGTTCAGTTCTAACGAGTTGTACCCCAAAGATTTGAGCTAACCAGAGCTCTGATACCAACTGTGAAGACCCGCAAATTCCCACCCTTTGAATCGACCATAAGCCACACAGGTCTGACCCAAAG
The DNA here is from genome assembly GCA_030737875.1 of Allium sativum. NCBI lineage: Eukaryota > Viridiplantae > Streptophyta > Magnoliopsida > Asparagales > Amaryllidaceae > Allium > Allium sativum. The sequence goes on from CM060913.1 coordinate 410,157,284, forward strand.
AATGGAAATCTGCGAATACATCAACTTTGGGCATACAACACATTAAAACAAATAACAGAAGACTTTTATAGCACCATAATAAATGTTACATCAGAGTACAGAATATATCAGAGTACATTGAAATAAAATTTACAGCGGAAGATAAATACAAAAAAAAAATGTAATATACTGCAACGGAAGAACACAGCGGAAGACTCTCTATCTCTGGACACCGCTTTAAGCTTCAACCTAGAATCCTGTTTAATATATCTGCAAAAATAGCTACTCGACTGCCCGTGTGGAAAATATGGGCACCCGAGTTTGCCAGTGGACAAACTACAGGTCAGTCATGGGACTGGTGTGAGAATTCTACTTAACCTATATAATATAATAAGGTTAATCACAGGACCACGCCCCTTTCGCGGAATGGGTTTTCTCCTATGGATTGCCAGTGCATGACTAAAGTAAATCGTCAAAATAACGCAATGCTTTTTAGAAAAATGAAACCATTATAAGACCCAAGTCCCATCACACAATGCAACGCAAACCGGAGGATAGGGTTTTACCTTATAATGATCAAAAGATGCTTGATACGATAGACACAGTATTATATAATAATAGTGTGCAACCAATTTGAAATACATCAAAGTAAATGTATCAATCCTAGACGGCATGAGTGCCCCATCCCACTATGTCGCCATATATAGGTATACAATCAAAACCGCGTGATGTCGTATTGGAAATTTGGGTTTCCATCTGAGTCAAGGCTAGGGAGGAGATCCTTACCGATTCGAGACACTCTAGCAATGCCCCAGGATTGGTACTCTGTCCAACCCTTGGATCCTGCAGGGCCGGTCCACACTTACTTTTGTGGATTGGTTATGCCTGAACACACGTTCCCCGTCCTTTTGGACCTATACTACGGCCAGTGGCGACCGCATAAACCGAGGCCTCGAAAAATCCAACAACCACAATGAATAAATTCCAACGCTGGTAGGTCCCTGGCACCACTCTAGCTAGAAAGCAACGTGTGCACTTCCTGCGTTCCCTTCTCCCGTTTTAGACTCTACCGGGCTGTGAGGCTCGCGAAGTCATGATATACACAAAGCTATGCCTAAATAGACTGTGCTTTGATCATCAACCACAAGGCCTGCTTTTCAACAAAAGCCTTGATTAATGCATCTTAGTATGCCACATTGTCAGTCCATACTATACCATTGATTTCTACCAATATATAACCTCTAAGCTCATACGTCTCAGAGAAGGGTGTTAACCACCAAACAGATATATATTAAGAGAGATCAACGAATATAGTATAAAGGACTATAACGTCAGACATACATTCCATTTATAAACTTATGCCCTGGGTCTGAGCGAAAGTCAAATCCGTACAAATCAACACTTCGTCCGAACGGCCACCACTGAAGCCCTTTCAAGGTAGCTACTCCTCTCATGGGTCTCAGAGGCAACACATCCATTCGATGTGAAGATCGTCGGTCTTCAATCACCGTCTTTAAATCTTCGACTTAGAACGTCGTATAATCATTTGAAATGAGATTGAACTCGGTCTTTTCAAATGATTCTCGTATATATATATATATATATATATATATATATATATATATATATATATATATATATATTGAAATCCTTTCGTATCGTTATTGGTATTTAATAACGACCTATCGTTACTTTTATTTATATAAAAATAGCTCAAATTAATTTAACGATGCTTCGGGTCAATGGGCGACCCTGGCGCTGTTTTCAACCATATTTTATTTAAACATATCTTAAAATCTAACCGTTGGATTTTGATGAAATCTATATCGTTGGAAAGATCTTCCCAAAGCGGTCCTAACGGTTCCAGTTTTAGGAAAATCCGACGGTCGGATCTTTCGGTATAACCGTTTGAAGTTAAGAATGTCGATACGCGAACTACCGCGCGTGATTCGTTAAATTTATAATTTATATTTATATAAATATAAATATGAATCGTTTGGCGGTTTCAACTATAAAAGTCTATTCTTTTTATCGCTTCTGAAATGACGATAAAAATATCACTTTTAATATCTCTGTTTTATTTACACTAAATGTAAATAAATTATACTTTTTCTATATTTTGATTTATTTACCTAAATGTAAATAAATTATATTCTTTATATATTTTAATTTATTTACACTAAATATAAATAAATTATATTCTTATCTTTTTCTTACTTATTTGCCTATATGTAAATAAATATTTTACTTTTACTTTTGCTATATTTATTTACATTAATTGTAAATGAATATACCTAATTTCTTATTCATATTTATTTACACTATTTGTAAATAAATGTTTACCTTTACTTTTACTATATTTATTTACACTAATTATAAATAAATGTACCTTTTCCTTTATCTTATTTATTTACATAAGAAAATGTAAATAAATATTATTCACATAATTATTCTTTTAATCCCTTTTATTTACATAAAAAAAAATCCTTATTCACATATTTGTTCTTATAATCTTAATCACATAGAAATGTAATTTTATTTACAATGTAAAACACATATATATATATATATATATATTTACTTACATTAGAGATGTACTTTTATTAAATCCTTTATTTGCATTGAACAAATGTAAATTTCTTTGTTTCTTTTCTTTACATTGAAAAGTGTAATTCTTAAATTCTTTTCTAATTACATTGAAAAATGTAGTTCTTTAATCCTTTTTCTAATATTTCTATTTAACATAAAAGAATATCTTATGTTAATTCTTTTCTAACCTTTCTTTTTACTATTTACCTAGAAAAAGTAAATAATTAATATTTACAAATTGGTTCTTTTTATTTACATAAGAAAATGTAAATAAATACTTATTCACATAATTATTATTTTTATTCCTTTTATTTACATAGGAAAATGTAAATAAATTCTTATTCACATATTTGTTCTTTATATTCTATTTATTCTTAATTACATAAAATGTAATTTTATTTCTTATAATCATAATTACATAAAATGTAATTTTCTTTACAGTGTAAAATATATTCTTTTAATTACATAAAAAAAGTGTAATTTATTCAATCTCTTATTTATCTAATGTAAATATATGTTTTCCTTTGTCTACATTTTATTTATTTATCATAAATATTTTGAAGTAATTTACATATATAAAATGTAAATTTAGAAAATTAATATATATGCTTTAACCTTTCACATTGGATAGGTATTGTTGTGACTACTGGACAGCCGGGCGGGTCCGGGCAGATTTACATCACAACTCAATCCAACCTCGGGTTTAAGCATTCTTTTTCTTTATATTGAATAATGTAATTCTTTTTATTCCTTTCTAATTACATTGAAAAATATAATTCTTCAATTCTTATCTTACTGTTTCATTAATTCTATTTAAACAAAATGGATATTTTGTTTCTCACATTTTCTATTTACCTAAACGTTTATTTTTACATAAAGCATATTTTTGTCCGCAAACTCTAATGCGACAAAATAATAATTTAACTAATGCATGTTATTGCATAAAGCATATTTTTGTCCGCAAACTCTAATGCGACAAAATAATAATTTAACTAATGCATGTTATTGCATAAAGCATATTTTTGTCCGCAAATCCTAATGCGACAAAAATAACAATTTAACTATGTTTATTTTTACATAAAGCATATTTTTGTCCGCAAACTCTAATGCGACAAAAATAACAATTTGACTATGTTTATTTTTACATAAAGCATATTTTTGTCCGCAAACTCTAATGCGACAAAAATAACAATTTAACTAATGTATGTTATTGCATAAAGCATATATTTTTTTATTTACATAATGTATGTTAATGCGACAAAAATAATGTATGTTAATGCGACAAAGTTCGCAAACTCTAATGCGACAAAAATAGCAATTCAATCTATATATGTTTTTACATAAAATATATTTTTGTGCGCAAACTCTAATGCGACGAAAATAGCAATTCAACCTATATATGTTTTTACATAAAATCTATTTTTGTGCGCAAACTCTAATGCGACGAACATAGCAATTTATTTATATTTTGAATGCTAATATATGATTCATTGCAATTATGCAACATGACGATGACTTTTATGTCGTCTCAACTAAATTAAACACGACGGTGATTTTAGCGTCATAACATTCAAAATAATACATTGATGTTTTGGTGTCACAACATACAAAATAACACACTTATGGCTTTGGTGTCATAACATACAAATTAACACACTTATGGTTTTGGTGTATTTTTTTTGATGATGAATCACAATAACGGTCCCAACTCCACTTTTATTTGCAAATAAAGATTTAAATTCACATTTTATTTATACATAAAAGTAAAGGTTAAACTTACATTCTATTATGTTAACAAAAGCGACATAAAAATTGGTATTTTGACTTTATCAACAAAAGAAAATATAAAAGTTGGTCTTTTTATTTTTAACAAGAGAAACATAAAAAGTGGTCTTTTACTTTGTTAATCAAAAGAAACATAAAAGTTATTCTTTTTATTTTTAAAACAAAGACATAAAAAGTTATTCTTTTTATTTTTAACACAAGACATAAAAAATTATTCTTTTTATTTTTAACACAAGACATAAAAAGTTATTCTTTTTATTTTTAACACAAGGCATAAAAAGTTATTCTTTTTATTTTTAACACAAGACATAAAAAGTTATTCTTTTGATTTTAACAAACGAATTATGTAAAAATGTTCTTTTGTTTCAACAACCAAATTAAGTAAAAATGTCCTTTGTTTTGTAAACAAATTTTGTCCCTTATTTGGTAACCAAAATATACATCAAAAATATGTCTTTTATTTTGTAAACAAATTTGTCCCTTTTAATTTTTGACAACAAAATAATGTTAAAATTATCCTTTTTGTTTTACAACAAAAATAATGTAAAAATTGTTCCTTTTTGTTTTACAACAAAAATAAGTAAAAAAAAATATGTCTTTTTGTTTAACAAACAAAAATAAACAAACAAGATTTTTTTTTTCATTTATTTTGTATACAAAATTTAAGATTAAATTTTAATAGAAAATAAAAATAGAATAAAGAGGGGAACTTTATTATGAACTACATCACAAATTTCAGATCTAGATAAAGTAGTTATCACAGACATCACCACATATTTCAGCAATAATTATGTACAAACATCATCACATCGCAGATCAGTAAATCACAATATACAATCACAATCTCAGCATTTCAATCACCACATAATTAAATTAAAATAATTAATTATCTAAATAAAAGAAGGATTCTCACCTTGTTTTTAATAAAATTAAACCGCGTTTAATTTTACCAAAAATCCCAATTGCTATTGTTCTTGTCTATCAGTTCTGAAATTTTCCTCAAAAATCAACTTGTTCAGAATAACGTCTAGTCAGTGCCATCGCGAAGTATTTTTCGACTCGAGTCCAACGCACTTGAAATCGTCCAATTCCTTCTTCATGTTCTGGAAACGGAGGCCGCCACTTTGAGACACCCACAGCCTCTAGGGCTTCAAATTTTGACCAGCACAGTGGACGAGGAGGTGATCGGAGGGCGGGGTCTGGTCGGCCTTGGAGGGGGAGTAATGGAGGATTCCGCCATCGTTTCTTCTTTTTTTTTTCGATTTTGATTGAGGCGACTGAAGAATAATTTGGAGAATTTGGGTTTGGAGAAATAAGGTGTAGGAAATACTTATATAGATTAATTAATTATTCAATTAGCCAATTAAGGCCCGTAAAACCCCTTGTCCAAATTTAACATATTTAAATAATAACCTTTGTGTTATTATTCATATCCATTTTTTTTTAGTTCTTTATATAAAAATGCTATAGTGGATAGAGAAGGGATTTACAAAGAAAAGGAAAAAAAACAAATAAAGAAAAAGGAAGATGAGAAATAAGGAGCAAGGAATTAATGCTGCATTGCTTTTCCATTTAAAACCATGAATGCATTTCTTTTGTTGCCTTGCATCTTTGAAAATTATATTGCCAAAATTTGATTCTAGAAATAATATTCCATTTGTCATTAATGCCAAAGGAAGGAATAAGAAGAAAGATTTTGAATTAGAAAACGTATCTGTAGGAACATGCATGAATTAAAAACAAAAGAAAATTAATGCACACTAATGAAAAATTGGATTTGTTTTCTATGGACAATGTGTTAGGCTAACACATGAATTAACAACGTTGTTTTATGGTATTATCTGAACATTATAAACTTGCCCGTCATACACTGTAAATTAAATAGTAACGAAAAATATAGAAGTGATTGCGCGATTTTATTTTATTTCCTTTCATTACGCATTCCTTTCATAAATGTGCATTATATATGCTTTATATATATATATATATATTAATTCAATTTCACCCTCCAAAAATTCATCCTTCTCTTTCATTACATTAATTATATCACAATTTGTACCATAAATAACGTGATAAACGGCTTGCAAAATTAATCACCAATATTTATGTTAATTCAATGTTTAATTACCATTTGTACTCAATGGTTTGATCTGTAATAAATTAATCTTAACCATATATTACTATGCGAATAGATTCTTTGTTTAATAAATCATTAAACAAAATTTAGTTAAAAATTGATTCTTTTCTTTTTTTTTACTCGTTCTAATGTCAAATATTCCAAATGGCTTACCATTTATTAGCATCGTAAATATTGATGTTATATTCACATTATGCTTTTAAATTCTAGAATGAACACTACATTCAAATTAAATAGAAAGTCCTAGTTCTAAATTGTACCTCTAGTATATTGTAAATTTAATATCCAACAATTCTAAATTTGTAGTTTTTACTTTCATAATCAACTCAAGTTAATAACGTTAATTCTGGCAAAATAATTAAGCTGAGCTTATGTTTACAGTTGCCTTTAAAAGTGGATACTTTGTTCAAATAAATAAATGTACATGTTATATTTGGAATGTTGAATATAAGCATATATTTTTCTTCTATAAATCAAATTACAAGATCAAAATAATTAATAACAGTAATAAGTTTTGTTTTCTATTTATTTTTTAGACAACCTAAATATTCAATCGTTTATTAATGTAAATCACATTTATTTATAAATTTATGAAATGGTTCACACTTTGGATAGAAAAAGGGAAGTATTAAAGACAACAAAATTTTTATTTTTTTTAATATAACAATGAAAAATTGTAACATAATGATATGTTTATCCAACACTACATATTATAACATAATGACATCTTTACCATAATTTATTTAGAGTCCACCTAATATTTTAGACCAACCTATTCAATGCTTATGCAAAAATAATTAAATATACACACATGGAGTAGATTTGCTTTTGGAGAGAGACAATAAAAGGAGAGAAAAAGGGATGTTAGTTTAAGAATTAAGAATTCAAAAGTTGTAAGAGAAAATAAGCATCATGATTTTGGCTTTAAAGGCAAGGCTATAAGGCTGTAATTAACGTGAAATAACTTTACATATGAAATGAATGTCACTAGTGTTTATTGGTTCGCCCAATTTCGATTTAAAACTAATTTTATATAATTTCTCCAAGTCGGAAATTAAAATTTGGAATTACCATGAAATTTAAGTTCAGAATAGAATTAAAATAATAAACTTAATATTTCAGCCATTATTAATAAAATAATTTAAATAGAATTTTTAATTTCTGACTCATTTTCTTAACAAAATTATTTAAAATAAAAATTTTAAATTGGCCCTAAATTGCGGGTTGTTACAATTGTAAAGTTAACAGCTATGTTGTCCAAATATATTCAATATAGCATTTTTACTGGAAATGTTTTTATTGGAAATATCACATTATTAACTGTTTCAAGTCAAATATTTAGTATAGAAATTGCCCAATTTTTTTAAAAGAATACATACTGAAAGGTTGAAACTGGAAAATACACGAAAATGGTTGTCACAGACCTACTTGACTGTTTAATTATGCTCAAGCTTGTCTAAACCTAATTCAATGATTACAGTTACTTTACATAATGATATATATCTGCAGTGCACAAAAAATTTCTAGCAAATCACTAAAACCCCAAAATTCCAGTACAGTTTCTTTACCTTGCTTGGTCATTTTTTCTAGCCCATGCTAGTTGATTCAACCTTTATTATTTCATGGTAGATAGTTCATCGGGCAAATTTTCCCAACATTCTATCATAGTTTTGAAGTAGCAATATCAGTGCTAGACTTTCAAGTTAGAACGAAGTGAAGAGTATAAAATGTGAATCAAGTTAGAACGAAACATACTAAAAATGTGATTGACAAACTAGTATTTTTAGCAGAGCTTTGTAAATTTCTGATGGAAGTTGGAAAAGGTACATGAAAAACTCAAACTTAATAATTATGATACTGGCTTTAAAAGACTAACTCATATTCTTAGTATGGAATCACCGTATATCTACAATTAATTGACCATCAAAAGGAGAAAATAGCAAAACTTCACCTAATTGATCATCAGATTAATATGATTGAGTGAGTTACTGTCATATTATATTTTACATTTGCAATGGATATAGTTAAATATTTGATTCCACAATTTTATTTTGCATAAACGAAAAATGGTCTCTGAACTTATGCCAGTTGCAAATCCAAAATTCCAAAAGCATGTGCCAACTTCATACTCGTTCACCGCATATTCTATTATAAAAAATAAAACATGATCTACTAATAAAGAGAGATTCATTAGGATCAGTCAACTTGATCCGAAAAATCTACAAAAACTGATAATAGAATATAATTTATCTCATGATTTGTATTCTTGCACTAATTCAATATATTTTGGTTGATAATATCATAGTTTATATTAAAAGCATAAACTTTTTTTAATTTTCAAGTGATACATTCATTTATTTTTTAAGGAATAAGATGATCAACGTAGTGTATGGTGCGATCATAAATGATATAATTAGGAATTATTTATAAAGTTGAGTTGGAACAAATGAAACACAAATCACATATCCTAAGCATACAGAATAACCTATCAAATTTTAAAATGTTTAGATATGACAAGCCAGGAAATTATGTGTACCCTTATAAAGTTCAATCATTGCTTTTAAAGTGAATCTTCAATCAAGTTTCCTCGTAGTAGATGAGCTCACAAGAAACATATTAGATCATAATTTTAAAGAATTTCACTCACAAATATTAAATTGGAAAAAGAATCAGTGTGACTTAAATTGCAGTCAGCAAAATATGATTATTCTTCCAATTTGTATTTATTTGTAATGCGAATGTAAAGCAAATACAAAACATGCATTGCCATAAAAAGGCACACCCAAAATTCCAAGAACCAGGATGTTTAACTTGGTTCATCCAAATCAACTTTGCAAACATATGAAATACAAGTACATTCAAGACTGAATCCATACAAAACTTTGTTTCATTCCAACAATACCATGGTACTCAAAAGTAATTCGATAAGTATCACAATTCAAAGGAAAGAGAAATTATATATCCATTGAAAAATATTTCGAAATGAGTTAAACTAAAAACCAATTGAATGATTAGAAAAAAGTTAAAATATTACACACAAATAGTAGCCTTTTCGGTAATTCTGGATTTTAAAAAAATGGTGCCTGATGACATTAATATTAATAGCAAACATAGAATCACATTGTATGAGAAATGTATCAACCGGCTCCTTTAGATCCCTCTCAAATATCATTTTATATTCACATTTACCATGTATATAGCGTGAAAATAAGCAAGTATGTTGCTAGATGATCTTATTGTTACCGGCGTCAAATACAAAAAGGATACCAAATGAGTTGTGCAATTTTTGTTCATTAGACTTATAAATCAAACTAAATCATAAAAATCATTTACTGTATTTGTTTACTTTGCGCTTACATAAAAAAATAGTTCTTTTAAGAGGAAATCCAGGACACAAAATCAACTTTGATACTTATAAATGTTGCTGCTGCTACCAAAAATATATATTATAAATGGATGATATAATATGATATTGTATATGTCAATAAATGCTAACAAAAACTCTTAGCTATTATGGGGAAAAGACATAAATCGGTTTTAGTGGGTGAAAATTACCTTTATTTTGATCAAAGAAAGTCTAAAGTAGAACCCTTTTCCTGATCCTTCAATCTGCTTCAGCAACTGATTGGCTTCAATAAAAACAATCTTACATAATTAATTTGAGGGAACATAAAAATCAAGAACAGCAAAATTAATGCAGACACCTGGAAGAATGAGCGAACCGTAGGCTGCTTTAGATCTAAAAGCATAATTTTGGTCATATATTTGGCAGTCGTATAATTGGAGACGATTGGAAACGAGAAGAAGGTAGGGTTTTGTGAATAAGGGAATTTCTTTACAGGAAAGTGGAATGAAGAAACTTCCGAGCTAAAAAAGCGGCATGCTTTCTCTAGATGGCTCAGATCACTAGTTGAATTACATATCGTACGGTTGAGGCTCACGAGTGTGCTTTCTACGGATGTGTCAGATCGCCGGTTGGATTGCAAATCTAATGGATGAAACTCCCCCAATATTAGCATGTGGATCGCTGAGGAGGCAGTGGAAATAATTTGTAGTAGCAATAGGTAAAGGATGATTTTGTAGATCCAACGGTGAATATTTTAAGAAATACAACTCAAAGCCTATTCATAATACAAGAAAATTTTTGAAGCAATTATGGACAAATTATTTTTTAAAAATTTGAAACTTTTAGATGCCATGTCAACCAAACATAACAAAATATGTTTTTTTCCCACATTTTTTTCCTTTTGAGGTTCGCATTATTTCCTATATTTTCTTTAAGATTCAATCTTCAAAAGCAATTTTCTTTTTCCTTTTTAAAGTTAAACAAATTTTAAAATCTATATTATTAAACACTAATATTTTTCAAATTTTATGTTGAATCTAGTATTCAAAACTTTTATGGATTTATAATTTTCAATGAATTTTTTAGTTGAAGTTTTATATTATTTACTATTTGTGTATATTTATTTATTATTTATTAGATTCCCTAATCGTTACAATCCCTATTCCTAACACTATTCAAATTTTAACTATTTAGGCATGTTTATCATATTCAATTCATATCCCCCAATCAAATATGGCTATAATATGTGTTACTTTACTTATGACCGCTTTGTTTATTTATAGTAAATCAATTATATTTATTGCTATAACGGTCATGGTATTCATTTCCATTTAACATGGGTTATAATTCCATATATATAATCCTATAAAACGGAAATTAATTAAACACACAACAACAAACTTTAATTATAATATATTAACATTATGTACGTAGATTTGGACGGATAAGATATATATATATATATATATATATATATATATATATATATATATATTAAGCGCAGTTAACGTAATTGCTAAATTTTATTTATTATTATTAGCCATTTATGTTTTGGTCTAAACTAGCGACAAAAAGAAAAACATTTTTATGTTTAATATTGTTTAAGATTTAAAACCTTATAAAAATGTTAATAACTGTAGTCATTGTAATCTTTTATCTAAAATAGTTGAAAGTGCAATAGACTTTTTTTTTAGCAAGACCAACCAGTTTTTAAAGTGACACGTAACACTTTCATCATTACAACAAATAATGAGTACAAATTTATACAGAAAGTAGACATCTCGCCTACCTGCTACCAGTGGCAGACTTATGTAAGGCCCAGTGGGGGCCGCCGCCCCCACTGACTTGTTTTTTCTCTCAATTATTTTATTCTTTATTGAGGAATTGAGCTTTGTGTTATTTATGGATGTTTTGAAAAAAGTCAATACAGACATTAATTTAAAAAATGGCAACAACGCGAAACTTCGCCTGCGAAAAATCTTCGGCATCCTTCCCCTCATTCCAACCGTTGTTCCAACCTCTTGCGACTTCCCCGCCTTCTGCGCTGCCTTCTCCCGTCCCTTCTGACGTCATTCCTGAAGCCCCGACATCACCACCTGGAGCCAAAAACTTGCAATCTCCAAAATCCTCAAATTCCAACACATTAATCACCGGGCAGAGGCCAGCCAACTCCTCATGCCCAGCCATAGGAGGTCCACCAGATCCCGATTTCCCAATACTCCCCGCGTCTCCTTTGATTGATGCTAATGGGTTTCAGGTCGTCATGCCACGACGAAAACCCCGGCTGCTGCAAAATGATGGAAGACAAGATACAATAGCAGGTGGTATCTGTACAGCGAAGACGCTGGAAAATCGACTCCTCATTTACCCTGGCCTACTCTAGCAGATGCTAGCAATGAAAGAAATAGGGCTGGTTTTACCTCTGTCCTGCGAAATAATGGAAGTAGTAGTGGCGGACCTATGTAAGGCCCAGTGGGGAACAAATATTTTGATTTATCAAATTTTATCGATTTGATTTCCTTTTAAATTATTTAGTGCAATTTGATCATAAACTCGAAAACTACATCTTAGATTTGCGGTCTGACAATTTATACCGAACGACGGAAATCGATGAAAATGACCATAGTATTTAAAATTTTCAAAAAATTGAACCAAGAAGGATTTGTTTATGAACATTTGATGTAATGTTTCATCTTAGTTAAATTGAATATCAATATATAATGTTTGTGCATCAAATGCGTGTTAGTACTTGTTATGAACATACAGTTAATGATATTTTTTTCTCAAATTTCCGCCCCCATTGAATTAAAACTCCGCGTACGTCACTGCCTGCTACAGGCATACCACCAAGCCTTAGCTACTAGCTACTAAAACACCATGCATGGTTTTTAGGCAACAAATAACAAAGTTAAGAGGTAGAAAAGTTTCTAACTTACACACAGGTAAGTAACATTACAAATCGACTTCCTTAACATATTCACTTGCAAAGACCCTTTCATATAAAAAACTCATATAAAAAAAAACTTAGACTACCCAGCAACTATCAAGCCCCAAGCAACAAAGCCTTCATAGATATCACCTAAAATCCTCACCACTGAACCAAGAATCACCCAAGTTCTTGCTTAGACAACCAAACAGTCGCAACAATGGCAAGTCAAACAACATAAGGCTGTCACATTCACACTGCAAACACTCCCCCATCCTAACACCTAAGCAATCAACACACAAAACATAATGCTACAACACCACAAGAAATAGCCAAACCATAAAACAGAGTTCACTTGAAAAGTTGCAAGGGATACTAGAGGCTAGGTCGGAAGTGGAAGATCCAAGCTGCAAATATCGAATCAGAAGCGGGAAAACAGATCTAAAAATAGATCTGGAAATTCATGAAGTACACGATTCGAGGTATAGCAACTTGGGAGGTCGACAACAGCAGGAAAAGCTAATTAGAGGAGAGTAGACGAAGAGAAGAGGAGAAAGGAGCGGGGTGAAACGAAGCAGAAGGAAGAAAGGGTTAAGCGGTGGGGAGAAGAAGACCTTGTTAGTCCTCACTTATGGAAACCTAAAGCGGCTAATTTCATTCTTGGAATAGGCATATTTCAAATCACAAAAAGTATGAAATATGTACATTTTTGGAATGGCTGTTATAAACTGCGTAGAAATATACGTGAATTTACACATCCCTTCTTATTTGATTTGTACATATTCTTTGTTGATTCCAAATAATGTCTTTTTATTAAAAAGAACAAAAATAGCATATTTACAATGACCAATTAAAACCCCAAACATTATCGAACACAAACAGGCATATCTTTTTAATCAAAATTTACATAAACCATAATTTAACACCATATATAAGAACTTGGAATAATTACTACAGATCTAATAATGTGTGACGACCCCGATTTTCAGAACCTATTTAAAAATTTTATTTTAGTTATTTTAATGGATTTTGAATATTTAAAATGATTTATTTTAAATAATAACGATTTAAAAATTATTTAAATCGAAGTTAGAAAAAATATATTTAATTTTATTACAAAATAGAGTTTGAAATGGCGCGGTAGTTTGAAAATTTGATTTTAAATTTCAACTGAATATACATAATTCAACATAGATCAGATTTCAGCGAAACAAGAAATAGTTGAATCTGTTTAATCATATCTTTCTAACAAATGCAAGAAACTGAGATTCCACTTTATAAATTGAAAGTTATGTCCAGTTTAAAATTTAGAATAGTCGCTATGGAATTTATATATTTTTTAATATAATATATAGCCCTTCAAATAGCCATTTTGCAAACGACCTCTTTTTTCGTCGAAACCACTTCTTTTGGATTCGGAATATCAAATTATTGTTAGGTTTAAATTTTCATAATGTTTGGAACTAATATGTGAGCGTGGTGAATTTAAATGTGTTTTGTCAGTTTCAGTTTGAATTGGATCGACCAGAAAATGACCATTTTTCAAACGGTCTTCAAATTTGACGAAATTAGTTTTGTTAGGACCGTATCGTCAAAGCATAATTAGATTTATTTTTCTGTAAATTTTAGAGTCAGTATGTGATCCCAGTAAATTAAAATGTACGATTGAAATTCAATATATTGATTTATATTTTAATTTAAAGAAAAACTAATCGAAACAACCGAACTGGCTTACGAAACATATCCCATTGTGTCCGGAATGGGGGTATTTAGATAGGAGCGATAGTCGTTGGGTTTGATTCAGAGTTCAGAATATTAAATTGCGAGATTATGTGCTTGTTTTCTTCTTTCTTTCTAATTCTAAATTAATCTCCTTGATTATCTATATTTTTGACTATAATGGTTGAAGATGTGGATCGTCATTTAACAATCTGTAAATATGTACAATTTTGAGTTAGTCATGTGTAGATTATTGTCGATTCAAAAGGTACGGATTGCCGGGTCGTTACATAATGAGTTAGGGACTAATTCCAAATCTGAGGTGTTTACAATAATCACAAACAAATCTATGAACAGTTGTAGGAAAGATGATGATAGTAAATTAAAAATCCTACTATCCATATTTAACTAATATTCATAATATTTCAGATTTGACAAAATAAACAAATCTAACACTTTGAGGCATGTAATTCAAACTCAATACAAATTAATTATACAAGACATTAGAAACGATGTATATAATCTCTCACTTACTTGAAAGCTATCCAAATCTAAATCTGAACAAAACTTTTAGGACTACAATTCCCAAAACATACAGATCTACAATTATTTCAAAAAGGAGTTTTTTTTAAAGATTTGTAGATCCGTAAAAAATAGGAAAAAATGAAGCAAATATAAATGGAAAAATGCTTATTCGTTGCACCATTTCTTTTGCACAAGAATCTGGCTTTAGTTCTTCAAAACCTATGTTTATTTGATTGGTATATATCAAGATTTGTTTCATAAGAGATTAGAGAGAAGGGAAAATGGCAGAGCCTTGCTACTGCTTTCAGAACTGTGTGCAAAAGAGTGAGGGTCTAACCCTTTATTTATAGGTACTAAAGTGACCTTAAACCATTAGATTGAATTCCAGGTAAACCCGTCCGTATATAAAATTTTATATATAAAAATACCCTTAAAAATCTAACCATCGCTAATTTTCGACCAGAGGGGTCGACCGCCAGGTTGATCATTAGGGTCAATTTTCCCAGTGAGGCTAGGTTATAATTGTTATTAAATTTACTATATATTCTCTTGTGTTTATTTTCCATCCATCTCTATATTTCGTCCGCATCTTTTTCACAAGGATTTCGTTCGCAAAGTTCCAAACATGAAGGTCGACCAGAATTCCGTAATGAACGCAACGGTGCAATTTTCGTGGTTAATTCCATCATTTGGAAAAAATACTATTTTGGAAATCTAATTAAGTAACTAATTTATTTATTGTCAAAATTCTGGATTGTTACACAGCTTCTGTAAGGTTGAATTTTGATTTCATAGTAATGTATTCAGTGGTCACCGATAATTCAGTTTCACTTGTACAACCATTCCACAACGGCCTCTTAGCTGAAGCCAATAAATCATATATTTTTTTGCATCCGCATTCGGTTCTTCTTCAATATTTACGCAATCATCGTCAACTTGACCGGTAAGGAACGTTGACCGTGCTACATCTTCCACCATATCTTATGTTGGATTCGTCATAACTAATCTCACGTTCGATACTACAAGATTTACTGTGGGTACAACAAGTTCTCCATGACGATATCATAAGTAATAATTTGGCACAAAACCAGATCCATACAAGTGTACTTTAAGGGTGTCTAGTTCCCAAAACCTAATCAGTTTGCACTTATAACACGGACAATGAATATCCTCGCAATTTCCATTATTAGATAATGCAAATCTAATGAATTCGTTTACACCATTATAGAAATGAGATTTCACCAAACTTTTTCATTCTAGTCTAGCTTCATACATCCAACTACGATCTATATAATAATCAAACATTTGTCCTGATTTAAAAGTACATGTTAGTGATTTCGATGACACATAGTGCAAAGCCTTTTGGAACTAAAGACTTCATAATCACCACACTTCTGCCAAATTTTGACAGCCCTTCGCTATACTTTCTCATCTATGCATTAGTTGTATCAAAGGGGATTCTATTCTAAAAATAAAAATAAAGTAAAACCTTTTGGGACTAAAGATTTTACAAACCACAGTGTCATATCTCGACTGTGCTTCACTTCACTTCTCTTCTCTTCTACACACCACCTACTGTGTAATGAGTACAATATTTTCTATTGTTAAAATATTTTCAACTTTTTTTATAGAAAAACAAATTTAGTAGAATATGTGCTCTTATTGAATTCATTTCTATTTTTTTAGTTAGAAAATCGATTTAAATATCATCTTTATTAACTAAACTTCAAAGTTTAAAGCAGTTTTCTATAAATTTCTATTTTATTTTCTTAAAATCCTTCCATTTTATTAAATAAATCGCTATAGTTCAAAAGCTACCACACCGTGATTTTTCTAAATATTTGATTTTGATATAATATAAAAATATACTAGATGAAATCTCAAATTTTCTCATCCATTAAAATATATAATCCAATAAATTCGAAAAATTATTGTTTCAAAGAATTCTGACTTATATTGTATCACACACATTCATTCAAAGGTCAAGTCGTAAAATTGCGAACTACCGTCGTGCGACAAGCTTGTTTTAAATATATTTAATTTATATGTTTGGTCCACGCAAAATTAAAATGTAGATATCAATAGTGATTTAATAGTTAAAATGATATGAATTAGTACAATATTAATTTTAGCACGATATTAATTGTTGACTTCTTCTAAAATTATCACAACTTATTCACAATGTATATCGATTGATTTCAAGTCGGTGATCACCTAATTAAATTCTAAAATTTTGAAATTAGGGTTTAATCGTATTCTAAAATCAAGCATTAATCTATGGTCATCATCTAAGCACTAGTCATATCATCAAATAACCTAGTATATTATATTATTGTCGACTAATGCACAAGTCATTGATTTCTAATCAAAAATCACCTAAATTTCTATCATATGAATTTATCTACATATTTAAATTAGCTACTAATCTATAATGATATCAAACAATGACTAATCAACATATGCAAATACACTATCATCAACATATAACAATTTAGGGTTAGAAATTATACCCCAATCAACAAAATTGGATGGAGATTGAATGAAGAAATGAGGTGGGTGTTAGTGGCTCGACTGCAGCTGCAGATAGCGGGCAAGGTTTATTTATATTGGTGGTTCGCGTGAAATAATGGGGAGGAGGCAGAACGAAATTGATGGAGTTGGATTCCCGTGTTTTACTCAAGTGAGTGTCGGCTGACGACGGTTGGTGATAGTTGCTTTTTTTGACCGTCGCTAGGGTTGGTCGCTATTTTCACACTTTCTTGTAGTGTTTTTCACTGCAATAGGTTTTAACTACACTCACATGATTTGACTATATTAATCACTAGATTTGCTTTTGATAAAAACACTAAATGCTTAATTGATTTAAGACTTCTTAAAAACTGAATTAAAGACCGAAATAAAGACTGATGTTCAGTCTCTATGCAGTCTTAATAATTACAAACCGATTTGAGACTGAATTGCAGTCTTTAACTTGAAATTTTAAAGACTTATTTTTTCAGTTTTTATTCAGTCTCTAATTAGAGGTTGAGTAGTTTCAGTCCTTATTTCTCAGTTTTTATATGGATGTTTTTTAGTAGTGGACCGGATGTAATAGTCTGCGACCCTTATTTCTCGTACATTAGCGAAACCTCCTCTGAACTTGGCATTCCGTACGTAAGTTTCCTAGCAGTCGGAATGTTCCCTTGCTGCATCATGGGCATTCTTTCCTCGGACGGGCATCACCCGTCGGTATCGTCTGACAGTGAACCGTTCCTTGTACCTGAGCTCCCTCACAGAATCGAATTAGTTCGATCGGAGTTGCCAGATTTTTTGCAGGGTGCAACTGAGTTCAGTGTTGAAGACGTAACCACAAAAGCTAAAATCTTTGGTGTGGTGGCAAACAGCTTCAGGGAGATGGAAGGGGAGTATGCGGAGCACTATGAGAAACACACTGGGGATAAAACTTGGCTAGTAGGCCCTGTCTCGTTAGCGGCCTGTGGCAATGAAAAGGATCAGGCAGTGCGGGGAAGCAGAAACGGAAACTACCAGAAGTGCATGGATTGGCTGGATAAGAAACCGCGTGCTTCGGTCGTGTACTTGTGTTTCGGTAGCTGGTGCCCTGATGTTAAGGACCAGATCACGGAGTTGGCGTTGGGGTTGGAAAGATGTGGGCATGATTTTATGTGGGTGGCGAGGGGGGAGAAGGCCGATGAGCTGCCGGAAGGGTACGAGGAGAGGGTGAAGGACAGGGGGATGGTGGTGAGAGGGTGGATCCCGCAGGTGGCTGTGCTGGGGCATGCGGCTGTTGGGGCGTTCGTGTGCCACTGCGGGTGGAACTCGCTGGTTGAAGGGGTAAGTGCTGGGGCGCCCATGGTGACATGGCCGCTGCTTGTTGAGCAGTTTATAAGCGAAAGGCTGGTAACTGACGTGTTGAGGACGGGGGTTAGGAACTGGAGCGGGTTCAGGAGCACGCTTTTGGAGAAGAAGGTAACTGTGATGGTGGAGGATGTCGCGAAGGCTGTTGGGAGGATTATGGATGGGAGTGAAGAGGTGGTGGGGATGAGGAAGAGGGCCAAAGAATATGGGGAGAAAGCCAGGATGAGTTTGGAGGGTTGGGCTTCGTTTAATGACCTTCAATCGTTTGTGGCCGAAATCAAGGCTCGTCTCGACTGGGCTTGATTCGAAAATCACTTGTACATTGTTCCAGTTTCTTATTTGTGTCCGATTTCTTTCTTTCTTCTTTCTACTTTTCTAACTTTTTTTGGTTTTGTTTTTGAGTTTTCGCTGTCTTTGTTGTTAACTGCAATTTCTAATAGTTAGGCTAATTGTAGCACTTTAATGGTGTAGAGCATAAGTTAGTGGGTTCTAGCATAAACAAGGCTGACCGAAATATCATCCAAATTATAAAAAAAATATTCAAAGCAAGTAATCAAAATTGCGTGTCTAAGACTAAGAGGAGAGAATAAGAAGTTTTAACTTCTAATTCATATCTAATGTCAGTACAGAAACCCTTGCTTAACAAAACTTCTCCAGTTGTGCATGGATACGTCCACGGTCCATGCATGCACTTCAAACTCTATCTATCAATTTACGTGACAGCTCTTCAACATTACTGTTGTTATTGTTATTATTAGTGGAATTAAGTTGTGCACATGGACTTTAACTTATGTGTAACAACCCGCAAATTCTGAACCAATTTAAAATTTTTATTTTAGAAAATTTTAATAAATTTTGAGGTTATAATATAATTTATTATAAATAATAATGGCTAGAATTCATTTTAATCGAAGTTAGAACGAATAAATTTAATTTAAATATAAATGGAATTAGAAATAACGCAGTAGTTTGAAAAGTCAAACTTGAACTTTGACTGACTGTACAGGATGCAAAATTTAACGGATTTAGTGAAACCAAAAATATTAGAATCTATTTAAAAATATCTTTCTAACGAATCTGAAAAATTGAAATTTCATAGCGGAAATCAAAAGTTATGGCCAATTCAATTTTTAGAAAGGTCGTTGTAGAATTTATATAATATATATGGCCCGAAAGGCTACTTTTCACATATGTAGGAATTTCGACTCGAAACCACTTCCATTGAGTTCAGAATTACATTTCTGCATTGAAAAACAGTAAACACTTATATATTTTGAGTTTCGGAAATTATTTGTTTAAAAATGTATTTTTAATATTAAATATATGGCCTTGAAAATAGTCATTTTTCAAACGACCTCCGTTTTCGACGAAACCACTTTTGTTGGAACAGGAATGTCAAATTGTTGCTAGGTTTCAATTTTTAGAATTTTTCGAATTAATATGTGAGCGTGGCGAGAGAAAATGTGTTTTGACTATTTTAAGTTAAATTTGAATGCCTTAAAAATAGCCATTTTCAAACAATCTCAGAATTTGACGAAAATAATTTTTTTGGATTCGTATCGTCATAAGGAAGCTAAAAATATTTTTTTTTAGAATTTTCTGAGGTCGTATGTGGCCCCGGCATATTTTAATATACGGTTAATATTTAATTAATTAATTTTTAATGCAATTTTAAATAAAATATATACAAATTTCGGAATTGGCCCCCGGGACCTATCCCATTGCGTTCAGAAGGTGTCAAAACCTTAAGAACGACAGTAAGCAGGCTCAAATCAGAGAAAGTCCGAAAATCCACCTTTTAGCACATTTTTCGAGATTAATTAATAAAATAATATTAAATCCGAAACCCTAATTCATGGCCAGCCGCCGCCTTTCATTCGAAGGCCAGAAATTTCCCAACTTCAAATACTAATATCTCTCAATCCGTTCAACGAAAATCGACGTATGATATACCAAATCGAAGCTCTTCGAGAGACCTTTCCATCCATACGGTTAAGATCGGGTTTTGATTCACGGATTTCCCGAATTTGGGGCTAGAAGGCGGCGTGTTTAGGTCCGTTTTCGTGGGTCCAGGGACCACCGCGACCGGCGGTGGTGGCGGCGCAGGAGGAGGGTGGTGCGAGCTCTGAAGTGGCGGCGTGAGATCGGCTCCTGGGCGCTTCTAGGGTGGTGCGCACGAAAGAATAGTAGGAGACCGATGGGTTTCTACTGTAACGTGCGATGGGGAAGAAGATGTATATTATATTATTATTTATTTTATTTTATTATTTAAATATTCAATTTATGCAAACTTTAAAAATCAATAACTCTCTCATACGAGGTCCGATTGACGAACCGTCAGTTGCGTTGGACTCGTCTTTCTGAGAGCTTCGGGATGGCGCAGACCAGAGCTGATTCCGAGACAGTCAAATTTTCAGCAAAAATTAATGTGAGAATCTCTGATTTTTACAATCTAATTAATTTAATTAATTATTTTATTCTGTTAAATATTTATCTGTATGTTATTTAATCAAATCTGCATTGTGATGTATTGTGCTGGTTGTTCTGATGGATTATATTGAATTGTATTGCGTTGTATTGTATAGATCTGTGTTTATAAATTTAGATCTGTATAAATTTGTAAATAAATAAATAAAAATTTGTTAACACATTTATATTTACTTTTTATGGTTAAATAAAAGGTCATATTTAGCAAACACATATTTATTCACATTTTGTTTGTAAATTAAAGAGCACATCTTGAATTCACTTTTTATTTACATTTATGTGTAAATAAAAAGACATGACTGATAAACACATTTTTGTTTACATTTTATTTGTAAATAAAAACATATTTGAATAACATACTTTTATTTACATTTTATGTGTAAATAAAAGAAAAAGACATATTTGAGAAACCTATTTTGTTTACATTTTTGTATGTAAATAGGATTTCATATTTGAGAATTATATTTTGGTTAACATTTCATATGTTAATAAAAACCCATTTTAAAGAATTACATTTTTGTTTACGGTTTATATGTAAATAAAAAGGTAAGTGTTTAGAAACTACATTTTTGTTTACATTTCATATGTAAATAAAAATCCATTTTTAGAAGTTATATTTTTATTTGCAGTTTATATGTAAATGAAAATCCATGGTTAAGAATTACAGTTTTATGTCACATTTTTATATATATGTAAGAACACATTTTTGTGTTATTTTCTCTTTGAATAATAAGTTCATATTTTATTGTAAAATTATTTCAATAAAAAGAATGGGCATTGAAGACTGCATTTTTGTTTATAATTTGTTAAATTAAAGATGTAACATTAAAAGTTATATTTTTGTATAATATTACTTAAACTAAAAAGATTATCTTTTATTGTCAAAGGAGTTACAATTGAAAGGATAGATTTAGTAGATCATGTTTAAATTGTCAAAGTATTGCACTGGAAGGATTTAACATCGTATTTGATTATTTGTTCAATAAAAAGATAGGTCGTTAAAATATAAAAGATTTCGTTTTTATGTAATACCGTTTTATGAAAAAGATTAAAAGAAGAAAAAAAAAACATATTGGTTAAAATATGACATTAGATTAAAATAACACATTTGTTAAAATATGACATTAGATTAAAATAACACATTTGTTAAAATATGACTTTAGTATAAAGTTACACTTTTGATAGGAATTGTACCTTTGAATTAAAATAATCATTTATGTTTGAAATAAAAAGGAACATTTATGTTTGAAATAAAAAGGAACATTTATGTTAGCAAAAAGATTTGTCCTTTTATTTGCATTCACAAATGCAAATATATATTGAAAATAAAATTTACTCTTTTATTTGCATTCACCAATACAAATATATGTTGAAACCAAATTTTTTTCTTTTATTTACATTCACAAATGTAAATATACCTTGAAATCAAAGCTTATTCATAGATTTACATTCACAAATGTAAATATGCATTGAAACGAGGTTTATTCTTTTTTTTTGCATTCATAAATGCAAACACATATTGAAAATAAAGTTTTGATCTTTTATTTGCATTTACAAATGCAAACATATATTGAAATTATGGTTTTGTTCTTTTGTTCGCATTCACAAATGCAAACATATATTGAATTATGGTTTTGTTCTTTTGTTCGCATTCACAAATGCAAACATATAATAGAAAATAAAGTTTGTTCTTTCTTTTTTATATTTGCTAATGCAAAATATACATTTTTGTCAATATACATTCGTCAACACAAAATAAACACTTTTGTCAATTTTCATTAGTTAGAACAAATTATTCACTCTTGTCAATCTACACTAGTTGAAACAAACAAGCACTTTTTTTAATTTATACATTTTGTTGAAATATAATTTATATGCAAGCATAATAATTGTTTTTATCTGCATAACATGTAATAAGATTTATAAGTAAAAAAAAAATCAATTTTTATTTGCAAATTTACATTAGAAATTATATTCAAATATAAGAATCATATTGGTGGTCAAAACATACATTAGAATATATATAGGTAAGTAAAGTAATATCTTTAGGTGTTTATGCCTACATTAGAATTAGTATGCAATGCAAATAAACATTTTATTTGTTAGGATATGCATTGAAACATATACACATAAGATTATTTCTTTTATGTGTTAAAGTTAAAAATATTTGCATACAAATAATAGAAAATAGAAAATTATCTTTTATTTGTCATCCACAGTAATGCCATATAAATAAATTACAGTTTATTCGACCTTAGAGATGAATAGGAAAATTATACGAATAAAAATACATTTTTATTCGGCAATAGAAATAAATAACATGTTATTCCATCATCATCAACATGTTAGTAGTATTAAATTGGGTAAATTCTTAACCAATCATTTATTTGTATGAAATTGTTACTGGCTGAAAACCCCACAAGGGTGTTGGGATGAAAATTTATATACACTAATCCCAATATTTAGTTGTTTGTTGATCGTTAGATCGACAGGCTGCGATGAGCGTTATTATTTAATTTTAACGCTTACACAGTGGAAATTACACTTTGGATGTAATGGATGACTTGATGATTATACTGTTATTGTCATATATATGATGTGTGTGAAATCCATGTAACCCAAATTAGATGGTAAATGTTTGAGTCGTATTTCGATTCAGGTGTTCTTTTAAATAAGACTATTTTTACATTAGAAATCCATTTTATATAAAGTATATATATACTTTCAAAATATAGATTGTTAATTAAGTATATGTTAAAACAAGGAATATTTGTAAAGGATAAAGAATTTGTAATATAAAGAATACCTTTCATTTAGAGTCTTTATATAAAGAATATTTTTATGATTATTTTAAAATATGTTTTTAAAAGATTACTAGCACTTGCAATCATATTTTGTGATATGAAATAAATTGAGATGTGAAGTGGATTTATCGTGGACGGTGTTTTTAAACGACATTTGTCCTTTAATCCAATTTACATTGAAATTGTTATTTGGAACTTATGAATCTATTTTATAGATTTAAAAAGGCATTTTCTAAAACCAAGTTTTCCAATTTAATATATTAAATAGGAATTAAGTGGAAATTCGATTGGTAATAATCGAAATGGGCTTCTGTAAAAGAAGACCGATATTATATATGGAATTTAAGAGGCTTTGCCGTTATTCCATTTATACTATTAGTCCGATACAGAAATTTATATCGATTATTTATTGATTTGAAATCTGTGGAATTCCATATTTTGGAAATTGATTTATAGATTTTATTTTCAGTGTTTATCTTTGATAAAATTAATGAGAATCTTTTAAATCGAATATCTTAGTGAAAGAATATTTTGAGTTGGGATGTGACGAAATGTGTGATTTTCCAATATTTGTTTTTAAATCCCAAAATACGCGAGTTATTCAGAAAGACCGGGTTTAACCCATTCTGAATAATCATCACGACGATCAAGAGTCAAAGACGAAGACGGTGATTGAAGACTGAAGGTTTTCACATCGTTGGGATGATGATGACTGGTATCTTGAATTGGGATTGGCCTTCCAAGGCAAGGTATTTGGTAATGATCGTCCAAACGCATTTGGAGATCGACGGACACGATGTTTCGCTCAGACCCAGAGCGGACTTGTAAATGGATTGCGTATCTGACATTGTATTCCTTTCTACTGTATTTGTTGAACGCTACTGATTATATATTTCTGTTTGGTGGTGAAGAATTTATTCTTTACTTATCACCCTTCTCTAAGACGTATGAGCTTAGAGGTTATATATATATTGGTAGATGATCAATAATATGGTAGGGTCTGACAATGTGGCACGCCAAAATGCAAATTGATCAAGGCTTTTGTTGAAAAAGCAGGGCCTTGTGGAATGATCAAAGCATAGCCTATTACGGCATAGCTTTGTGTATATCGTGACTTCGCGAGCCTTACACCCCGGTATGAGTCAAAAACGGGATATGGACCGTAGGGAGTGCACACGTTTCTTTCTAGCTAGAGTGGTGTCAGTGACCTACCAGCCCTGACATTTTACTTATGTGGATGATGGATTTTGAGGCGCCTCGGATTTTTATAGGCCGATAGTGGTCATATTATAGGTTCAAAGGAACCGGGAAGCGTGTGTTCAAGCATAACCAATCCACTGCCGATAGGCGGGGACCGGCCCTACCGCATCCAAGGGTTCACTGCGGGGGATCCTGAGGCATTTGCTAGAGTGTCTCGAATCAGAGAGGAGCTTGCCCCTAGCCTCGACTCATGATGGAAACCCAATTCCCAATACGCCCTTGCCGTTTTGATTGTAAACTTATATACGGCGACATAGTATATGGTACCTATGCCGTCTAGGATTGATATTATATTTGAATGTTTTAAATATATATATATATATATATACACACTAATAATAATATCGTTTTTACGTATCAAGCATCTTTTGACCATTATAAGGTAAAACCCTATCCTCTGGTGTGCGTTGCATTGTGTAATGGGACCTGGGTCTTATAATATTTTCATTCTTCTAAAAAGCATTGCGTTATTTGACAATTTACTTTATGTATGCACTGGCAATCCAATGGAGTAAACCCGTTCCACGTTAGCGGCGTGGTCCTGTGATTAGCCTACTTATTAGATAAGTTAAATAAAGAATTCTCACACCAGTCCCACGACTGACCAGTAGTTTGTTTCACTTTGCAAACTCGGGTGCCCTCTTTCCACACGGGCAGTCGAGTAGCTTTTTGCAGATATAGTTAAGCAGGATCCTGGATTGAAGTCTGAAGCTAGGTCCATAATACTGATGGCCTTCCGCTGAGATTAGTTCCGCTGCAATGTATTTAATTTATTGTAAATGTATCTTCCGCTGTATTGCTTATTGATGTACTCTGATATATTCTGTACTCTGATGTAACATTTATTATTGATGTTATAAAAGTCTGTGTTTTTGTTCTAATGTGTTGTATGCCCAAAGTTAACGTACGCGGGTTTTGAACGGTCTTGATCGATCTTGCGATCGGTTGGGGTCGGGCGAAATCCGGGTCGTTACATTATGCAAACTATATAGTTCTCGGATATTATTCCTTACAAGAAACGGGTGAAAGTTTAATATCAAACCCGAGTCCGATTCGTAGACCTAAGTGTATAGGTTCTGATTTTAAATTCAAGGTGTATGCAATAATATTAAGCCAATCGATTAATTATCAACTGAACTCCTAAGATAAATATACCGCATTAATGTACAGTTTTTGATAAAATGTCAGGAATAATAGTTGATATGGACAACAACTTAGACAAGAATTATAGACTAGTGCGAACAGTAACACTCAGGCTTTTCCTTTGGCATTATTTGTCTATTTTCTTGCAATTGTTGTACATAACGAAAATTTGAAAGAATAATTTTCAATTGATTGAGATGGTGGAGATTAGTGAAACCGACCGATAGGGAGGTTTTCAAACCAACTGTTAGGGAGGTTTGCTTACTGTCACTTGGTCAAAATCAATTTTTCCGAAATCCAAAAAACATGGAACGTGTTTATAGCATGTCCTTTTAAATATCTTCAGTTTAGTCTCATTGATCTAATTTACTTAATTCTCTCCACTTTAATCTCCTTGGATCTTTCTAATTTTAAATATTTCCCATCATATTTTTTTATTTTTTTATGTTCAACTAAAATTAATATAAAAAAAACTAGTTTTTTTACATTATTTTTTCATGTTCAACTAAGATTAATAAAAAAACTAATTTTTTAAACTATAAAATCTAACGGTCGGTTTTCCACTGCGGTTATACTAGTGTAATTGTACCATGACTAAGGCTAGAGCATGTAATAATTTAAACACAGAAAACTCAGCACTCTGTTGCAAAAGATTCAGTTAATATATATAATCAGTCTTCAGATACTTCTGACATAATAGTTGCTAACATAGCTTAAACGGTACAGAGCCGTTGAATGTAGGAAGATTGGACTCATATGCTACAACTTTCAAGGATGCTTGCTATTGCATTTCATGCACTATATATTTCGAAGCTGCAAAATTTTGAGATGCCGTCCATTTTAATGCCAGGATGATATACCTGATATGACAATAAACAATGCACAATAAGTAGGTTGGACAACAAATTATGGTTGCATAAATAATTTTCTTACTGAAAGCATAGTGATCAGCTGTCGCAATATGTGGAAATAATCATTGTTTGTCATTTAAAATAGGATGAATTGACAGGAATAGTCCGAAGTTTAAAGTATTTTCCTGTAATAATCCCAAATTTAAATTATTTTTAAATAGTTCCAAGTTTAGAGAGTCCTCCTCATATTTATTCCGATGCTCGTTTACTTGTATAGTCAGTTTCGAGGTTATATATATATATATATATATATATATATATATATATATATATATATATATATATATATATATATATATATATATATATATATATATATGAAAAGTTCTGAAACAAATTGAAACTGTATGTAAATTCATCAGTATACAAACTATACCAACTTACAACTTAACATCACTATATTTCTTGGCAGGAGATATAAATCTTTGCTAACCTACGTCTATGCATATATCTACAGTTAAAGGAAAGAAATTACATCTCAAGAAATTATGTCTATTTGGAATTTTCGGTCTTGGAATGAAAAATCCAGAGAAAAGATTGAAGATGGAATAATGATGTAATGAAAAAAAAAAAAGTGTACATGCCAACAAAGCTCAACCAAATACAAGACTGCTTATAATCATCACCGATACATTCATATTTAAGCACAAATTTAACAGCACCGTATTTCAAGTAGGAAATCCGAAATTTTGAAAAACTTTAATCTGCCCGTCTCTACCTGTAGTAACAATCATCATACCCCAAGCCAATCTTCTCAGCAAATGTGCTCTTCCGTTACTGCTACTAACATCAGTTGTGCTTCTACGACTACTGAGATTCGATGAAATGGGTAGTTTCTCTTCAGGCCATGTTCACGCGAACCCTCCCTCGCTTAACTCCATACAACATCCAACTCAAAAATCACCTTCCCCTTAACCTGTTGTTTGACAACCATCTTCGTAAATCTTGCACCGCGTTTTTGATTCCACCAGAAACCATACCCAATCCCAACCGCGAGAAACCGTACCCAACCCCAATCGAAACTCGAATTCCGAATCGCCAGAAACTATACGTTAATCCCAATCGCGAACCAAATCGAAATTACCGTCATCTCCTAATTTTCTACCAAAAAAGTCGAGACCTTTCAAAATCGAATCAGATTTCAATTTATCTGAATTCAGAAATGATTTGGGTATTTGAGATTGTGAAAGGTCCCATTTTTTGGGTATTTGAGAATTTAACAAACAGTTTGGGGTATTTGAGAAACATTTAAAGAACACAAACCGGCTATATTAAGTTAATTTGTTGAGATCATCATGGGAAACGACCCCAAACTTGAAATTAACTAAAAATAATTCAAACTTCAGATTAATATGGGAAAACATGTGAAACTTGTCAATTTATCATTTAAAATAAATATAGTCATTGGAGAGATATATGTGTAGGTCCGACCCAGGGGCATATGCATCCCAAAAGGCCGTCTAGGGCCTTTGATTGCCGACGACCATTGCCCAGAGCCTCACATTAGTGAAGAGGCCTCAAATTTTTGTTTACCTGGATGTATATACATAAGGTTAGCATTGTTAAATGTGTGCGAGACCGGTGAGGTGGTCGAGTCATGTGGTTGTTTTTTTCCATCTCGCCACATTATTCTACCTAGGGCCTTGGTAAGCTCAGGGCCGCACTGTGTATGTGATCACTGTGTATGAGTGCCAAAAGTTCAACAAAATAGGGAAAATTAAATTGTCATGCTGATTTTTGTAAGACACTTGATTTACCATCGTGAATTATTTATTTGATGTTATTACATAAAGATGTTGATTCCAAAAAAAACAGTATTTAAACCCTAATAAATAATTCTCAGCAGTTGTGTTGACATGGAACTTATTTATTTTCGAGTTTCTAAAGTGGGATGTCTATATAATTCCAATTGACTAGTGTGAGAACCAAGAACATAGTTAGAGTTTAATGTTTGTGATTTGGCTTTGAAATTATTTTCTTAAGTATATGAAAGATATATGTTTTGACAACATATAAATTTGGAAAATTAATCAAACAATTGATTGTCGGTTGTGATGTGCGATAATTATTTTAACTAATTGGAATGATAAAACCAATATGAAAACGGAAGGTAAACTAAGACAATGCAAATCTAATGTTGAACTGGATTGGAAATTAGTTGGAATTGGATATGTATATATGTTGGACAGGTTGTAGTATGAAGGTTTAAGAAGAGGAATAAAATTGCATGTCCGACAAAAGGTACATATTTACTGTATTGATCGGGTATGATGATTTTATGAGCCGATTGGCAAGCCGCCTGGCTTTTGGGTTTTCTTTTGATTAATGTGTCCCCGTAAAGGCAAGTTGTAGTTGTACTGATTGACCAATACAAAGGAGATTATGGCGAAAATTTTCGAAATTTAGGGCGTTAGCCAAATTTCGAGAAATTGGAAAATTCTTGGAAACCGAAAGGTTAAAGAACTTGAGTAAGGACGATGGCTGAGTTGGTTAAACGACCTTCAGTTCCGTCTTCCTTTTGGGTGACAAAAAGATTTTAAGTGAGGGAGTTGTAACGACCCATATTTTTAGTTAAATTAAAATTTGAATTCTTATCTATTTTAATTAATTTAAAAATGGAAAATGCTGAATTTGGACTTAATAAAATTTGAAAATGGTTTCAAACTTGATTTTATTTTTATTTGACTTAAAATAGGGCCAGTAAACATTTTAAATCAGTTTAAAAGTAAAGATTTTGAAAATCAGTATTTTAATGCTATATTGACTCGAAAAATTGGATCCGTAACGTCAAACTATGGTTGGATTTAAAATTTCAAGCCAGATGGATTTAATATGTAAGAGTACGGTATATAAACGTAAGTTGAAATTTCAATCAATTTTCGAATAAAGCTAGAAATAAGGTGTTTTTTCAGAGGTTCCGAATTCGATGAGACTAGGTTCATTGGAACCATGATTCCATAACGTAGCGAGATTTTATGTTTCATGAATTTTGGAGTTATTATGTGGTCGCATGACCAGAACGAAGTTTACGACGTATAATTAATTCATGGATTAATTAAACTATTTTTCACAAAATCCTATAACTAATTAAATTAGACAACTCATTGTCCATTGGGACGCTTGTCTTAAGCTTCCAATAGGAGTCATTCCATGGTACTTAAGGCCTAAGTCTTTCTTTTTATTTTTAATTCCAATTCCTACTTCCTTTTTCTTTCTTCCTTATCTCTTTATCTCCATTTTCACTCATCCTCCCCCTTAAAGCCCCACATCGCCGCCATCCAAGCCCTTCCGCCGCTACCACTAGCAGGCGCCACCTCTCCTTCAGCCATCCCTCTGGTCATGGGCTCCTCCAAGCCCAAAATCCATTTGCCTCTTTTAATTTTAAAAAGCTTACTCCTTTAAACCTTAAACCAAAGGCTACCACATCCCACCACCTCTAGTGTCACCCAACTACCTATCCCAGGCCTCACACCACCACCACCATGCGCCACTGCCCCTACCACCCCAACCCGTGAGCCCCTAGCCCCCTCAAGCCCTAAAACCAATAAAAAGTCCAATTTTCCTTCTTAAATTTAAAATTTGAGTGTGTGCAAGTGTATACGTGAGAAGCAAATGGTATTGAGTTGAATCAAAGTGAAAAGGAGCAATCTTTAGTCCATTGTGAGCTAGTGTGGTCCTACCAAGAAATAACAAGGTGTAAGGATGCTTGGTGTGATAATTTCTCACTCGAATTACTACATTTGTTTAGTTAAACCATAGTATATATCTTAATTGCTTAGTTGTTATGTGATTGTGTTATTATCGAAATGTGATATGAATTGAAAGTGAAATGGGATTAAATAACATATTAACACAATGTTAAAATGTTTGTGGTAGTTGTTGTAGGGTTAAACACCCATTTATAAGTCAAACGACATATTTTATGATCACCTGTTTAAGTCAAATTGACTTGATAGAAAAATAACCAGAAATGAACAAGTTATTGTAGATTGTTTGAATCTGTGGTTGAACTGAATTAGATGAAAACCTCACACGGGTATTGGGATGATAATTAGCCCATACATCTTCCAAGTGTGTAGATTAGTTCTCATGGTTTGTGATGTAAACCCCACACGGGTATTGGTATGATAATTTATTTACACGTCTCCCAAGTGCGTAGATAATAATCACTAGTCGTGAATTGGTAGAGAACCCCAAACGGGTATTGCGATAATAATTAGCACTAATCCTAAGTGTTTAGTATGTTAATCGGTTGATTGGCAGACCAATATAAGCGTTACTTGTTTATTTAAGGCTTATATGGTTAAGTTGCACTTTGGATGTGAATTGGATGTTAAATAGTTGTTTGCAACTATAGTTGAATACATATGATGTATGAAATCAATATAAATGGAATTTTATGGTAATTGGTTGAATCTCATTTCGATTCAGAAAAAATTGAATATTTTAATAGTGTAATATTCAGTGAAAAATCAAAGTTTGATTTTGACGTCTGATTTTGGATGGATGCAAAGATTTTAAAATATCGTTGAATATTCGTAACTGGAACGACCAGTTTGGAAGTAATTTTCATGTACTTGTGGCTTATCAAATTTTTATTTTCAAAATGAATTGTAACTTTTAAAGTGAGGTTCAGTTAAGCTATTTAGAAAACGTTTTAAAAGAAGTTCCTTTCGAAAGTTTCTTGTTTATTTTTATAAAGAATTCTAGAAGTTTGGACTTAAAATAACGAGTTTCAAAAAATAATATTATTTTAATGATTAAAATAATATTAAAATGACTTAATGTTGGTATATTAGATTTGAGCGGAAATAATTGTAATAGGATTTCCGATGATAATTATATATATATATATATTATATAATACACAAATTGTTTTGGAAGCGTTTTCAATTTATTTTTAATTATAAATCAATTTGGGCTTGAATAGGACTTGTCGCGCAACGACAGTTCGCGAAGTTTGACCTATAACTTCAAATTGACTTACCGGGAGATCCGACCTTTAGATTATCCTATAGCGAAAGACATTGTATCTGAAATGAAATAAGGTTTCAAATGGAATAAGAAGTTTTAAAATTCAACAGTTTGATTTTAATATAAGTCCAAATATGTTTTGGAAAAGGTCGAAATGGATGTAGTTCGATGGCCAAAATTGGAAACCGACTGTGAGGGCCTTAATAAAATTATTAAATATATGGATAAACTATGTTAAATCATAATAAATGTTTTAAAGATGTTGGATGAAATATTCCAAGTTTTGGAGAAATAAAATATATTTTATCTGAATGAGCTAGTCAATAATTAGAGTAAACTATTTTATCTTGATAGTGTATGCTTGTCAGCATTAGATCATACATTATTTCATCTATTTTTCTTTTCGCAAATCAATGGCGATAGATCTGGGTGACTAAATCATCTCCATCTCCTTTTCTTCACAAATCGATTCGTCCAATCGCTTCTTATCCTAACACAGACTCCTTCCTCACCTCGCTTTCTGACCTAGTCCCCCTTCTCTTTCCAGATGCCTAAGAATTAAAGGTCGAAGCCTAGACTCTCCAACATTGTAACTCGTTCTGACAAAAGTTTATCGGCTTCATCGAATTCCAGGAGCTCCACCACTTTGCAAAATTTAGCAGCTGAGCTAAACGCGAATGTACCTGCAATTACTTTAACTGGTGTGAACATGTTGACGGTCTCCCATGTTACCCATTTGCTGTCTGGAGTGAGAGATGCTGAGCGATGGTCTGCAGACAACATCTTGGCAAGCTTAGCATCTGGTGGAAATCCGTCTCAAAAAGGTAAAAACGCAGAAACAGAAATGACTGCGAAAATATTGAATGGGTCTGGAAATGATAGCAATAGTGAGAGTTTGAATAATTTGAATACGGATGATGTCGATGTGGCTTGTGAGCAAGATGATATTGTTTTGGGTACTCACGTATTTGATGATACTGTGCCTAAACCAAACAATACGTTCAGTCCACCTGCTCATGAAAATGTTGAAACCAACCCAGAAATAATCTTGCCTAAAACGAATACCGTCGAACCGAAATACTCTACCTTTTTCTCTAGTTTGCCTAGATGTGCAAGTGCATATACACCCCGTGACTTCACAACCTCTTAAGAAAATTCGAACCCGCCTTTGGAGGTAGTTCAAGAAGGAATAAATTATTGGAAAGACCATCTAGTAGGATTTTTCTTAGACTCTAATGTTCCCTATGATGATGTTCGTGAGCATGTACGTGATGCTTGGAAATTGAGGGGAGGGCTTCGTGTAAACTATGTAAATGGTATGTTTTACTTTAATTTTTTCAAGTAGGATTATTAGAGGCAAACTGTTTATCATTACTCCATGGAGTACCTCTATAGAAAGTGCTAGAGAGCGAGTTCCCTCTATTTCGGTTTGGGCTATACTCATGCGCATACCTTTGGTCCTACAGACACTTCTAGGCCTAAACTGGCTAGCTAGTAGAATTGGAAAATTTAAATGTTTTGATGCAAATACAGAGGCCAAAAAAAAATCTAGTATTTGCGAAAGATTTGGTTGAGGTAACTCCGAGCAAACTGCTTCCCAAAAAGCTCAAAGTATCAATAGATGGTTACGACTCTTATATGGATGCTCAATACACATGGCAACCTGACATTTGCTCAAATGTCAATCAGTTGGACACATGATGGATGCATGTAACGTTCCTATAATATATGGTTCCACAAAAGCTAAAATTCCTCTCTAGAAACCCGCTTCTCGTATCTGGGCACTCAAACCAAAGGTAATTGCAGAAGTAGCCTCGTCTACAACTCAGAGCCTTACCACAAATATTGAACATAAAACTATTATCTGGAATGAAGAGCAGAGAGCTTGGAAGGATATACGTTCGGATTTTAGATATGATCCTCACAAGAAGGTCTACTACTTGTTTATTGGTGAAGATGTTAGTGAGACTAGATGCTTGCACTGCAATGTGGTAGATGATGATTTTACTCTCATTTCTAATGAATATTATGGAATTTGCAACAAGATGACATTAGATGCTGATGACTGGGACAGGAAGTTCCAATATGGCAAGGACTATCCTAAATATGTTCATATCCTCCCTACTCTATTTACCATGGTGTTGCATGAGTCTCAGACTACCTCTAGCACATCCTCATCCTCCTCTGTGTCATAGGTCTAGAGCTCCAGCTAGCATAGTAAATGAAGCAGTATGCTTCACTCCTGTTTTCACTGTATTGTGTGCTGGTCACTTATATCAGTTATGTAGTACCAGAAACACTATGATTCTCTCGTGTATTATATATGTATAGTGTTTTAGCACTTCAAACCAGATGGGGATATTGCGCCTGTGCAATATCCCTTTTTCTCTTATCCACCTTCGAATAAAACTGGTATGGCCACTATAAAACTAACATTGCTTTGCCAAAAAACAATTAGAGTAAAGAATCCAGTGGTTTTAAAATAACATATTGGATTTTAATGGTTTGATTATAACTAGTGTTTTCCAACATATAAATTGGATTGGATTTAAATGGAAATAATATTTAGATGTTTCTATATTGGATTCCATGATTATACGAATACTGTTTTGAGGAATTTGTAAGATATATATCGTTATTCCCCATGCAGTATATGCTGGTTTCAGAATTTGGTATGGAATATAAGTCGATATGATTTCTATTCGAAGCCTTATATTTGATATCAAATGAGATTTTTGGTTTGTCGAGAATGGTATTTTTATTAATACTGTTCCTAAACCCAATTGAAGTGTAATTTATGGAATAAATCTTTAAATTTCGATTTAATGGGATTTTTTAAAGTAAAGTTTTCCAATTTAATAAATTAAATTGGAATTGAATGGAATTCGATTTAGTAATACTCGAGATGAACCTCTGTGGAGGAAGGCCTTTACTATTTAAGGAATTTACAAGGCTTTGCCATTATTCCGCTTATAGTATTGGTCATATATGGAAATTTATATCAATTATGAACTAATATGATTTTCGTGAATATTCCACTTTGAATTGTAACGAGCTAGATTTTTGGTTGATTTATTTAAAATATTTGATATGGTTTTAAATATTGAGTTGATAATATAAATGAATTTTTATACTAAGTTATCGATTTAATAATCGATTTCGATTTAATATCGAATATATTAAATTATCGTAATATGATATATAAATAATTTTGAAGTTAAAACTGAATCAAAATGATTCAGATGGTCTATATAAATTGCATTTGACTATAAACAATAATAAAAATAAGTTATTATCAGGGAATGGATTATTTCTGAATTTAAATTATATTATATGGATTTAATATGATTATTATATATATACACATTCAAATTAAATTTCAGAATATATTTCGTTCAGTTCAGAATAGTGTTATTACGCTGAAATGATGGTCGTTATGCTAAAATAGCAGTTCGTGAGTTCAAGTTGTGAACCCCGAGATATCTTTAGTGGATAGGCTTGAAATCAAATCGATATCCATTTAAAAAGAATAAAAAATCTCTTTATATCAAATCGTATTTAATAAAAATCAAATCGAATTTTTTTTTAAAAATAAAATAAAAGATTTGTTATGTATTTAGCCGACCAAAAATTTATTACTCGTGTACCATTCCTCCTCCTTTTATAAATCACACGCAACTCCCCTCTTTTTGTTTTTCTCTTATAAAACAAGATTCCTTACCAAAACCTCAGATAAATGAAATGGAGTCGACCTTCTCTTTGAAAATTCAATCGATATATATTTATATGAAAGTGAAATCGAAGCCCTCGTTACTACTCCCTAAAAATCACAATATACCCCTTGATTACTCCAATTTCATTCAACAGAAAGTAATAAAAAGATCCAAATCAAATTGGCAATCACAATGTAAATCATGAGTTCCTTGTTACTCGACGCAAGTTAAAAGGGTGCAACATTGATTTCGAAGTAGGGTTCGATAGTGGAGATTGCTAAGCATTTTCAAATTGGTGATGGGTGCGACGCGAGGAGGGTTAGACGTTCAAGGTTACGGTTCATGGCATTCGATTTGAGGAGCACCGATGGTTCAAGCTTGAACGAGTTAGGTGAGATCGATATAAGGTTTTATTGGAAACTAAGGGGAGTTGCGCATCTGTGTTGATGAGGAAGGAGAAGATCATTGCAGCCGATGTTTGCTGAAGTAGTTGGGGTTCGGTAGTTGGAATATGTGTGGAGTTGAGTATGTTTTGTTTTCGTCCTTGAAAATGATCTGGAAACATGGGTAGTGACAGTGAGGAAGAGAAGAAGTGATACACATTTTTCCTCTTTCCTAGTATCTGCATGAGCTTTATTTTGAAGCCGTGATGGGGGAAATGGGATCAAGCTGAAAGTGAAGGTAATGAGGAAGTGTTGTGAGTGAAAGTAATAGGGATCAGAGAGGGTTGATCACTGAAATCAGCAAGTTTGGAGTGAACTCGAACTAGATTTGTTCAGGTATGAGGCAAAGCCAAATTTGGTCAACAATGGGAAGGAGAACAATTGACTGGAAGATGGCAACATTTTGGTATTGAGCTGTATTGATTAGGATAAAAGTTTGGATGTAGGTAAATTCTTTTATTTATAAATTTAATTAGAGTTTTAAAATATAAAGTTATAATTTTAAAAGTCGTATATCTTGTCTTGCTATAAAATAGATTCGAACGAGATGGTCAGGTTCAATTCGTATTTTCGTCAGCAAAGCGATGGAATTCAAATTGGAATAAATTATGATATAAAAATCACCATGAGTAAATCTCACTTATATTTTTATTTAGAATTATTTTATTTCATTTAAAATAATTTTTCGTTGGTTGTTTACATGCACCGAAATATTATTGTGGCTACTAAATATATATTAGTTATCAAGGATTGGTGTTTGTGGCTAATATATATATATAATGGTGATTGGATAGTTCCCGCAGTACCATTGGCGGATGCCCGCAGTATCATTAGCGGATGACTCTATGCGCCCGACAATATGATAGTGGATGACCTTCTATACCGCGATATCCTGCCTCGAAGCAGGATGGGTATTATTTATGTTGGCTAACATCTGTGGATGCAAGGGAAACAGGTTGGAGGGATCCAACTGGATAACTCAAAATTTACTATTTATTTGTTTGTTTTCATATATTATCATATATGATATGTCAGAAAACCTGTGATTAATAATAGAGTGTTTTGGGTGTTCAAATATCACTGGGCCTATTTGTTAATTTATTAAAATATCAGAAAAGGAATTTTGTGATTTAAAAGGAAAATTTTATTTTTCCAAAATAGAATTAGAATTTCGAATGGGCTAAGAAATATTAACTTGTTTTGAATAATAAAAACAAGTATCGAATTTATAAACGATGTTTATAAATTAATTAATACAGGGAATTGAAGTGAATTTATAAATGGTGTTTATAAATGAAATGGGAAAAATTATCATTTAGATAATTTAGGAAATGTAAATTCAGATGTGAAGTTAAAAGTGGAAATTTATTTTTCCAAAGTAGAAATTTAATTTCCAAAATGGATTTGAAATTAAGACTTGTTTAAATATATAAACAAGTAAAATAAATGATGTTTATAAAGAAAGGTGAAAAATTACCAGTTTGATAATTTAAATTCAAATATGAATTAAAAATGAGAATTTGGAACCGTGTTAAAAAGGGAGACGAGGAAATCTATTCCGATGTTCGGAATATAAATTAAAATAAATCCAAAAGGATTTATGGTTTGAATTCGGCTATGTCGAATTTATAAAAATAAATTATGTCCAGAAAGGATATTTAAATTGTATTAAATAGAAATAGAAATTATATATGAAAATAAATTATACATTATATATTAAAGTTATGAAAATAAAATCTTTCAAATATAAGAATCGGGTTTCAAATAGATTTTGAAATGGAACTTATTTTAATATTTAAACCAAGGCAGTAAATTTATAAACGATATTTATAAATAAAATTGGGTAATTATTATGGGATAATTTGGGATTTTTAAATTTAAGCATGAATTTAAAAGTGAATTAGAAATCGTTTCGAAAATGGAACGACGAATGTTATTCCGGAATTCGGAGTATAAACCGATTTGAGATAAATCGAAAGGATTTATAATCAGAATTTGATTACATCGAATTTTATAAAATAATTTGTTTCTAAAGGAATTGGGATCTTAAAATAAATAGAGTTGTAAATAAATTTACAATTGAGTTATGAAAATCGACGATTTAGAAAAATCGAAATGTTTAACTTAGATTTGGAATGTCGGTCTTATATATGTTAAAATATATAAGAATAGAGTTGAAATTTATAAATTAAACGAAGTTTAAATATTTATATTTAAACATAATTAAAACGAACTCACAACAGCGCGACAGTTCGTAAATTGGCGTTACGAACTTCAATTGAGTATATGGAACTCAATTTAAGTTGGAATTCTTCAAAACAAGAATCATCAGGACCGATTTGATAATAATTTTCTAATGGAAAAGAAAAATCTAAATTTCATCGAATAGATTTTGAGTTATGTCAAAATCAATTTTCCAGAAAATAGTGCCATAACCATTATAAAACCATAATGGTTTATTCAAATAAATAAAAGGATTTTTAGTAAATAAAATCCGAATTTCCATTAGAAAAATCCAGACTTGAGATATAAAATAAATATGAACTCAAGTGGAGTAAGTGAACTGATTGTTGAAACAAAAATCGGATTTTTAATTATTGAATAGAATTAACTAATTTGCAGAATAATTAGTTGATCGAGTTTTGAATCGAAATTGGGCGTTAGATAAGTGAATGGGGTTTATAAATTCATGTTCGAAATTGAATTTGAAACTTGGGTTGAAAATGGAATTAGATTGGTATTTAGGTAAAAAAAAATCCTAAAGTGATATGTTTAATTAAAAAGATGAAATGGGCAAAGAGCCGACTAAAGATAAATTAGAAAATTGAGTTAAAAATGGCCGAATTGAGTTGAAACAAGTTGGGAGTGGACATATATGGGTTAGATAGATATGGAATGAAGTGTATGAAGATTTTATTTCGAGTGCCCGACAAAAAGGTACACATTTAAATTCTGTATGAGTTTTTATGCGCCGAATCGACAAGCCGCTTGGGTTTTCGGTTTTCTTTTTGAGTGGAAAGGGCCTAAAGAGGGAAGTTGGAGTTTGAGCTATTGATCTGTACAAAGGAGGTGTTGGCGAAATTTTTCGGAAATTTAAGGAGTTAGAATATTTTTAAGGAAATTTGATAATTAGAAATCTATATAATATATATATATATATATATATATATATATAGAATTCGATAAGGAAACGAACATAAAATATAATATTATAAACAAAAGAAAATCTATAATTAAATCTCATAAAAATTGAAAGAGAAATGTATACACGGATTAAAAATTAATAATTGGTTTATACGATGTTGATTATTCGAGATAAATAGTCTTATCCGTTTTGAAGTTAAGAATGTTATTCAGTCAAGGCCAGAGAGGTAGTTATACCCTAACTTGATTGATTTCATTATTAATCGATAAATAGAAAGATTCAAGCTCGAAGATAAATGTTTCGAATAAGATTTAGTTGAATGCAGTATTTTGGGTTGTTGTAACAACGTTTTACACAACATGCGTTTTAACCCAGATAAGTGGAATTTTGAAAATATAATAATAAATATTTCCTAAATATAGAAATGAATGGTCATAAAAGGAAGAAGTAATTGTAATGTTTTCCAATTATTATTAGAGGATATTTTTTAAGTATAGAAAATAAAAGAAGGCGTGATATGGAAATGTTTTATAAATAGCTTAAAAGGCCAAGATGATTATTGAAAATATTTGATTAACAAATATTGATAAGGAAATTGAGAAGTAGTTTAATTAATGGAATATTAATTAAGGGGCCCAGTGATTGTTTGATGCTTTGAATGGATGTTTGTTTTCCTTTAATAGTTAAATAACCGACTATCGAAGTATTTGCCAATATCGTTGTCAATATGGAGAGACCGGTTGGATTATTATCCGAGAACCACTCCGTATTGGCAGTAGTGTTGCAAATTAGATTATTCGAAGATAATCGAAGAAGGAGTGAAGTACAAGGGCTTTTTCTATTAATCCTAGGTAGAAATTTCCTAAGATGGATTAATGGAAATTGTGCCTTCGGTTTCATTCAGTCCCCGAACGAAGTGTATGGACAAATGTCTGACAGAGTATTTCCAATGATCGCATATGTTAATCTGTACAAATATATATGGCGGCAGAGAATTTATTCTCTTAGCATAATATCCAGATTTTATTTTGCAAATCAATTAATGGTTAACGGAACTGACAATGTGGAATTAAAAGCGATTGTGCTATCAATGAAAAGTAAGTAGTTGTAGCCTCAGGACTCAACAACCGGGAACACTACAACAAAAACACCATATTACAACTTTAATTTTACAACTGTGCGTAAAGCACGGTTGTAATAAATGCTTTTTTACAACTGTGCAAAACACACTGTTGTAATAAATACTTTTTTACAAGTGTGCAAAACGCACTGTTGTAATAAATGTTTTTTACAACTGTGAAAAAATCACTGTTGTAATAAACATATATATCACAACTTTTCATTTTATTCGTTGTAAAAATATATAAAATAATCAATGCTAAATAATTTATTAAATTATTATTATTATATATTTAAAAAATAAGTATAATAATTATTATTTAATAATTATTACTGATTATTAATAATTAAAAATTACTATTAGTAATTAAGAAGAAAAATTAACAAGTATGACCAACATTTGATATTTACCACTTAAGCGATCTTTAGTAATATAAAGGTAACATTTATTATTAGTATTTAAATGTTGCTAATAATTATATTTAATATTCCATGAAGTTTAAATTTTTGGAAATCTCTTAATTTTATTTTAAAGTACTTATAAAATTTTGAAATTTTCATAAATTCGTAAAAGATTTTTTTAAAAAAGTAAATTTAGAAGTTTATAAAATAATTAAAAATTTATGAAAACTTGTTAAATTCCTCTTTTGTAAAATTTTAACGTTAAACTCTCTCTATTTTTTAGAATGAATAAACATCAAAGTCGAAGTAAAATATTTAAGTGGCTTAACTGTAGAGTTGATTTAATTATTAAGAGTGGTTAATCAATCAAACAATTAATGTTATTTACATTATAAAAACCCATTGAAACATTAACGGTCATTATCTCATTGTTAATTAAAACAAAAGTAACCAGGTTCGAAATTTAGAAGGGAAAAAAGCGGTAAGTAAAATTTTTGGTGGGCCGCGCCTTCCAGTTTCCCAAAATCCTAAG
The DNA here is from genome assembly GCA_030737875.1 of Allium sativum. Classification (NCBI taxonomy): domain Eukaryota; kingdom Viridiplantae; phylum Streptophyta; class Magnoliopsida; order Asparagales; family Amaryllidaceae; genus Allium; species Allium sativum. Next base: position 410,199,078 of record CM060913.1, read on the forward strand.
GCATTCTCCCACAATTTATTCCACCTGGCCAATCTCTAGATTAATCTTTAATTAAAAAATTTCCTCACCGCCTTCCACTTCCCCAAAATCCCTAATCAAGTCGTTCTCCCCTAATTTATTTCACCTCGCCCAAATCCCTTAATCGTTCTCCCACAATTCTCTATAGGATTTCACGAACGGTGAGAGAAATAGCTTAGTCAGGCGCAACACTTGATTGACGTGACTTTGGACGTCGACGCCGGTGGCGACTCGAATCAGACGCGATTCCGAGGCTGCGAAGCCTCTAAGACTTCAAATGGAAGAGATTTTGTCTACAAATGTTTCGGTTATAGATTCAGCAACTAACGGTGAGTTACCAACCGTCAATGGTCTCAAATACTGCTAATTGGTTTTTATTTTTGATTCACAAGTATCCAACAACAGTTGCTAAGTTAATAGAATTTGATTATCAAGTAAATTCAAACAAAAAAAATCGAGCAAATATTAGAGCAGGTGATGCGGGAAACTTTATAAATGACAAATTTGATATATCAAATGAGCTTGCATGCTCCTCATTTTGTGTCCTAGTGGAGTTTCTGGACCTTATTATTTTGGCTGATATTTGCTGCAGTAAAATAGAAGCCTTTGGGTAGGCTATGCACCTTTTTGGCAAACATAAACTATGTATGAAGTAGAATACCTGTCATACACGGAAGTGGTATAAACTTCTATGTAATATGATATCACAATGTGATTTTGATTTGAATATTTGCTCACAGGTAAGTTCTATTTTATATTGATTCGGATCTATTTTTTTTGTTACATCTCTCAGTAACATGTACTCTGAGTGAATGGTTAGTTAGTTAAAGACCTTAAAGTATACTAGTTCAACTAATCGGGCAGCGAAATAGGAACAAGATAATAAGAGCATGTTATCCGTTTTTAACCAGACATTTAGATGAAACATTGCCTTTCATCACATTTTTCAGTTGTTCTTACAGATGTAAATTTATGCACTGTACTATCAATTTCAAAAAAGTGATATACTGTTTTCACCACTTAAGGCATATATATGAGTAGTCTGTTGTTTCGTAATGCCGGATTATGTAAAAGAGTTTGAAATAAGTGTTTGATCGAGTTATCATTTTACTGAACATGTTATCATTTTACATTTAGGTGTCGTTCATAACATCATCATTCCACTTCCTTTTTGACACATCGGATACTCCAACGAAAGCTGGTTCGCAGGGTAATGCTTTGAGCTGAATGGAGAACTGTGGTGAGTTTGTAAATTGAATGGGATTATTAACATTTTAATCTTTAAAATTGATTTGAATCATAATTTCAAAAACATTTAAATTTAATAAACTATCCAAATGAAATCCATTTAAAACATAGTTTTTTCACTATACTGCATGCATAGTGCTTCTACTCAAGAATTCATGTAATGATCCCAAATATGTATGTTGTTTTGAACCCATGATAAAAAGAAAAACCTTAAGGTATTTTTGGTGGATAATAAATAAGTAATATACGGTTAATAAATCAAGACAGGTAAATAAATGAAGTTAAAGCAGAAGTGTTGCTTTACAATATTTTATACATTGGATTCGGCAGTAGCATGCATGATACTGGACTTCAAGTCTTTGACTGATCCATTATTTTGCATGTTCCATTTTTACTATGAACCTTAATCCATGTGCGTTCCTCCTCGTAAAATAATTATAAAAATGTATAACTTGTATGATACATTGATACTCATCGTTGCAACTTTTATCTAGACCCCTCCTACATGATATACCAGGATTTAAATGTACTTGGTAGTCATGTTATACTTGGTTTGCTTGCTTTAATTCTAAAAACCCAAATATGATATCATGTGATAATTCTTATATGCATATGGCACGACATCTGTTTTGAACCAGGGAAGCTTTCATGTAATAATAAAGTATTGTTGTTATTAAAAAAAGAAAAAAAAGAAAGAAAAGAACAGCAGCATTGTTAAATAGTAAATTATGTTTACATAATTCATTGTCTTTTTCTATACTGTGTTTGTTACAAAATGGTCTCACAGTGGAGACTTATAGCTAAAATTAGTTCATTGTGTTTTACTTGATGTCAATCAAATTTACTTCAGTATTTTCTCATAACTTGAAACTGCCGGTGCATCTTTCTCCTTGCCTAAGTTGTCGATTATTTGCATACCTTACATAACCATGCGAACTACGAGTTTACATCTATTGATCCCTACTGTCCCGAGATACTATATGCTCGGAAAAGCATTTTGCTACAAGTTAAAGACTGCCATGTTGAGAGTAGTGTGTACCATGTATGTTCAGTAGTTTTTTTCTTTTCCATTGCTAGTATCGTGCCATGTTGAGAGATGTTTCCTGTCATCCGTCATCTATAAATAACTCTCACTCTGTGCCCTTTGTTGCAACATCGACGGTGCTAATTGCATTTTGCATTTCAGATCTCCACTTTGTTGCTTAATGATAAGGCACATAGTACATAATTGGTTAATTTTGACCATTTAACGCCGTTTGAGGGGGTTACGGTGTATGATTCCTCATATAGGCACATAGTAATTTTAGGTATTTATGTCATTTATACTTGCTAAATCAAAGTCATTTTTAACTTATAGGCACTCCCAGGAGCATTCCCTTTTGTGGTTGTAGGCGCTGTGCGGGCACTTTTTCACAAAATACCTGATATGGATATGGAATGCTGAACAAAACTCATTTTGTGGTTTTCTCATCACCTGTAAGTTTATGACTAACCTTTTTTCTTCTTTACATATAATTAGTTCATGCAAATACACTCATTAATATCTTAGTGTTTAAAATGTGCGCAGCTAAAGTCATATTGTGTGTTGAAGGCTAAAAGACTCTAACTACATTGTTTTTATGCCTGTATAGATACAAATGACGTTCCAGGGATTTCTTCCCAAGGCATATGTCAAAATGATTTTATATCTTTTGTACTGAAGAATTGAACAAATGCTGAGTTAATAGATTAACTAAAATGCATAAGTCATAAAGGAAAATATTGTGGTCATAAATAAACACTGCCCTTCTTACTAAATAACCAAATATTTGTTTCTTGCTGCAGCTTCTCCTCATCCATCATTTTAAGGACCTAAGGTATCTCATTTTTCATTTTTTTACACTATTTCATTGCTGCAGCATATTTCCAGTCTGATTTTCTTACTCCGTACTTAGGGAAAACGATATGCTCATTTATGGAAGGATGGTCGTCGGCCATGTAGGGTATTCTTATGTATCTTTGGTGGACAAAATTTCTATCTTTCTTATGTATCTTTTGTGTTAGATCGATGTATGTATTTTGAAACGGTTATGTTTTTTATGACGGGTTTAGTTGGTGATGTACTATGTGTATATTGATCGAATATTATGTTAATTAATATATATGAATGATTCTGTATAGTTGTATTTGTTGCATCGAAATATGAATCATATTATTATTAATATATGTGAATTCTTTATATTAGTAAGTTGTACGTAAGTTACAACAACAACAAAAGTTGTAATAAAATATTTTACAACGGTGTGAAATAGTTGTAACATTCTAGAAGTTACAACTGTAATCACCAGTTGTCATACATATGCTTTGACGTTACAACAGAATATACAACAACATGGAATAAAAGTTGTAACAAAATATTTTACAACGGTGGAAAAAAGTTGTAAAATATACATATTACAACGGTGTTGCAACAGTGCAAAAAAGTTGTAAAAGATATCAGTCTATTACAACTTCTTAATACACAACGGTTTGCCCACCGTTGTAAAATGTTTCCACCGTTGTAATAGGGTCATTGTGTTGTAGTGGAAATGACAAAAATCGGGCAGGTAACATGGCTAAGTGGGTAGCTCCCAATTATGGTGTATTATCACCTATCTAGAGGAATTCATTTCATTCTTTATTCTATTCGATGCTGTCCCTTTTCGGGAAACGGTTGCTGATCCCAACCTTTGGTGATATACATTCGATACACTCAAGTGAAATGAGTGGTTGGTCATGTGTGGCCAGGTTATAAGATGTTCTTGTTAAACCCAGTGTATTCTTCTCTAGAGATACACTATCGAATGGTGGTTCCATACCTTGTCATAGTTGGAAATCCATTACCAAATAAGTGCTCGCGGTTTTGATTGTATATTATATATATGTGGACTGTGAGATGCAAACGTTCCACTAGATTGTTATTTATTTGATTTAGAAACTATTATAATATCAAAAGTATTTTGATATAAAGCTTATCGTTTTTTTCAAAAGGATTTTGAAAGTTAAATCATGTGTTTTGGATTTTCATAAGGGAAAACCCGTTCCATGTTATACGGCATGGTCTTTTGAGATATCGTTTATTTTCTCAAATTGTTTTAAATTGTTTACTCATACCAGTCCCATGACTAACCCAAAGTTTATTTTTCTACGTTTTCCCTAAACTCTTGGGTGCCTAAATTTGTACGGTAGCCAAGTAGTTCAGGATTTTACAGATTTATCTAAAGGAGCTTGGAGCAGGAGGCTTCAACGTTATTTAGTTATTTTTTTCCGCTATGTTGTAAGTGTTTTACTCTAATGATGATATGTATATATAGGAAAAAAAATTGTACTCCAAAAGCTGATATATATTATATTTTATTACGCTACAATTGTGAGATTTTGTGTTGTTGTTTCTGTTCTTGTTCTATCTTATTCTTCTTTATTTCATAATGATTCGTATTTATGTGATATTTGGGTTGGACGTGTGGTGTATTTAGTCAACTTAGATAGTACAGATTTGCGGCTCACACTTGGTATTAGTTGAGCGAATACCTAGACTTTGGTGGGGGTTTACTCATTAGAGATAGGGTCACCGGTACCTTAGAACGAGTTAAGTGTATATATACGAGAGCACGTATTTGTAATTGATGAAAAAATTGTTTTATATTGTGTTGGCTAGTCTGTTGAGTGGTTTATGAATTCTGATCGAATCGTGGGACGCCATGAAGTCGATAGGAATTTCTAAACACTTGGACAGAGAAATTTGACACAGTACTATTTTTAAGTAGGTAAACGAAATAATTTTACCCAAAATTATATTTTGATATAAAAATAATATTTTTTGAAAATATTATATTATATGGATGTGTTGGATGTTATTATAATCAAATGAGATTATAAAATTGAAATGGTTATATATAACCATATATAATTTGTATATGAATAAAATATACAAATGAGATGAACTGGAATTGAATTAAAACTGGAATATGGAATTTAAATCCTGGAAAGTTGGAAAATATTTTTTCGAAGTATATTAAAATAATATAGCTTTGTGTGGAAGGGCTTTTGAATTAAAATAGTTTTAAATTGATTTTGAAAGTGATAAAGCACTGAACTCACTTCAGTGGCTAGAAAATGATTCCGATAATGACTACAGCATTATCAGTGTTCATTTTCGAGTTTCTAAGTGACAAATTGCTACCTTAGAAAAGTTTTTGATGGAAATTTGTTTGAAAGAAAATAAGTTGGTTTAAAGATTAAAATGTTTTGAATTTGAAATCGGTTATGGATATATATATATATGTATAGACATATATGATTTCAAAGTGATTTAAAATAGAAACCTGGGAATTTGAATTCTAGAATTTAAAATTTAACTTAGGCAAGTTAAATGGATTGAAGTGAATAAATTGACTATAATCAATTTGTAAAGATTTAAATGGAATATGAATTGAATGTGAATGTGTTGATTGTAAACCATTTGAATTAAATGAATGTAAGCATAATGAAGTGCAATATGAATGGAAACCAACGGTTTGGTTGGAATTAAAGTTATAGAAATATAAAATGTTGAGTTTCAACATAAGTGTGTTTTTGGAAAGTAAATGGGTTTGAAGCATTTTTCTACCTTAGTAATTTCTTGGACGAAATTCTTTTAAGGAGGGAAGAATGTAACGACCCAGATTTTTGGTTGGTTTATTTAAAATATTTAATATGGTTTTAAATATTGAGTTGATAATATAAATGAATTTTTATATTAAGTTATGAATTTAATAATTGATTTTGATTTAATATCGAATATATTAAATTATCGTAATATGATGTATAGTTAATTTCGATGTTAAAACCGAATCAAAATGATTTAGATGGTCTATATTAATTGCATTTGACTATAGACGATAATAAAAATAATTTATTATCGAGAATGGATTATTTTTTAATTTAAGTTATATTATATGGATTTAATATGATTATTTTATATATACGTTCAAATTAAATCTCAGAATATATTCTGTTAAGTTCAGAATAGTGTTATTACGCTGAAATGTTGGTCGTTACGCTAAAATAGTGGTTCGTGAGTTCAAGTTGTGAACCGCGAGATATCTTTAGTGGATAGGCTCGAAATCAAATCGATATCCATTTAAAAAGAATAAAAAATCTCTTTATATCAAATCGTATTTAATAAAAATCAAATCGAAAATCTTATAAAAATAAAATAAAAGATTTGTTATGTACTTAGCCGACCAAAAATTTATCACTCGTGTACCATTCCTCCTCCTTTTATAAATCACATGCAACTCCCCTCTCTTTGTTTTTCTCTTCTAAAACAAGGTTCGTTACCAAAGCTTTAGATAAATGAAATGGAGTCGGCCTTCTCTTTGAAAATTCAATTTATATATATATTTATACAAAAGTGAAATCGAAGCCCTCGTCACTGCTCCCTAAAAATTGCGATATACCCCTTGATTACTCCAATCTCATTTAACATAAAGTAAAAAAAAAAGTGATCCAAATCAAATTGGTAACCGCGATGTAAATTGCGAGTTCCTTGTTACTCGACGGAAGTTAAAAGGGTGCGACATGGATTCCGAAGTAGTGTTCGATAGTGGAGGTTTCTAAGCATTTTCGACTTGGTGATGGGTGCGATGCGAGGAGGGTTCGACGTTCAAGGTTAGGGTTCATGGCATTCGATTTGAGGAGCTCCGATGGTTCAAGCTTGAGCGAGTAAGGTGAGATCGATGTAAGGTTTTATTGGCAATTGAGGGGAGTTGTGCATCTATGTTGATGAGGAAGGAGAAGATCATTGCAGCCGATGTTGCTGAAGTAGTTGGGGTTCAGCAATTAGAATATATGTGGAGCTGAATATGTTTCATTTTTGTCTTTGGAAATGATATGGAAACATGGGTAGTGAGAGTGAGGAAGAGAAGAAGTGATTCACATTTTTTCTTCTTTCCTGGTATTTGCGTGAGCCTTATTTTGAAGCCGTGATGGGGGAAAGGGGAAGCTGAAAGTGAAGGTAACGGGGAAGTGTTGCGAGTGAAAGTAATAGGGATTGGAGAGGGTTGATCAGTGAAATCAGCAGGTTTGGAGTGAACTCGAACTATGTTTGTTCAGGTGAGAGGCAAAGCCAAATTTGGTCAACAAAGGGAAGGAGAACAATTGACTGGAAGGTGGCAACATTTTGGTATTGATTTGTGTTGATTAGGAGAAAAGTTTGGATGTAGGTAAATTCTTTTATTTATAAATTTAATTAGAGTTTTAAAATATACGTTATAATTTTAAAAATCGTATATCTTGTCTTGCTATAAAATAGATTCGAACGAGATAGTCAGGTTTAATTCGTATTTTCGTCAGCAAAGCGATGGAATTCAGATTGGAATAATTATGATATAAAAATCACGGTGAGTAAATCTCACTCATATTTTTATTTAGAATTATTTTTATTTCGTTAAAAATAATTATTCGTCGGTTGTTTGCATGCACTGAAATATTATTGTGGCTATTAAATATATATTAGTTATTTAGGATTGGTGTTTATGGCTATTATATATATATATATATTGGTGATTGGACAGTTTCCGCAGTACCATTAGCAGATGCCCGCAGTATCATTAGCGGATGACCCTATGCTCCTCACAATATGATAGTGGATGACCTTCTATACCGCGATATCCTGCCTCGTAGCAGGATGGTTATTATTTATGTTGGCTAACATCTGTGGATGCAGGGAAAATAGGTTGGAGGGATCCAACTGGATTCCTCAAAATTTATTATTTATTTGTTTGTTTTCATATATTATCATATATGATATGTCAAAAAACCTGTGATTAATAATTGAGTGTTTTGGGTGTTTAATATCACTAGGCCTAGATGTTAATTTATAAAAATATCATGAAAAGGAATTTTGTGATTTAAAAGGAAAATTCTATTTATCAAAAATAGAATTGGAATTTCGAACGGGCTAAGAAATATTAACGTGTTTTGAATAATAAAAACAAGCATCGAATTTGTAAACGATTTTTATAAATTAAATAATGCAGGGAATTGAAGTGAATTTATTAACAGTGTTTATAAATGAAATGGGAAAAATTATCATTTAGATAATTTGGGAAATGTAAATTCAGATGTGAATTTACAGGAAATTTATTTCTCAAAGTAGAAATTTAATTTCAAAAATGGATTTGAAATCAAGACTTATTTAAATATACAAACAAGTAAAATAAATGATGTTTATAAAGAAAGGTGAAAAATTATCAATTGGATAATTTAAATATTTAAATTCAAAAATGAATTAAAAATGAGAATTTGGAGCCGTGTTAAAAAGGAGATGAGGAAATCTATTTCGATGTTTGGAATATAAATTAAAATAAATCCAAAAGGATTTATGGTTAGAAATCGACTATGTCGAATTTATAAAAATAAATTATATCCAGAAAGGATGTTTAAATTGTATTAAATAAAATTGAATTTTTTTTGGCATAGCCGACTGGTTTTTATAGTGTTCCGTAACACTTTTTTATTATAACCGATAATAAAAATATATTATAGTACAGGTGATTGTGGTAACAATCAACTAATTCGGTTTTTAAGGTGGACGTCCACCACCTATGGAGTTTAAAGTGTTCCGTCCACTCTACCTACCAGGCCTACAGCACTGGAGCTAGATAATTCCCTAGACTACAAGTATAAAAATTGAAATTAAATACGAAAATAGATTATACATTATATATGAAAGTTATGAAAATAAAATATTTCAAATATAAGTTTCGGGTTTCAAATAGATTTTGAAATGGAACTTGTTTTAATATCTAAAACAAGGCATTAGATTTATAAACGATGTTTATAAATAAAATGGGATAATTATTATGGGATAATTTGGGATTTTTAAATTCAAGTATGAATTTAAAAGTGAATTAGAAATCGTTTCGAAAATGGAACAACGAAGGTTATTCCGGAATTCAGAGTATAAACCGATTTGAGATAAATCCAAAGGATTTATAATCAGAATTCGATTATATCGAATTTTATAAAATAATTTATTTTTAAAGGAATTGGGATCTTAAAATAAATAGAGTTGTAAACAAATTTACAACTGAGTTATGAAAATCGACAATTTAGAAAAATACAAATGTTTAACTTAGATTTGGAAACCCAATCTTATATATATTAAAATATATAAGAATACAGTTGAAAATTTTAAGTTAAACGAAGTTTATACGTTTATATTTAAATATAATTAAAACGAACTCGCCGCAGCGTGGTAGTTCGTAAATTGACGTTTCGAACTTCAATTGAGTATATGGAACTCAATTTATCTTTGAAACAAGAATCGTCAGAATAGATTTGATAGTTTTTTAATGGAAAAGAAAAATCTGAATTTCGTCGAATAGATTTTGAGTTATGTTAAAATCAATTTTCCAAAAAAATAGCGCCATAACCATTATAAAACCATAACGGTTTATTTAAATAAATACAAGGATTTTAAGTAAATAAAATTCGAATTTCCATCAGAAAAATCCAGACTTGAGATATAAAATAAATATGAACTCAAGTGGAGTAAGTGAACTGGTTTATGAAACAAAAATCATATTTTTAATTATTGAATAGGATTAAGTAATTTGCAGAATAATTAGTTAATCGAGTTTTGAATCGAAATTGGGCGTTGGATAAGTGAATGGGGTTTATAAATTCATATTCGAAATCGAATATGAAACTTGGGTTGAAAATGGAATTAGATTGGTTTTTAAGTAAAATAAAAAAATATATCCTAAAGTTATATGTTCAATTGAAAAGATGAAATGGGCAAAGAGTTGATTAAAGATAAATTAAAAAATTGAGTTAAAAATGGCCGGATTGAGTTGAAATAAATTGGGAATGGACGTATATGGGTTAGACAGATATGGAATGAGGTGTATGAAAATTTTAATTCGAGTGCCCAGATGGGTATGGACCCGTCATGGCCCCAAATGGATTTGGTGATCAAAGCGATGGATATCGTATGCTTTACGCACTAGTGAGAGATGTGAGGATGATTGCTATGTTTGATGTTTTCTATCACCATGACACGCACACTCCCATTTTACACTCTATGTTAGTGTTTACCTTAGAGTACTGTACATCTTGTTGTGCTAACTCTTTGGTTGCAAGTCCAGGTTCAGGTATGATTATTTATACTTGCTATCACTTTATTTTGTTGCTATCTCTCATACCAGACTTTCGTCTGACCCAGAGTTTTATGTCTCTTCTTATTACTCTGGGTGCTCCTAAATGAGAAGACTAGAGGCAGGTTAGGTGGTTATGCGCGAGTAGCTGCCGGAGACGAGCAGGTGGCTTCCACGTACTATATACATATATTCTCCCTATGCTGTTGATGGTCGCTGCTTTGGGTATTAGTAGTGCACCTTATTTATTTCCTTTTTAGAGACAGCATTTTGAAGTTGTAATAATGATTTGGATCATAAGCTTTATTTTGGATTCCACTACTCTAATGGTTATGGTTTAGTTTCAGCTTATGTACTATCTCGCCTGTGTTATATCAAGTTATGTTACTATAAAATTTTATTCCATGCGCTGTGAGATATACTAAAGGTTCTTGGTGATTCATCGTTCCAACCCTCTTCTTTTGATGACCATTTCGTGCTAGTCGGGCATTGGTAGCACATTTCGAGGGAAATGTCGACTGGTGTGGGGCAGGCCGTCACACTTGGTATCAGAGCCTAGGTTGCGTAGTTAACCTAGGGGGAGATAGTATACGTATACGAGAGCGCGTATTTATGATATTTTGATTTTCAAAAACTACATATATATACTATTAGTATATCTAAGGATGAAGTCGCACTGCACTGGCACCACTAAGGAGATGGTTAATCGTTTTCTCTTTACAGATTGAACGATGAGCCGAAATACGAGGAGTACAGGTTCAGGAGCCAACAATGGGAATGTCCCTGATATGAGGACGATGTTTACTACCTTCATGAAGGATATGCTTAGGGATGTTCAGGGAGCAGTTCCTAATGCTGCTAACGGTGGTGGTGCAGTAGAGCAGGCGCCTACAGCCGATTTCGCCAAGCTCTGCAAGGATTATAATAGTCTTGGTGGGAAGCCGTTCCACGGAACGGAGTCGGCTATGGAGGTTCGGGATTGGCTTGATAGTTGTGAGCGCATCTTCGAGGATTTGGGGATCGATGATGTGATGAAGAGAAAGCTAGCATCGCATCAACTTCAAGGACGAGCAATGAATTAGTGGAATGTTATCAAAGCGGCTACTCCCGAGGATCAAGTTACTTGGAATCAGTTTGTGACCCAATTCAGTGATAAGTTTATTCCTGTTGCTCAGAAATCAGAATTGTTCAGGAAGTTTTGGAGCTTAGGCAGAACAGTAGGGCAGTCTCGGAGTATATTGCTGAATTCGATACCTTACTGAAATATGGATTGTCCCTTATCAATACTGTCGAGAAGAAGAATGAGAAGTTCATAACTGGCTTGGATGAGTACTTGGGGGAAAGACTTATAAACCACCTCGACGAGACTTTCGAATCTATTGTGGGAAATGCATTGAGATCCAAGAGCCTTTACCTTAAGTTGAAGACCGAGGTTTCTATTACATCTGCAGAGGAGCAAAAGCTGCAGGCGAGCGGTGGAGGCAAGAATAATTCAAGGAATAAGAGGAAATAGGACCAAACCAAGGATGGTCAGAAAAATAAGAATGAGAAAGAAGTCCAGTGCTTTGGTTGCAGCAAGAAGGGTCACTATATCGAAGATTGTCGAGCAAAGCCATTAGAAAGAAAGCGATTCAATTATGACCAAGTAGGACATTTTAGGGATAAATGTCCACAACCCCCTAAGGAGAAACAGATCGTGAAAGCATATGCTATCAACGCTGTTCCTTCTTCGTCGAATGCCCCAATTACGGCGTAGAAAGGAAAGGGTGTCGTTATTCAAGGTATTCTTTCTATTTATGATGTTCCTGTTCGAGTATTATTTGATACCGGGGCTTCTTATTCCTTCATATCTATTGACCTGGTAGATAGGTTGGAATTGGAACAAGAGATAGTCGATAGACCATTAGTTGTGACGAACCCGATCGGTGGTTCGACTAGCCTTAGTATGATTTGCCGTAAATTGGTCTTATCGAGTCATGGATGTATGTTTGTTTGTGATTGCTTTGTTTTGGGCTTTATTGGGTTTGGCAATATTTCGGGAGTCAATTGGCTCCAAAGGTATGAGGTGGTGGTAGACAGTGAGGGGTCTTCGGTGACTATTAGAGCGGATGATGGGCGGAGGGTGGTATTGGGTTGCCTACCTAGTGATGGGATGATGACTAGTTTTCTAAATTCCCTCGACATCCCGCATGATGAGTTATCATATGTGCCTATTGCTGGCGAGTATCCGGACATCTTTGACGGAGTGATTGGACTTCCACCACACCGAGAGATCGAGTTTCAAATTTATTTAGTGAAAGATGACAGACCTATAGTGATGCCTCTTCATCGTATGGCACCAAGGGAGCAGCGAGAGCTCGAAGTGCAAGTAGGCGATCTTTTGAAGAAGGGATTTATCCGAAGAAGTGTTTCCGAGTGGGGCGCACCGGTTGTATTTTCTACTAAGGCCGATGGTTCCCTTCGCTTATGTATGGACTACCGCGAGTTGAACAAGGTGACTAGGAAGAATAAGTATTCTCTTCCACAGATAGATGATTTGTTTGATCAGTTAAATGGAGCAAGAGTGAAACACCCCACCTCCGTTAAGGTCACTCACAAAGGGAATGCCTTAACTTCGGTGGAGCGTTGTAGGTAAAAGATACAGATAATTTACAAGACAGAGATATAAACAGCGGAAAAACTAAATTTATTTCATAAGCACGTGGCTCAGTCACAACATTACAACAAACTGTCTCAACATAACTTCTAAATTATTACAACAAAATCTCTGTCTTGATTAAAACATAAAGAAGCATAAAACGATAATAAAGTAGCATAAATCCCCATTAAGAGTGTATCCGAAGCCATAGCCCAAGAAAAGAGAGTCCAAGCAATACATCCACTCTCTTCAAGCTTGCAAAAGGTCTGAACTAAGCTGAAGTATTCCCTCCCTGCGGACCTGGCGGGGAACGGAAGAAAAGAAGATGAAAGAAAAATGGGTCAGACATAAGACTGGTAAGTTCAGTGATTTTTCAGCATGTGAACAAGAAAAAGGACCATGACAGGAATAAACTGAAAATAGGACAATACCAGAATAACAAGATAACATAAACCAAGATAAGGCAGTTTAAACTGAATATACCATCGCACCCATTTCTATTTCTCTGCACCTACTAACTATTGTTTCAACCAGCCTCACATGTTCATAACAAAGTGATCCCCTTTTATCGATCGACTCCTACTTGTATATGTTTACCACTTGTGTCATTCGGCTCCGCTTGATTGTAGATACCTGTGCTGGTCCCACCATGGGGCGTATCAAATCCTATGGTGGCAACCCGACATAATTCCATATGCACAATGTATAACTACTGATGCCCAGTGCCTGTTTTTTTCCACTCCGGAGTACGTGCACGCTCGTACTCCGTCGGAACCAACGCTGACGCACCACCCGCCGTTGTTTTGACCGCTTATAATCAGCCCAGTAATCGTGTCCCACCCTGCCTAGTTCAGGGTACCATGATACATCTATGTGGGTTACTGCTAAAATGGGTCCCCGTTACTAGGGTTTCCTAATCAACATGTTAAAATGGTTAAGTGTAACCTAACCCCACCCATCAGTTTAGTTAACATGTTGTATTGGTTAAGTGTTGCCTTAATTAACTTAACCCTACCTTCTCAGCTTGTATGTTCCTTAGCTTTAATTCATTCATTAAAGCACCAACCTCTCATATTAGATCTATATTGTTGCGGTCGCCGGATGTGTTGGTCGGTTCCGGGCAGTCTTACACCGCAACTCAATCTAACCTCGGGTTCTTTTGGGCTTGATGCGCTAACCTCTCACATTAGATCTATATTGTTACGGTTGGTGGATGTGCCGGGCGGTTCCGGGCAGTCTTACACCGTAACTCAATCTAACCTCGGGTTAGGCATATTCGTCTTTTTCTTAATTTACATATTTACCCTTTTTGTTTATATGTAAATTATTCACAAATTTGTTGCCATTTAAGTCATGCCCCATTTACCCTTTAAATCATGTTCATAATTTTTAGGTATATAAATTTTACCATTCATGCTACCAAACTATGCCAATAATATGTAAATTAATAATTTTCCCAACGTTACCCCTGTTATACGTTCGCATAAATCACATAGAATGTTAGGCTTCGCAATTTAGCCTAACTCATAAACAAAAGGGAAAAAGAAGGAACATGTAACATTCCAACAAGCATAATATGGATCCAACTAAACATATATCATATAAATTTGGCATAGAACAATATACATTTAATTATGAACTTGCAATTTAGATCCACTCAACATGAATCATAAGCATATAAATAGGAGTTTACATAGAACTACACAAACTTAATTGGGCATGTAGATGTGAACTTGCATTAGGGTTGAATCAAGTTAACATAGATCTAACATAGAGGCATGTGGATCTAAACATTTAGGCATATATGACATGACTTAGCCTATAAACTTGCATGTAACATAACATGATAGAATCACCAAACTTACATACAACATGATAGGTTTCATCGCCAAATTACTATTCAACATGATAGTTTCAATAAACCACAATAGTCTCATAAGCATATATGATAGAATTGTCACAAGAACAGACATAAATCAACAATCACCATTATCTAACAACTAGGTACAATTCTAGTTTCACTTCATTACAGATCATGACTTTTATTTGTTCACGTCTAAAAGATAACTAAACTTACAAACAAAAGAACAGTCTTGTTTTCTGGGATCTGTTTTCTGAAACTGAAAAGCTATCCCTTGACGTAGACTATTTGTTCTATAATTTAGATTTGATTTGAGGCTTCTAACTTGCTTTTTAGTTTGCCTTCTAGTTGGAGAAGGATGGCGACTACTCTAGGTTGACCATGGACAGCATGACGGCTCTTGGAATGAATTTGTGTGGTTTAGGGTTGTTTATATAGAAGTTTAATTTAATGAGAGCTGTTAGATCAACCAAGGAATAATCAGAACCATCCAGACCCATTAGAGTTATCCAGAAACAGCCACCTATGCCCTAGTGACTCAGCAATAGGTCACAAATCGTCACTGTTCGGATCTGGGGGAGGGGGTCGACCCCTACAAGGGGGGGGGGGTCGACACCTCTCTTGGGGGGTCGACACCTATGTCGACCCCCCCGGGGGGAGTCGACCCCTATAGGCGGGAATTTTCCCGCCCGGCTGAATCTCCGAATTTTGAAATTCGAACTGTTCTTCTAAATTAATTATTGTTTAAATTTAATTTTTTGATTAAACTAGAAATCTTCTGAACTCCATAACTTCTTCATACGGAGTGCGATTCATGCAAACTTGGACTCTATCTCAAGCAGAATTCCGATACGAATGCAATGGCGTAATCCGTTTCCCTTAATTCTCACTTTAAAAATTATGTATCCTTTAATTTTTTACTTTAATAAACACAGAAAATTCAGGGTGTTACATTCTCCCCTCCTTAAAGGATTTCGTCCCTGAAATCTTCGAGTCAAGAAGAACGTATATCCTACCATCCAATCGTCCATCTACTCAACCCTCAAACACATGCATCCATTGTCCTTAAAAAATACTTCTAATGCTTTCATGATCATATGCATAGTGTGTGTACATGTCCTTATCTAATGCAAAATCAGGCGGTCTACTGATTCAGTTGACCTCCTTAATGCAAATTATGTCAGTGCCATGAGTCCATTATGTATGCAATTATTCCTAATCATACTTTCTACATGAGTGCACAATCATTCATACAAATGCAACGTCCATATGATAACACATCAAGTTCAATCCATATAAAAAATACATATATGCATATGCAATATGAAAGTGACTGAGCTGTTCTGACACCTAATGTGTGTGTATATGCATCCACGAGCAACCACTAGCAAACAGTTGCAGCCACTTGCAGCCATCAATCATAACATGTTTCAAATACATGTTTACATCCATTTGTTTCTACCTAAGGATAAAGAATAGGACCGAGGAGATATACTTAAAAAGTAGATACAACCATGCATAAACTTAAGGAAAAAGAGATCAAGGATGTACCCTAAAAAAAGGGTAGGCTGCGCGTATCTTGTCCTCAGTCTCCCAAGTCGGGTCTTCCTCAGCGTCACTCCATTGAACTTTAACAAGTTTGACTTCATGGTTGCGTAGCTTTTTGACCTCTGTACCCAATATACGAGTTGGAACTCTTCTCACAGTCGCTTCTCATTCCACTTCTACTTCCTCTAGTATGCTTGGCTCCATAACTTCCGCAGACTCATGTAAGCACTTTCGTAGTTGAGAAACATGAAAAACATTATGAACTCCAGCCAGTCTTTCGGGAAGCTCTACTTTGTAAGCCATCGTCCCAATCCTTTCAATAATAGGAAATGGTGCTACAAATCTTGGTGCCAACTTTCCTACGGACCAAAAGAGAATGACATTCCTCAAAGGAGATACTTTAAGGAACACCCTGTCTCCAACCTCAAACTCAAGGTAGGTCCTTCTTTTGTCTGTGTAGGATTTCTGTCTGACTTGGGCAGTCTTCATTCTTCTTCGTATCAAGTCCACTTTCTCTGAAGTTTCTCTAATCATGTCTGGCCCAAGTATGAGCTTGTCTGTAGACTCCGACCAACAAGTTGGTGATCGGCATGGCCTTCCATATAAAGCTTCGAAGGGTGCCATGCCTATGGTGGCATGGTAGTTATTGTTGTAAGCAAATTCCACCAAAGGAAGATGATCCTCCCATGTCCCTCCAAAATCAAGAATGCACAATCTCAAGAGGTCTTCTAATACTTTGTTCACCCTTTCCGTCTGACCATCGGTTTGGGGGTGATAGGTCGTGCTTAAGCATAGCTGTGTGCCCACAGCCTCTTGCAAGCTCCTCCAAAACTCGCTCGTAAAGATAGGATCTCGACCACTCACTATGCTGGAGGGTATCCCATGGAGTCGAACTATCTCTTTAAGATAAATGGATGCTAAAGCCGAGGCAGTCCTTCTACTCTTAATAGGTATAAAGTGAGCACTTTTAGTGAGCCTGTCCACTATTACCCAAATACTGGTATTTCCCCTTCTTGACCTAGGCAATCCATCTACAAAGTCCATTGAAATGTTATCCCATTTCCATTGTGGGACCTCTAGAGGATGAAGCAAACCACTAGGTTTCTTCTTCTCCACCTTGACTTGCTGGCATATCATGCACTTAGAAACGAATTCAGCTACATCCCTCTTCATGCCATTCCAAAAGAAAACTCTTTTCATGTCTTTATACATCTTGTCTCCACCTGGGTGTATGGTCAACTTAGAGTGGTGTGCTTCTTCGGGAACCGTCTTCACCAAATCCATTGCTTGTGGGACGCATAGCCTTCCATCCCGTCTCAACCAACCCTTGTCATCGATGGAGTATCTATTGAGGTGACTATAAGTATCACCCTTAATTAGCTTATCTATTACATCAACTAGCTGAGGGTCTTCACGTTGTGCGGTTCCTATTGAGTCCAAAAGAGTAGGCCGCACCTCTAGCGATGCTAACAAACCAGGTACGAATTCAGAGGAGGGTCTAAAGTCAAAGTTTGCTATGTACTCCAAGCTTTGCCTTTCTACAAAGAGAGGGCTATAAGGTCAGCTTCTTTCTACTCAAGGCGTCTGCTACCACATTGCTCTTGCCAGGGGTATAAGAAATCTAAAAATCATATGAGGCAAGAAACTCCATCCACCTTTGTTGCCTTAAGTTTAGATCCTTCTGTGAGGAAAGGTACTTTAACGATTTATGGTTAGTAAACAATTCAAACCTTTCTCCTAGCAGGTAATGACGCCATGATTTAAGAGAGAAAACAATGGCAGCTAGCTCCAAATCATGATTTGGGTAGTTCTTCTCATGTACCTTCAACTGCCTTCCCCCATAACAAACAACCTTGCCTTCCTGCATCAAGACAGCACCTAATCCTGTACCGCATGCGTCTGTGTATTCGGTAAACATTTTGCTCCCATCAGGCAATGTCAGAACTGGGGCTGTTGTTAGAGCCCTTTTCAAACATTGGAAAGCAACATCGCAATCCAAATCCCAAGCGAAAGTTAGGTTCTTCTTCGTCAACCTTGTAAGTGGAGCTCAGATTTTTTACAAAGTCTTTAATGAACTTTCGGTAAAAGCCCGCTAGCCTGAGAAAGCTTCGGACTTCGGTTGCATTCCGTGGAACCTTCCAATCTTGCACCGCAACTACTTTTGCAGGGTCCACAGCTATCCCCTCTTTGGACACCACATGTCCAAGGAATCTTACTTCTTCTCTCCAGAAATGGCATTTGGAGAATTTGGCTTTTAGCTGATGTGCACGAAGAGTATCCATGACTTATCTTAAATGCAAAGCATGCTCTTCCTCACTCTTCGAGAAAATCAAAATGTCGTCCACGAAGACCACCACAAACTTATTAAGGAATTCCCTGAACACCCTGCTCATTAAGTCAACGAAATAAGCGGGTGCATTTGTCAAGCCGAAAGGCATGACAAGCCATTCGAAGAAACCATCTGGGGTTCTGAACACAGTCTTATCAATGCTGTCATCGGCCACTCTTAGCTAATGAAACCTAGTAGCCAGATCTAGTTGGGAGAAAACCGATGCACCTACAAGCTGATCGAACAAGTCATCTATTCTTGGAAGTGGGTGCCTATTTTTCTTGGTCAGCTTGTTGAGCTCCCTATAATCAACGCATAGGCGAAGTGAACCATCTGCTTTGGTTGCGAATACTACTGGAGCACCCCATTCAGAAATACTCCGCATTACAAACCCCTTTTCTAGCAGCTCTTTAACTTGCTTGCTGAGCTCTTTCCTCTCCCTTGGAGCCATGTGTCTAACGGTAAAACAACGGGTTTTGCATTATCAACGAGGTATATGCGGAAGTCTATCTCCCGCTTCGGAGGTAAGCCCTTCACCTCTTCAAATACATCCGAGTATTCACGGACTACTCTAACATACTGCAAATTCTCAACAGACGCATCAAGAAATTCTAGATAGCTAAGAATAACAGAGTTCATGGGATTACAAGAGAATCGAGAGTGTTACCGAGGCGAGTCATAAGTCTAACCACTCTCCTTTCACAATCAAGGATGACACCATTACTGGATAACCAATCCATGCCTAGAATCAACCCATAGCCCGTGAAGCCCAAAACATAAGCATTACATCTAAACCCAACGCTTAGTATAGAAATTTCCAAATCCAAACAAATCATTGATAAATAAGCCGAACCCCCAATTGGATTTGAAATAACCAAGGGATCCTCTACTATATTGGTGTCTAGGTGCAGAGATTCAACTAAAGCAGTAGATATAAAAGAGTGCGATGCGCCAAAATCAAAGAGTGTACGAACAGGATGATCAAGAAGGTAAACTAAACTCTCAACAAAAATTTTTCTACCTCGTTCTTGCGGAGGTGCTATAAGAGTGTGAACCTGCCCTCCAGAAGTAGATCGAGCTCTCTGCCATTGCCCTTGCTTTCTTGGGCAGTCCTTAGCCATGTCTCCTGTCTCGCCACACTAAAAACAACCACCCATCTTCCTCTTCTTCTTTCTGCAGTCCTTAATAAGATGTCTATGAATGCCACAAAAATTACACTTCCTCTTGTCACGGGGTTTTGTGACGGCCCGCCCCGCACCAACCGACATTTACTCCAAAAGTGCGTTGTACACGTGTCCAGTTAGCACGGGACTGTTGTCAGGAGAAAAGGAAAGAAGGAAATGAACTAACAAGGAACCTGTAGAATGTATCACAGCGCATGGAACAAAATATAATAACAACATAACTTGACATAAAACAGGTGAGACAGTGCATAAGCTGAAAACAAACTAACATAGCAGCGGAAAATCCAAGTACAGCTTATGATCCAAAGCCAACATTATTACAACTTTTCAAACTGTCTCAAAAAAACAAAAGCAAGATAAGGAAGGTCACTACTAATGCCCAAGTAGCGACCACCAATGACACAGGGAGAATATCTATATATATCATACGTGGAAGCCTCCTGCTCGCCTCCAGATCAGCTACTCGTGCATCACCAGATAACCTGTCTCTAGTCTGCTCGTGTGAGCACCCAGAGTAATAAGAAGAGACATAAAACTCTGGGTCAGACAAAAGTCTGGTATGAGCGATAAGCAACAAAACAGAACAATAACAGGTATAATCCAATCATACCTAAACCTGGACCTGCAACCAAAGAGTTAGTACTACATACCGTACAATACTCTAAGGTGCCACTAACATACAGTGTAAGAGATACGGGGGTGGGGGTGTGCATGTCATAGTGATGTCAAACAATCAAGCATAACAACCATCCTCACATCTCTCACTCGATGCGTAAAGTATACGATATCCACTACTTTGGTCACCTAATACTTTGGGCCATGACGGAATCCAATCTCGTGTAACTATCACTACAAGCCCACTATTCATCTCTAAGTGGTGAATCAAAGTTATGAATACCGACAACCCCTTTGCACACATCCCGCAGCAAAGCCCAATCATGAAGCGAACTCATTGGTTCCCATCTGGATCCTGAGCTCTAACTTCCATTTGGACTACCTTTGCATCTCGGGTTTTAGTCATCATCTTCATCTGGGTCGGTCTTCACTTCACCTTGCTTTGGATCGTGGTCATCACCCTCGCTCGGGTCGGATCGTGGTCTTCACTTCAAGTCCAAGCATCTCGGATCGGGTCGGTCGTTCTCCCTCCATCGGATCGAGTCGCTACATACGGATCAGGTCGTGCTCCTTCTAGCTCGTGGTGCTCCAGCTCCATCGGATCGGGTCGCACCATCGGTTCGTGGCTTCTGAAGTGAATTGGGTTGGAGCGTGCAAGTGCATGTTGACCTCCTCTGGTCGGATCGGTATTGCCCCCCTGGTCGGTCGAACACTTCACCATTCCTGGTCGGTCGTACTTCACCATCCCTGGTCGGTCGTACTTCATCATCATATGGGGTCGGTCGAACATCGCATAGTGGTCGGTCTTGCCCAGCCTGGTCGATCTCCCTAGTCAGTCGGTCGGTCAAAACCTTCCCCTGGTCGGTCTAACTCGACCCAAAGAAAACCTGCACCATTTCAGCAAGCTATTTTCGCCTCTCGACGGCGTTTTAAACCATTTCAACTTTATAATGCAATCATAAGTCATACCAAACAGTAGTAGCAACATGTATAATCAACCATAAACACCAAAACAACAATTTAATCATAACAATATGGATCAAATGTACCCAAAACCCATGTTTTCCCCTTAATCATGTTTAAGCATAACTAATGATAGGATTAGCAAACTTAACCAAATTAACCCAATTTTCAATCAGAGGCCTAAAATAATATTTTGGAATTTCTAAATATTTTTCCAGATTTTTAACATGCATAAATTCGCTAATTTCCACTAATCACCCCTTAATCCCCCAAATTCCGGGATTTGCAAAATTAGTCAAAATTAACCCAAATTCATATCAGAGGTATAAAATGATGTTTTAGAATTTGAGGAATTTTTCTAGATTTTTCTGAGCCATAATTTCGCTAATCTTCGCTAATTACCATAATTAGCCGTAATTAGTGAAAAACAATGCAAATCACTCACCTTTGCCACAAAGTAAACTATAGATCTGAAATGATTCTCTGTTTGGGTCGAACTCTAATGTGTTCCAGCAGCTCTAATCTTGATTTGGTGAAGATCTCCCTTGATTTGATGTTGCTAATCCCAATCTTCAAGTTGTAGGTGATTTGGAGGTGTTTTAGGGGTTGGAGGCCATTTTTAGGGTTTCTTAGAGGTAAGTGGAGGCTAGAAAACTGAAATGAAATGAAACCCTAACTCATTTCAGCCTTCCCATAACCCTAATCCCGAAATGGGTTATGAGCTCATTCACTAATCACCCTATTTGGCCCGGTTAAGCAGTTTTTCACCTTCCAAACCTTATTTCAGCCATATCTCCCAAACGCTAAGTCCGTTTCTGACATGTGACCACTCTACGGAAAGGTAAACCATCATCCGGAGCCAATGGAAGTGGTTTCAGGTCAAAATTCCTTTCTAATCAAAAGTTATGGCCGAAACAAGATCAGTTAGGGGCAAAACGGTCATTTAAAAACCGACAAAAATCATGAACATGAAAAATTACCCCAATAGTCGTCCCTCAACTCTACATGACCATACGACTTCGTATGAGAAAGAAATAAATATTCTACGGTCCTCCGATGCGTAGGATGCGGGTTGTTACAGGTTTGTTGTTCTTCCCGCCCTTCTTGGAATCCGTCTTCTTACTCTGCGATCCCTCCACCTTCTTATTTTGAGGTACTTCCACCTTTGTCTCTTTCTTGCCATCCTTATCTTCTTCCTGTAACAATGCCATGTCCACCAGTCTCTCATAAGTCGCACCCATAGGTATATGGGACATAGCTAGGTTGTGCAGTGGCTCGTTCAACCCTTTAACAAAACTGAGAGCCTTCTTATGTGGAGTGTTCACTAACTCCATTCCGAGTCTAGCCAGCTGGTTGAATTGGTTGACGTATTCCTTGACCGACATACTTCCTTGTTTGAGAGCTAAGAACTTCTCCATCTGTAGGCTTCGTTCAGCTTGTGAGAGGAATTTCATTTCAAACCTCATTCTGAAGTCCTCCCAAGTTTCAACTGGTCTCTCAACATTGGTAACCTCCCACCAATAAGAAGCTTCGTCTTTAAGCAACCATACGGCCAACTGTATCTTCTGCATATCGTCCACTTCGAAGATAACAAATAAATCCTCAGTTTCTTTGAGCCAGTTCCTTTCTTCCACGAATGATTCAGTTCCATTAAAGTTCTTTCCACCCATGGCTCGAAAGTCTCTACATATCTTTGAGAAAGCATTTGCACGCGGAGGAGGAGGAGGAACCACTGCAGCTGGGGGAGGAGGAACGTTTGTTGGGCCTGCGTCATTAGCCCTAGCCTCTAGGTACCTTCTGAACCAGCCAGGTACCGGCACACCCTCTGGAAGGTTAAGATCCCAAAACATGCTGAAACGAAAAAGAAAAGATTCAAAACAAAGGACAGAAAGATTGTGCATATGGCTTTGGGGATTATGCCTTTTAAAATAAAAACAACACTTTTTCTTGAAAAATGCTTCTTTAAACTTCTTTTTTGAAAATTAGTTTTCAAAAACTTTTATCTGATCTGGTAAACCTTTGCTCTGATACGAAGTGAAACACACCACCTCCGTTAAAGTCACTCATAAAGGGAACGCCTTAACTTCGGTGGAGCGTTGTAGGTAAAAGATACAGATAATTTATAAGACAGACATATAAACAACGGAAAAACTAAATTTATTTCATAAGCACGTGGTTCAGTCACAACATTACAACAAACTGTCTCAACAGAACTTCCAAATTATTACAACAAAATCTCTGTCTTGATTAAAACATAAAGAAGCCTAAAACGATAATAAAGTAGCATAAATCCCCATTAAGAGTGTATCCAAAGCCATAGCCCAAGAAAAGAGAGTCCAAGCAATACATCCACTCTCTTCAAGCTTGCAAAAGGTCTGAACTAAGCTAAAGTATTTCCTCCTTGCGGAACTGGGGGGGGGGGGGGGACGGAAGAAAAGAAGATGAAAGAAAAATGGGTCAGACATAAGTCTAGTATCCAGTGATTTTTCAGCATTTGAACAAGAAAAGGGATCATGACAGGAATAAACTGAAAATAGGACAATACCAGAATAACAAGATAACATAAACCAAGATAAGGCAGTTTCAACTGAATATACCATCGCACCCATTTCTATTTCTCTACACCTACTAACTATTGTTTCAACCAGCCTCACATGTTCATAACAAAGTGATCCCCTTTTATCGATCGGCTCCTACTTGTATATGTTTACCACTTGTGTCATTCGGCTCCGCTTGATTGTAGATACCTGTGCTGGTCCCACCATGGGGCGTATCAAATCCTATGGTGGCAACCCGACATAATTCCATATGCACAATGTATAACTACTGATGCCCAGTGCCTGTTTTTTCCACTCCGGAGTACGTGCACGCCCGTACTCCGTCGGAACCTACATTAACGCACCACCCGTCGTTGTTTTGACCGCTTATAATCAGCCCAGTAATCGTGTCCAACCCTGCCTAGTTCAGGGTACCATGATACATCTATGTGGGTTACAGCTAAAATGGGTCCCCGTTACTAGGGTTTCCTAATCAACATGTTAAAATGGTTAAGTGTAACCTAACCCCACCCATCAGTTTAGTTAACATGTTGTACTGGTTAAGTGTTGCCTTAATTAACTTAACCCTACCTTCTCAGCTTGTAAGTTCCTTAGCTTTAATTCATTCATTAAAGCACTAACCTCTCACATTAGATCTATATTGTTGCAGTCGCTGGATGTGCCGGTCGGTTCCAGGCAGTCTTACACCGCAACTCAATCTAACCTCGGGTTCTTTTGGGCTTGATGCGCTAACCTCTCACATTAGATCTATGTTGTTATGGTTGCTGGATGTGCCGGGCGGTTCCGGGCAGTCTTACACCGTAACTCAATCTAACCTCGGGTTAGGCATATTCGTCTTTTGCTTAATTTACATATTTACCCTTTTTGTTTATTTGTAAATTATTCACAGACTTGTTGCCATTCAAGTCATGCCCCATTTACCCTCTAAATCATGTTCATAATATTTAGGTATATAAATTTTACCATTCATGCTACCAAACTATGCCAATAATATGTAAATTAATAATTTTCCCAACGTTACCCCCGTTATACGTTCGCATAAATCACATAGAATGTTAGGCTTCGCAATTTTGCCTAACTCATAAACAAAAGGGAAAAGGAAGGAACATGTAACATTCCAACAAGCATAATATGGATCCAACTAAACATATGTCATATAAATTTGGCATAGAACAATATACATTTAATTATGAACTTGCAATTTAGATCCACTCATCATGAATCATAAGCATATAAATAGGAGTTTACATAGAACTACACAAACTTAATTAGGCTTGTAGATGTGAACTTGCATTTGGGTTGAATCAAGTTAACATAGATCTAACATATAGGCATGTGGATCTAAACATTTAGGCATATGTGACATGACTTAGCCTATAAACTTGCATGTAACATAACATGATAGAATCACCAAACTTACATACAACATGATAGGTTTCATCGCAAATTACTATTCAACATGATATGTTCAATAAATCATAATAGTCTCATAAGCATATATGATAGAATTGTCACAAGAACAGACATAAATCAGCAATCACCATTTTCTTACAACTAGGTACAATTCTAGTTTCACTTCATTACAAATCATGAATTTTATTTGTTCACGTCTAAAAGATAACTAAACTTACAAACAAAAGAACAGTCTTGTTTTCTGGGATCTGTTTTCTGAAACTGAAAAGCTATCCCTTGACGTAGACTATTTGTTCTCTAATTTAGATTTGAATTGAGGCTTCTAACTTGCTTTCTAGTTTGCCTTCTAGTTGGAGAAGGATGGCGGCTACTCTAGGTTGACCATGGACAGCATGACGGCACTTGGAATGAATTTGTGTGGTTTAGGGTTGAGGGTTAGGGTTGTTTATATAGAAGTTTAATTTAATGAGAGCCGTTAGATCAACCAAGGAATAATTAGAACCATCCAGACCCATTAGAGTTTTACAGAAACAACCACATATGCCCTAGTGACTCAGCAACAGGTCACAAATCGTCACTGTTCGGATCTGGGGGAGGGGGTCGACCCCTACAGGGGGGGTCGACACCCCAGTCGACAACCCTCTTGGGGGTTCGACACCTATGTCGACCCCCCCTGGGGGGAGTCGACCCCTATGGGCGGGATTTTTCCCGCCCAGCTGAATCTCCGAATTTCGAAATTCGAACTGTTCTTCTAAATTAATTATTGTTTAAATTTAATTTCCTGATTAAACTAGAAATTTTCTGAACTCCATAACTTCTTCTTACGAAGTCCGATTCACGCAAACTCAGACTCTATCTAAAGCAGAATTCCGAGACGAACGCAATGGTGTAACCCGTTTCCCTTAATTCTCACTTTAAAAATTAGGTATCATTTAATTCGTTACTTTAATAAACATAGAAAATTCAACGTGTTACATAGAGTGTTCTCCCAGATGGATCTTGCGACATGATTTTAACAACTCTGAGTAGCAGCTGAGAGTGTACCTAAAACGACATTTCGGACGCCGTCTGGATTCTATGAGTGGTTGGTCATGCCATTCGGGTTGACCAATGCACCTGCATATTTTGTTGATCTTATGAATAAGGTTTTCAGGGATCAATTAAATAAGTTTGTTCTTCTGTTCGTGGACAATATCTTGGTTTACATGAGGACAGAGGAAGAACACAAGGAACACTTGAGGACAGTGATGGAGGTGTTGAGGAAACACCAATTGAAAGCAAAATTTTCTAAGTGTCACTTCTGGAGGAGGGAAGTGAGATTCTTGGGCCATGTTGTTTCAGAAAATGGTATTGCCGTGGATCCTGCGAAGGTGGCCACGGTGCAGGATTGGTGTTCGCCCAAAAATGCAATGAACGTGAGAAGTTTCTTGGGATTAGCGGGATATTATTGTAGGTTTATTCAGGACTTCTCCAACATAGCGGCACCGTTAACTTAGTTGACCAAGAAGAATCAAGCTTTCGTTGTGGACGAAAGGTGTGAGAACGTATTTAAGAGCCTAAAGGAAAAGTTAACGTGCGCACCAATGTTAGTTATTCCTAAAGGGAACAAAGAGATGACGGTGTACACGGATGCCTGTGGTACCAGACTAGGTGTTGTACTAATGCAAGGAGGTAGGGTTGTAGCTTATGCTAGTCGGCAACTGAAATCGCATGAGAAAACGTATCCTAACCATGATTTGGAATTAGCAGCGATCGTGTTCGCATTGAATATGTGGAGGCACTATCTCTTGGGAGAAAGATTCGAGTTGTTTACCGATCATAAGTCATTAAAGTACCTCTTCTCTCAAAAGGATTTAAATCTTCGTCAACAGAGATGGTTAGAGTTCTTGGCTTCGTATGATTTCAATATCGCATACACACCTGGGAAGGGAAATGTGATAGGTGATGCATTGAGTATGAGACATGCCAGTTTGGGGGCTATGTTTCTTGAATTGAAGAAACTGGAGTATATCGCGGGATATGATTTCAGACCTAAGTGCAAATTGGATCCGGAGATGTTAGCAAGTTTGACGATCAGATCGACTTTGATTGAGCGGATATGTTCCAGTCAAAGAGACGATCCTAATCTATTGGAAATCATCTCCAAGGTGGAGATGGGTATCGACGGCAAGAGAATGAACAAGTATGGTCTTGATCGAGAAGGATGGCTGTAACACCCCACCTCCGCTAGGGTCACTCACAAAGGGAATGCACTAGTTTTGGAGGGGTATTATCGAGATAACATCACAGAATTATGACAAGACAGAACATAAATAAATAATTAAGTAAACAGCAGAAGAATTTATGAGTAAAACAGAACTTCATTTTATTCCAAAATAAAACATGTCTCTTACAAACATTTCAGATAACAACTTCCTTACAACTGTCTTGTAATAATAGCCAAAGAAGCAATGACTTAAAAACAGAAAAACAGCTTATTCCCCAAGTGCAGTAAAAAGAAGCAGCCATAGCAAACCGTACATGCTGAGCCAAAGCAAGTGATATCCAGGCTAAGAGCTAGTGTTTCCTCCCTGAGAACCTGGGCGGGGGAGGGGGGGGGGACGAAAGAAAAAGAGGCGAAAGTAAAAGGGTCAGTCATAAAGACTGAGTAAGTTCTAGTGACTTTCAGTGTAGAAACGGTTAAAACAACATGTCATGTATGAACTGGAACTAAACTTGAGAATGGTGTCAAGGTGGACAAGATAGACTAAGGTGATCATGATAAGTCAAGACAAGTCAAATAAAGCATCACATGTTCAAGATTCGTTGCATTGACTATACTAGTATACTAAGCCCATGTCACTAGTTAATCACGAAATAAATCCCACGGCCCAATATCATGAAATGACCCTGAAACGGGGTGTGACCCAAGTACGGGGTCCTACGAAGCGATTATCTAGTCGATCGGCTCCCTACAAGTTCTAGCTCGTCAAGTGTCCGTGTCATACGGCTAATCACGAATGTAGTCACCTGTGCTGGGTCCACCTTCGGGTGTATCAACCCTAGGGTGTCAACCCCTGACACGATTCAAGATGCACAGATAAATCTACGGATACCCAGTGCCTGCCCCGGAATACGTGCATGACCGTAGTCCACCGAACCTACACTGGCATACCCCACTGCCGTCGTTCACCTCTTACAATCAGCCCAATAATCGTGCCCCACCCGGCCTAGTCCCAGGGTACCTCGATACATCTAGAGGGTTACTGCTGAAAAGGGTCGTGTCTAGGGTTTCGCCTAACAGATTAGGTCATGTAATTCGTGACCTAACCCGCCTAACCGATTAAGTTATGTAATTCGTGACTTAATCCTTTTCCAGTCTAGTCATGTCAAGATGGTTAAGTATGTCATTTAAATTCGTGACTTAACCCGCTTACGTGTCATGTCAAGTTGGCTAAGTGTTGTCGTTTCAAGTTCATGACTTAGCCCTACAAATCGTGTTCAAGTTGGTTAAGTTGTCTTTTTATGTTCATGACTTAACCCTAATTGGCATTAATTGATTCGTTAATGCACCGAACCACTCACATTGGATCCTATTGTTCGTAGCCACTGGATTTGCCGGGCGGTTCCGGGCAGGTTTACGCTACGAACTCAACCCAACCTCGGGTTTCAAGCGCGATGTGACCCACTACCCACATTGGATCCTACTGTTTGTAGCAACTGGATTTGTCGGGCGGTTCCGGGCAGATTTACACTACAAACTCAACCCAACCTCGAGTTGGCCACTTTCTTGTTTTCTAAAGTCATGCCCATGTTCTTATCAAATTCGTGCTATTTTCATAGCATGTTCATATGTCAATTTCGTGCCCAACTAAGGCATGTTTCAGGTCAAGTTATGGAATGTTCAAGTCAAGTTTTTCGTGCCATGTTTCATGTTCTACTTATGCCAAATTTCACGATTTATGATTATAATCAATTCAAGTTTTGCCTATTCTACCCAATCGTATCCCCAACGCATATAATCATACTTCGTTCACAAGCATAAACAATTCAAGTGATAAAGGGGAATAACACCAAACATGTGATAGGCATATGTGACAATTCATTTGCATAATAAACAGGCTATAACATATCTCATGGTTTCAATACTAGCATGATGATAACTTGGCATAGTAATGGTTCTAACTTAGTTTAACATGATGAATTCAACTTTACATCATAGGCATAATAATCATTGTGGGCATAATAATAATTTTATTATAAACATGAAACATTAAAGGCATGGTAATTCTAATAGGCATAGTGGACTCCAATTTAGCATTTTTAACATAATGATTCTCACCTAGCATTATAAACATAGTGACTCCAACTTTTCATCATAACCTAGCAATTCCCAATTTTTCATTAACATGATAGGTATATTAACATCACATGCATAGTTTCATTAACATCATAGACATGGTTTAATTAGCATCATAGGCATGGTTTAAACAACATAAAGATTTCAATAAACATAATGATTCCGTGGACATGTATTAGTCCCACTTGCCATACAATTAAGCCCAAGTGATTCATAACCACATCAAAATCATGTTAAGTTTAACTTGCAACATTGACATAGCGAAATTCCCAAATTATGATTTCAAAGTTAAACAATATAAACAAGGATTAATAATAGTTCCTAAATCCGGTTTCAATTCATAGCATGTCCATGTTATTTTAGCGTTTTTGCCTAAAAAGGAACATAGAACTTACAATATGAAGCAAGTAATCAAAATTTCAAATCAAATAGCCCCAAATACGTTGTCTAAAGCGTTGTAGTTGTTGTAGCTTCTAGTTGTAGCCTTCAAGAATTGTCCTTCGTCTTCTATAATTTTGTTCTTTGTATTTTTAATTTAGAGTTCTAGGTTTAATGGAGGCTGCATGAGTGCTAAAATGAAATAGTATGATTTAGGCTAGGTCTTAGGGTCTTTTTATAGTTGTAGGCAATTGATTTCAGCCTTTAGATTAACCCTAGAATAGGTCTGAGCCATCCAAAATCGTCACAAGCCCCGAAAACAAGACCCAGGAACCAAAACAGGTGCACCAGGTCGGGGTTCTACAGGGGGGGGGGGTCGACCCAGGGGTCGACACCCATGTCGACCCCCTGGGGAGGGGTCGAC
Organism: Allium sativum; assembly: GCA_030737875.1. Lineage (NCBI taxonomy): Eukaryota > Viridiplantae > Streptophyta > Magnoliopsida > Asparagales > Amaryllidaceae > Allium > Allium sativum. The sequence goes on from CM060913.1 coordinate 410,229,755, forward strand.
CCAGGGGTCGACACCCATGTCGACCCCCTGGAGGGGGGTCGACCCAGGGGTCGACACCCTGTGTGTCTGGCGGGAATTTTCCCGCCTTCTCTTTCTGGGCTGAATTTCAAATCTGTTTTCGGATTTGAATTTTCGTGAAACTTTGCGAGGCCATATCTCGATCATACGGACTCCGATTTACGAAATTTCGGACTATATTTCGCGTATTTTTCCGAGACGAATGCAATGGCACAACCTGTTTTCCCTGATTTAGATTTTATCATGTAATTCTGCCATGTTTTAAGTTATAACGTGTTGTTTAAAATACGGGTTGTTACATTCTCCCCTCCTTAAAGGATTTCGTCCCCGAAATCTTCAAGTTAGGAAGAACGTATCCTACCACCCATCATCCATCTACTCAAAGCATCATCCACAGGCAGCCATTGTCCTTAAAAGATTTTTAATGTTGTATGAACATATGCAGAAAGTGTGTGTATATGTTCCTTATCTAATGCAAATGATCAGGCCTGATTGATCTTCTCAAATGCAAAATATGTTTAGTGAAATGAATCCAATATGTATGCAAAAATTTTTTCCTATTATAATTCATAATTTCTACATGAGTGCTCAAACATTCAATCGTATGCAACAACCAAATGATAGCCCAACCAAGTTTCCAAAATAAACACTCATGCATATGCAACATGAAAATGTGTCTGAGCCGATCTAGTGCCTAATGTGTATTCATGCCTCCACGAGCAACCACTTGCAACCATTTCGCAATCGTAACATGTTTCAATTACATGTTTACATCCAAAAAGATTCTACCTATGGTTCCCAAGATAGGATCGAGGGGAGAAACAAGATAAAACAAAGCATCTAGAAAAAGAAGTTAACAATGTACCCCCAGAAGGTCCGGTCTGCTTTTTAGGGAAGTCCTTGCTGATGTGTCCAGTCTCCCCACAATGAAAACATTCACCTTGCTTTCTCTTCCTCTTTCTACAATCCTTGGCTATGTGCCCTTCTATACCACAGAAATTGCATTTCCTTTTATCACGTGAGTTGTCGTTCTTGCCTCCTTTCTCGGAGTCTACCTTCTTATTCTGAGAATCGTTGGGCTTGACCTCTTTCATGCCCTTCTTATCTTCCTCATACACTAGGGCCATATCCACCAAGCTTTCAAAGGTCGCCCCCATGGGCACATGAGTCATGGCCAAACCATGTAGTGGCTCGTTCAAGCCTCGTGCAAAACGTAGCGCCTTTTTCTGAGGAGTGTTGACTAACTCCAATCCGAAGCGAGCAAGCTGATTGAAATGGTTCACGTATTCTTTAACTATCATATTTCCTTGTTTAAGGGCCAGAAACCGTTCCATATGGAGACTCTCCTCTGCTGATGACAAGAACTTAAGCCCAAATCTCCCTCTAAAGTCCGCCCAAGTCTCAATGGGCCTAGTAGCGTTGGTGACTTCCCACCAATAAGAAGCTTCCTCTTTCATGAGCCACGCCGCCAACTGTACTTTCCTGTTGTCCTCTACCTCAAAGATAACAAACAAGTCTTCGGTTTCCTTCAACCAATTCCGTGCCTCAACAAAAGTCTCAGTTCCTAGGAAATCCTTTCCTCCCATGGCCTTAAAGTCCTTGCATATCTTTGAAAAAGCGGTTCCTCGCGGAGGTTGAGGAGGATGAGGAGGAGGATTGGCTGGGCCTGCCACATTAGCCCGAGCCTCGAGGAAACGACGGAACCAAGTGGGTATATTGACACCCTCGGGAAGATTAAGATCGTCGGCCATGATAAGCTGAAAACGAAAAAGGAAAAGATTCAAACAAGGAAACAAAGATTGTACTAATGGCTTTTTGGGGAATAGCCTTTTAAAATAAACCAACTTTTCTTGAAAAGTGCTTCTTTGTAAATGGTTTTGAAAAAAAAAATCAAAAGGTTTTCAAAACTTTTGCCCAGTCTTGGTAACCTTCTGCTCTGATACCACGTGTAACACCCCACCTCCGCTAGGGTCACTCACAAAGGGAATGCACTAGTTTTGGAGGGGTATTATTGAGATAACATCACAGAATTATCACAAGATAGAACATAAATAAATAATTAAGTAAACAGCGGAAGAATTTATGAGTAAAACAGAACTTCATTTTATTCCAAAATAAAACATGTCTCTTACAAACATTTCAGATAACAACATCCTTACAACTGTCTTGTAATAATAGCCAAAGAAGCAATGACTTAAAAACAGAAAAACAGCTTATTCCCCAAGTGCAGTAAAAAGAAGCAGCCATAGCAAACCGTACATGCTGAGCCAAAGCAAGTGATATCCAGGCTAAGAGCTAGTGTTTCCTCCCTGAGAACCTGGGGGGGAAACGAAAGAAAAAGAGGCGAAAGGAAAAGGGTCAGTCATAAAGACTGAGTAAGTTCTAGTGACTTTCAGTGTAGAAACGGTTAAAACAACATGTCATGTATGAACTGGAACTAAACTTGAGAATGGTGTCAAGGTGGACAAGATAGACTAAGGTGATCATGATAAGTCAAGACAAGTCAAATAAAGCATCACATGTTCAAGATTCGTTGCATTGACTGTACTAGTATACTAAGCCCATGTCACTAGTTAATCACGAAATAAATCCCACGGCCCAATATCATGAAATGACCCTGAAACGGGGTCTGACCCAAGTACGGGGTCCTTCGAAGAGATTATCTAGTCGATCGGCTCCTTACAAGTTCTAGCTCGTCAAGTGTCCGTGTCATACGGCTAATCACGAATGTAGTCACCTGTGCTGGGTCCACCTTCCGGTGTATCAGCCCTAGGGTGTCAACCCCTGACACGATTCAAGATGCACAGATAAATCTACGGATACCCAGTGCCTGCCCGGAATATGTGCACGACCGTAGTCCACCGAACCTACACTTGCATACCCCACTGCCGTCGTTCACCTCTTACAATCAGCCCAGTAATCGTGCCCCACCCGGCCTAGCCCCAGGGTACCTTGATACATCTAGCGGGTTACTGCTGAAAAGGGTCATGTCTAGGGTTTCGCCTAACAGATTAGGTCATGTAATTCGTGACCTAACCCGCCTAACCGATTAAGTCATGTAATTCGTGACTTAATCCTTTTCCAGTCTAGTCATGTCAAGATGGTTAAGTATGTCATTTAAATTCGTGACTTAACCCGCTTACGTGTCATGTCAAGTTGGCTAAGTGTTGTCGTTTCAAGTTCATGACTTAGCCCTACAAATCGTGTTCAAGTTGGTTAAGTTGTCTTTTCATGTTCATGACTTAACCCTAATTGGCATTAATTGATTTGTTGATGCACCGAACCACTCACATTGGATCCTATTGTTCGTAGCCACTGGATTTGCCGGGCGGTTCCGGGCAGGTTTACGCTACGAACTCAACCCAACCTCGGGTTTCAAGCGCGATGTGACCAACTACCCACATTGGATCCTATTGTTTGTAGCAACTGGATTTGCCGGGCGGTTCCGGGCAGATTTACACTACAAACTCAAACCAACCTCGAGTTGGCCACTTTCTTGTTTTCTAAAGTCATGCCCATGTTCTTATCAAATTCGTGCTATTATCATAGCATGTTCATATGTCAATTTCGTGCCCAACTAAGGCATGTTTCAGGTCAAGTTATGGAATGTCCAAGTCAAGTTTTTTGTGCCATATTTCATGTTCTACTTATGCCAAATTTCACGATTTATGATTATAATCAATTCAAGTTTTGCCTATTCTACCCAATCGTATCCCCAACGCATATAATCATACTTCGTTCACAAGCATAAACAATTCAAGAGATAAAGGGGAATAACAACAAACATGTGATAGGCATATGTGACAATTCATTTGCATAATAAACAGGCTATAACATATCTCATGGTTTCAATACTAGCATGATGATAACTTGGCATAGTAATGGTTCTAACTTAGTTTAACATGATGAATTCAACTTTACATCATAGGCATAATAATCATTGCGGGCATAATAATAATTTTATTTTAAACATGAAACATTAAAGGCATGGTAATTCTAATAGGCATAGTGGACTCCAATTTAGCATTTTTAACATAATGATTCTCACCTAGCATTATAAACATAATGACTCCAACTTTTCATCATAACCTAGCAATTCCCAATTTGTCATTAACATGATAGGTATGTTAACATCACATGCTTAGTTTCATTAACAACATAGACATGGTTTAATTAGCATCATAGGCATGGTTTAAACAACATAAAGATTTCAATAAACATAATGATTCCATGGACATGTATTAGTCCAACTTGCCATACAATTAAGCCCAAGTGATTCATAACCACATCAAAATCATGATAAGTTTAACTTGCAACATTGACATAGCGAAATTCCCAAATTATGATTTCAAAGTTAAACAATATAAACATGGATTAATAATAGTTCCTAAATCCGGTTTCAATTCATAGCATGTCCATGTTATTTTAGCGTTTTTGCCTAAAAAGTAACATAGAACTTACAATATGAAGCATGTAATCAAAATTTCAAATCAAATAGCCCCAAATCCGTTGTCTAAAGCGTCGTAGTTGTTGTAGCTTCTAGTTGTAGCCTTCAAGAATCGTCCTTCGTCTTCTATAATTTTGTTCTTTGTATTTTTAGTTTAGAGTTCTAGGTTTAATGGCGGTTGCATGAGTGCTAAAATGAAATAGTATGATTTAGGCTAGGTCTTAGGGTCTTTTTATAGTTGTAGGCAATTGATTTCAGCCTTTAGATTAACCCCAGAATAGGTCTGAGCCATCCAAAATCGTCACAAGCCCCCAAAACAAGACCCAGGAGCCAAAACAGGTGCACCAGGTCGGGGTTCTACAAAGGGGGGGGGTCGACCCAGGGGTCGACACCCATGTCGACCCCCTGGGGAGGGGTCGACCCAGGGCTCGACACCCATGTCGACCCCCTGGAGGGGGGGTCGACCCAGGGGTCGACACCCTGTGTGTCTGGCGGGAATTTTCCCGCCTTCTCTTTCTGGGCTGAATTTCAAATCTGTTTTCGGATTTGAATTTTCGTGAAACTTTACGAGGCCATATCTCGATCATACGGACTCCGATTTACGAAATTTCGGACTCTATTTCGCGTATTTTTCCAAGACGAACGCAATGGCACAACCCGTTTTCCCTGATTCAGATTTTATCATTTAATTCTGCCATGTTTTAAGTTATAACGTGTTGTTTAAAATACGGGTTGTTACAATGGCTTCGAAAGAATGGGAGACTAGTTGTACACAATGTTAGTGGATTGTGAGATGAACTGATTAGAGAGTGTCATCACTCAAAACTGACTATACATCCCGGTGGTTACAAAATGTACCAAGACATGAAGCAGACCTACTACTGGGAAGGGATGAAGAGAGACGTTGGGAAGTTTATATCCAAGTGCATGAGTTGCCAGTTAGTTAAAGCCGAGCAAAAGAAGCCTAGTGATTTGTTGCATCGAATGGAAATGGGAACAAGTCTCAATGGATTTTATAGATGGTTTACCAAGGACTAGATCAGGTTATGATAGCATTTGGGGGATTGTGGATCGATTGACCAAAAGTGCAAGGTTTATACCGGTCAAGTCTAATAGAACGACAACTAAGTTAGCGGAACTGTATATGAAGTGGGTAGTGAGATTTCATGGAGTACCTAAAGGTATTATGAGTGACTGAGATCCATTATTTATTAGTGGGTTTTGGAAGAGCTTACAAGAGGCTTTAGGGTCAGAATTACATCTCAGTACAGCGTACCATCCCCAAACCAACGGTCAAACAGAGAGGGTGAATCGTGTATTAGAGGATCTCTTGAGAGCTTGTATACTGGATTTTGGAGGGTCATGGGATGACCATTTACATCTGGTTGAATTCACATATAATAATAGTTATCAGCCCAGTATTGGTATGGATCCATTTGAAGCTTTGTATGAAAGACCATGCAACTCACCATCATGTTGGTTGGAAACCGGTGAGAAATTTGTGCTTGGGCCAAATGTAATAAGAGAAACTTCAGATAAGATCAAGGTTATTCAACAGCGAATGAAGGCCGCCCAAGGTAGACAATAGAGTTAGGCTGATAAAAGGCGAAGAGATTTGAAATTCTCCATTGGCGACTTAGTTTTCGTCAAGTTTTCTTCGTTGAAGAGTGTGATTCGTTTTGGTAGGAGAGGTAAGTTGGCACCAAGGTTTGTTGGTCCATTTCTAGTTCTTGAACAAGTTAGAAATTTGGCGTATAAAGTTGGATTACCTGACAAGATGGCAGGAGTGCACAACGTATTTCATGTTTCTCAGTTAAGGAAGTTCGTGCATATGACTATTTCACCATATCAGTAGGATGATATCAAGGTAGAACCCAAGGCAGTTGGGAACCGCAGACCGATTCGTATTTCGGATACGATACGAAGCAACTTTGGAGGAAGACGGTGAGACTGGTTAAGATCCAATGGGGCGATATTGAGAACGAATGTACTTAGGAAACTGAGGAAAGCATAAGAAAGTCATATCCAGAACTCTTTACCTGGTAAGATTTTTAGTCGCGATATAGTCATTTCACATGCTAGGATAGACTTATTGTGTTTATTATGTATGTTTGATTGTTGCAAATGGTTGATACGCATGCGGGACCTATTGTTGTTTCCTTAGTTAAGGAATTTCGGGGCCGAAATTTCTTAAGGGGGGTAGAGTGTAACGACCCGCATTCTACGTATCAGAGGATCGAAGAATATTTATTTTATTTTCATACGAAGTCGTACGGTCGTGTAGCTTTGGGAAATGACTATTGGGGTTATTTCCCATGTTCACGATTTTTGCTGAATTTTAAATGACCATTTAACCCCTGGTGAATCTTGTTTTTTCTATAACTTTTGATTGATAAGGATTTTTGACCTGAAACCACTTCCATTAGATTTAGATGATGGTTTACCGTTCCATAGAGTGGTTACATTAATCAAATGGACTTACCGTTTGGGAGATATGGCTGAAATAAGATTTGGAGATGAAAAACAGCATAATTGGGCTTAACTGGGTGATTAGCAGCTAGGCCCATAACCCATTTCGGGATTAGGGTAATGGTAGGGCTGAAAGGGTATGGAGAAACATTCCTTTTCATTTTTCCAGCCACCACTAACCTCCCTTGAACCCTAACAATGGCCTCCATCTTCTAAATCTCACCCTAATTGCTTTCTAATCACTAATTAACCAAAATTACACCAGATCAAGTCAACTTAGCACCAAATCAGGGTTGGAGCTGCTGCAATACATACAGATCTGTGCCATAATAGTAAAGTTTCAGATCTAAGATTTCATTTGTGGATAAGATGAGTGATTAACATGTTTATTAACTAATTATGGCTAATTAAAGGTGATTAGTGATAATTAGCGAAATTATGACTCAGAAAAATATGGAAAAATATGAATAAATTCTAAAATCATATTTTATGTCATTGGTAAAAATTTGGGTTAATTTGGATTAAGTTTGCTAAACCTATTGTTAGATATGATTAAACATAGTTAAGGGGAAAATCATGGGTTTTGGGTATGTTTGATCTAAAGTAACCTACATGCTTGATGTTTTGATCATTTTGATTGAACCTATATGTTGTTACTGTTGTTTGGGATGTTTTATGATTGCATAGGAAAGTTAGAGTGGTTGAAAACGCCGCCGTTTGGCGAAAATAGCTTGCTAGAAAAAATTGCAGATTTTCAGGTCCGGTTAGGAGGAAGACCCGATCCCAACCGGTGTGGAGGGAGACCCGAACCGATCCGAATAGGAGAATGAGACCCGAACCGAACTGGATAGGAGAAGGAGACCCGAATCGAACCGGATAGGAGAAGGAGACCCGAACCGAACTAGATGGGAGAAGGAGAGGAGGAGACCCGAACCGAACCGGATAGGAGAGGAGACCCGAACCGAACCGGATAGGAGAAAGAGACCCAAACCGAACCGGAAAGGCGGATGACACCCGAACCGAATCGAACCGGATATAAGGAGGAGACACGAACTGAACACCAATTCAACCAAAACCCGAGATGCAAAGGAAGTCCAAGTGGGAAGTTACCACTCAAGATCCAGATGGGAACCAACAAGTTAACTTCTAGAGTTGGGCTTTGCTGCGGGACATGTTCAAAGGAGTTATCGATATCTATAACTTTGGTTCACTATTGAGAGAGGGGGCATGTAGACGAACCAGAGCCGGGGAAGTTTGGACTGGTTGACCAGTATCCCAGAGCCATGGAAGTGTGGACTGGGCAAGGGTTATTGACTATAAACCAGAAGGGCATGGTCATAGTGATAGTTGTACGGAGTCCAGAAGGGTATGGACCCGTCATGGCCCCAAATGGATTTGGTGATCAAAGCGGTGGATATCGTATGCTTTACGCACTAGTGAGAGATGTGAGGATGATTACTATGTTTGATGTTTGCTATCAACATGACACGCACACTCCCATTTTACACTCTATGTTAGTGTTTACCTTAGAGTACTGTACATCTTGTTGTGCTAACTCTTTGGTTGTAGGTCCTGGTTCAGGTATTATTATTTATACCTATTATTGCTTTATTTTGTTGCTATCTCTCATACCAGACTTTCATCTAACACAGAGTTTTATGTCTTTTCTTATTACACTGGGTGCTCCTAAACGAGCAGACTAGAGGAAGGTTAGGTGGTGATGCGCGAGTAGCTGTCCGGAGACGAGCAGGAGGCTTCCACGTACTATATACATATATTCTCCTTGTGTTGTTTATGGTCACTGCATTAGGCATTAGTAGTGCACCTTCTTTATTTCCTTTTTAGAGACGGTATTTTGAAGTTGTAACTATGATTTGGATCATAAGCTGCATTTTGGATTCCACTACTTTGATGGTTAAGGTTTAGTTTCAGCTTATGTACTATCTCACCTGTGTTATATCAAGTTATGTTACTATTATATTTTATTCCATGCGCTATGAGATATATTATAGGTTCTTGGTGATTCATCGTTCCAACCCTTTTCTTTTGACGACCGTTCCGTGCTAGTCGGACATTGGTAGCGAATTTCGAGGGAAATGTCGTTTGGTGCGGGGCAGGCCGTCACATTTTGAATGGAAAGGGCCTATAGAGGCGAGTTGGAGTTTGAGCTCACTACACCATAATGGTCATTTAGTAACATTTTTTTTCCAGTTGCCAACACTTATTTGTGTTGTAGACCAGTGACATTAATATGTATTGCTATATTAAATATGTGTCACCAAAAATACATATTTATAATTTTTTTATTGCCAACACTTAAATGTGTTGGTATGAGTGGTCAAACTGAAATTAAGATAATGGCTAAGCATAAAAAGGTAAACAAACTATTGTTTTCAGCTCTAAATCTTGATCCCTCTCTCACTGCCTGTCTAAACGCTTTTTTACTTTACTTGGCCGCTTATCTGGGAAAAGAAAAAAGAGAACGACGATCGATTTCTGACCCTATTTCTCAATCCCTCTTTCAATCTTCTCTTATCCATTTCTGATCGACTTCGCGGCATCAGCCTCCACCACTTCTGTTGCGCAAATTTGGAGACTTCAGCTTTAGAGTCCTTAGCGTCGAATCTTGGCAATCACAATCGATTATGGCTTTAGAGAATTGGCTCCTCAACTTTTGACTTTAGATTCGTGTGGACCGGCAATAGGCTACTCGATGTTGAGTTCAAGGAGTCACGATTTCAGCTCTTGGATTTTGGCTTCAGGCAAACAATTTGCAAGGTTTGACCTACTTTGATTTCTTGGGACTCAATCACCCTCAACAAGAATCTGATGAGGAGGTATACAAATTTAATGAAATAATTATTTATATATATTTTAATTAAAAGATGGTACGATCTAACTGGGTATTAACCATGATATATATTTCCTTCATTACTATTTCATGTTGTCAAAGCATGTGCCATGTAGTTCACTATAGGAAAATATGTTCACACATTAAACAGATAGTGGTAATAAAGGGCATGTACTTCTATATAATGCAGTAAATAGTAAGCAATTCAAAAAATCAATAGATGGGTTTTGTATCATTTGAATTTCTCCATTACACGCGTGTGTGTGTGTGTGTGCGCGCGCGCACACACACACACACACACACACACACATATATATATATATATATATTTGTGTGTGTGTGTAGAGACAGAGAGAGAGAGAGAGAGAGCAAGGATCTGCTATACCTCAAATCCCCATAAATTTCTATCACAAGATCCAAATTAAATAATAAAGTGAAGTGGGAAGAGAAAGATTATATTTCTTAATTTGTGGCTGATATTCCGGGGATTTGAGGGGTGTAGAAAATATAAGGATCAACCGGCCGTTGCCTATATATTTATGTATGTATGTATGTATGCATATATATATATATATATATATATATGTGTGTGTGTGTGTGTGTGTGTGTGTGTGTGTGTGTGTAATAGGTATCATAAACTTCTCAATGCATTGAAAAGTGTAAAACATGATGTTTTATCGCGTATTTGTTTGGTATGATGATTGCACCAAGTTTTCACTACATGGACATAGATATCATGATATTTTATTTGGTTATAAAGTCTCAGAACAATATGTCATACCAAGAAAAGAAAAATAGATTGCATGTTCTGTTATGTTGACTTTCTATTTATTTAGGGTGCTACTATTCACACCCTCGTTTACACTTCCGGCCACCTTTCTAAATTTAATACAAATTATTATTTTTTATATTCTTCTGGCCACCATATATTATTCCTTCATTCAGTTATTCACCACCGCACTTCTCCTAAAATACACGTTTTTATCTAAAATTTCAAACTTTAAGCCCAAACAAAGCAAATATTCTTTCGTGTCTACTAGGGATGAAAGATGAAGATAAAAAAGATGTCAGATTTGCTTGATTTTTATTGTTTTCTATTATTTTATAGAACATGTTATTATAATTTTTTTACGGTAAGAGTTTTCCATTGCGTTTTAGAATATTTTTTCCGCTTCTTTGGAAATTTCAAGCTTGGAGGACATTAAATTTGACGATGTTGTAATAGAGAATGACAATGTAAATTTTGACTTTTAGGGTTTTTATCTGTATAACTTATGTATCTTGTTTTCCAAATTTGTACATTAATTTTTTTGTCGTTTGATAGATGGAGTATTTGAATGATGATAAATTGGACAACACCCTTATTATTTAGAATGATAAACATGACGATTGTGATAATATGATGCAAGATGTTCGATAAAATAGCATTCGTTTAGATGAGGGAGATGGTGGCCTCTCCATTTTTACGTTATTAATTTAGATGGTGGCCAATAGAGGAAAAGAGAAATATTTAGTGTGCTTTTAGTTTTGGTGGCCGATAGTGTAAACTGGGGTGTGAATAGTAGCACCCTTTATTTAAACAGTTCTGTAGAGGCCTTAATATCACTACCGATAAGAAGAAAACAATTAAGAAAGCATTTCATTCATATTATGATGTCATCATAGATTTTCTGTACTCAAAGCATACTGTAAGTTTGTTAAGCTTCCTATTTTACAAATTTATCCGACTAAATTTAAACACATGCTTTATTTCACTCTGATTGAATACAATATTATATGTCTATGTGCATGTATTGTGGGAGTTGCTTTGGCTTATGGAAATTGACAATGCAAAAATCTTAAATGCTCGGAGGGAGCTCAATAAAGAGAATATGGCTACATATTAGAAGCTGAGGAGATCATTCGACAATTTATTTCGTGGTGCTTTGTCGTAATCTTTCCCTCCTGTTGTAATACATATAAGTGAATATGCGTTTATCATATTATATCTAGTCCCACATTTTGGGAGTAAGGCTAACATAAGCTCCAAAACCAATATATAAGGGAGCCAATGTAATAGAAATATGTACACTGAATCAAGAGAAATAAAAAGGTATCTCCCTTATCTCTTATGTTCTTTCTAATGTCTTCTCTTTTATTATTTGTTCTGTATTATTTTACACCACGTTATCAGCACGAGATTCTATTATAGTTTTTTTTTTCTTTTTTGTTGAAATCTTCTAGATCTACATTTATGAATTTGTCATGTAAGTACTTTTTATTTGAGAATATCAATTCGTGGATCCCTATATTTGTTCTACAATTTCTTCTGTTGGAGAATATCTGATCTATGGATCTATATTTTTTTTGTATATCTAGATTATGTTCCAGTGGATCTAACTTTTAGATCTAATTATTTTTAACTTAGTGGTTTTTAGATCTCCACCTATTCATATTTGATTTGGTATTATGGTATACCAAATATTTTTTTAGGAAGATCCATTCATTTTCTTCTTATAATATTATATATGGATCTTTTACCCCATATGCCATACATAAATAATCTTCATTTGCTACTTTATCTCTTCAATAACAGAGAAGCCATTGATAATAGGTATGCATATATGTAAACTGCAGGCTGCTTCTTATTTAATCTAATACTTGCTGTACAGCTTCAACTTTGTAATAATAGACTACTTATTCTCATTTTTTTAATGCTTCATCTCGCAAGATGAGATGCTTTAAATATTTAGAATTGCATTTCCATGTATAACTTACTTTTATATGCTTTTTCATCTCCCAATACAAGCAAGTTGCTTGTTAGCCAACATATGTATTACTATGGCCATTATTTTTGTTATGTAACATGGTGTATGACTCCTTAACGGTTGGTATTATTTTCATTATTGTAATAAGTTCCTTGTAAATGTATAGAGAAAGACTTGCAAATTCGGATATTATTTTTATGATTCCGTGCCGTAATATATTCAATTTATTACATGCATGTCTACGGTCCTATTTTATTTTACGAGATCTGCATTTTTTTATATGAAATAACAGTACTATAGTTTCATTGTTTTGTCTGTTCGTTAATTTTTTAATTCGTTTTGATAATTATAGAACATGTATACTGATTTGTGAATTTTATTTAATTAAGCATCTGCAATTTTTTTGTGTAGTTCGCAAAATGTCAAACATTGCTAAACTTGAATTTAAATCATTAGACATTTCTGGAGAAAATTATTTGTCATGGATACTGGATGCCGAGATCCACTTGCAATCTCAATGCTTAGAGAATACCATTAAAGATGGTAATAATATGTCCCAGCAGGACAAAGCAAAGGCTCTAATATTTTTAAGACGCCACATCCACGATGATCTAAAATCAGAATATTTAACTGAAAAAGACCCTCTCCACTTATGGAACTCCCTGAAGGAGCGTTATGACCACCAGAAGACGGTCATACTTCCAAATACAAGGCAAGAATGGTTGAACTTGAGGTTTCAAGATTTTAAAACCGTAAGGGAATACAATTCCGCTATGTTTAGAATTACTTCTAACTATGTGGAGAAAAGGTAGATGATGCGCAAATGTTGGAAAAGACCTTCTCAACATTTCATGCCTCGAATGTGCTCCTGCAGCAGCAATATCGAGAGCGTCATTTTACAAAATATTCTGAACTCATTGAATGTTTGTTGATTGCTGAACAAAACAATGAATTACTTCTTAAAAATCACTCCTCAAGGCCAACTGGTTCAGCCGCATTACCAGAAGTTAATACTAATTACGCCCACTTCGGAAGAGGTCGTGGCAGAGGCAGAAGTAGAGGACGTGGTCGTGGACGTGGACGTGGATACAACCCCAGCAGAGGTGGTTACACTGGTTTTGGGGGCAACAAAACTACTGATTTCAAAAGGCAGCAAAAGAAAAATGAGCATGAAAACAGTAACAATTCAACTGTTGAAATTAAAAAGCATTATGAGGAAATTTGCTATAGATGTGGGCGCACTGGTCATTGGTCACGTACTTGCAGATCATCAAAGAAAATAGTAGAAGAATATCATAAATCAAAAAATATCGAGACAAACAATACCGAGGGAATTTTCGATAATGCTAACCTGAAGTTAGATGATTTACTTTCAAGATTATGATGGAAATTTATTCAGCGATGAAAATTTGAATGCAATATTCGAAGATATAACCAAACCAACCAATAAGTAGCCTGAAGCTCACTATGTGATTTTTATTTTGTTTCACTTCCTTTCTACATGTATTAGTTTGAAACTTTTGTTTATTTCCCTTTCTTTTTAGTTTATGGAATTGCTGAAATAATATGTAATGTTGAACATGATAAGTAGTTTATTCCCATGGACATTTATCTGTGTTTATAAGTTATTTTAGTTATTAACTAGCTGTATTGTTTTTTTATTCTAAAGGTATGGATCGACAGTGTTTAAGTGATGATATATGTCTGGTTGATAGTGGAACTACTCATATGATATTGAAAAACCCAAAGTTTTTCTCAGAATTATCTGAAAATGTTTCATATAAAGTTTCAACTATAGTTGGTTCAGCCAATATAATTGAAGGGTCCGGAAGAGCCCATATAGTGTTACCAAATGGTACACATATATTCATTCAAAATGCACTATATTCAAGCAATTCTAAAAGAAATTTTCTTAGCTTCAAAGATATAAGAATGAATGGATATCATATTGAAACTATAAATGAAAACAATAAAGAATACCTTTGTGTTATTTCTAAAATTGAAGCCAGAAGCTTATTTTAGAAAAATTTGGTACAATTTCAACTGGATTATACTTTACCAAAATTGGCATAGTTGAATCTCATTTTGTAAACATGAGCCAGAAGCTCACAGATACAAAGAAATTGATTCTTTGGCATGATTGTTTAGGTCATCCTGGATCAACTATGATGCGTAAAATTGCTAAGAATTCAAATGGGAATGATTTACCAAATCAGTTGAATTTACCAAATGATTACATGTGTACATCATGTACACAAGGAAAATTAATTACTCGACCTTCATACAGTAAGATCACCTCTGAATCTCCGGCATTTTTGCAAAGAATTCAAGGTGATATAAGTGGTCTGATTCATCCCGCTTGCGGGCCATTTAGATACTTTATGGTGTTAATTGATGCATCAACTCGTTGGTCACATGTATGTTTGCTATCTACTAGAAACATGGCATTTGCCAAATTACTTGCTCAAATAATTAAATTTAGAGCACGTTTCCCCGATCATCAAATCAAATCAATACGAATAGATAATGCAGGAGAATTCACTTCTCAAGTATTTGATGATTATTGTTTATCACTGGGAATTGAAGTTGAACATCCAGTAGCTCATGTTCATACTCAAAATGGTCTGGCAGAATCATTAATTAAGCGTTTGCAACTTATTGCAAGACCTTTACTTATGCAAACAAAGTTGCCTGTAGCAGCTTGGGGACATGCAATTTTGCATGCGTCCAAATTGATTAAAATTAGACCAACATCTTATCGTCAAATTTCACCATCACAGCTTTTAACTGGATCCCAACCAAATATTTCACACCTACGAAAATTTGGTTGCGCTGTGCATGTACCCATTAGTCCCCCACTTCGTACTAAAATGGGTCCTCAAAGAAGGTTGGGAATTTATGTGGGATTTAACTCACCTTCGATAATTCGTTATCTTGAACCTCTTACGGGTGATGTCTTTACTACAAGATTTGCAGATTGCAAATTTGATGAGTCAAATTTCCCACCGTTAGGGAGAGAAAAGACCGTTCCAGTAGAACGGCGTGAAATTTCATGGAATAATCCCCCTATGTTTCATTTGGATCCACGTACCAAACAATGTCAATACGAGGTACAAAGAATTTTGCTTATTCAAAATATTGCAAATCAAATGCCAGATGCATTTAATGATGCTGCGAAAATAACTAAATCTCATATTCCAGTAGCAAATACACCAGCTAGAATTGAAGTCCCCGAAGGACCAATAACGGCAAATGAATCTAAAGTTAGACAAAAACGTGGAAGACTGATAGGTTCAAAAGACTTGGTGCCTAGAAAAGAAAGTCTAATGAAAAATCATCAATTAGAAAACCTCCCGAAGAGGTTATAAATGATCCAAAGGATAACTCAAAAGAAAATTCCAATTCTCCAAAAATTAGTGAAGGAACTATTATCCCAGAAGAAATAATAGAAGCTTCCGAAAACAAAATGGTACCTAATAATAATGAGATCTCAATATTCTATACGAATTATGGAGAAATGTGGGATCGAAGTAAAATAACAATTGATGATGTATTCTCATTCGCAGTAGCTACTGAAAAAACTGAAAGTCATGACTATAATGAGAATAATGATAATGAACCAACTAGCATAAATGAATGTCGAAAAAGACAAGATTGGCCAAAATGGAAAGATGCTATTCAAGTTGATTTAGATTCACTTCAAAAACATGGTGTATTTGGACCAATAGAGAAAACACCAGAAGGTGTTAAACCAGTCGGTTACAAATGGGTATTCGTTAGAAAACGAAATGATAAAAATGAAGTTGTGAGATACAAAGCAAGGCTTGTTGCACAAGGTTTCCTGCAGAGACCAGGTTTTGACTTCAAGGAAACATATTCTCCTGTTATGGATGTCATAACATTTCAATGTTTAATAAGCCTTGTAGTTTTTGAGAAGCTTGACATAAGATTGACTGATGTTATAACAGCTTATCTATACGGTGAATTAGATACAGATATTTACATGAAAATCCCAAACGGATATAAATTGCCTGAAGCAAAATCAAAGTCAATGTATTCATTAAAATTGAGACGATCACTATACGGTTTGAAACAATCTGGAAGAATGTGGTATAACCGTCTTAGTGAATATTTAGTAAAAGCTGGGTACAAAAACAATCTCATTTGTCCATGTGTCTTTATAAAGAAATCGGTAAAGGGATTTACTATCTTAGCGGTATACGTTGATGATATAAATTTGATTGGAACTCCAGAAGAGATCAATGAAACAATAGATTACCTAAAATAGGAATTTGAAATGAAAGATCTTGGAAAAAACAAATACTGTCTTGGTCTATAGATTGAGCACAGTAAAAATGGCATATTAATCCATCAATCAAATTACATTGAGAAAATCCTGAAGAGTTTTCAAATGGATAAAGCATATCCACTTAGTACGCCTATGGTTATCAGATCATTAGATATCAAAAAGGACCCTTACCGACCAAAAGAAGATGTACTTGGTCCAGAAGTACCATATCTCAGTGCAATTGGTGCATTATTATATTTAGCGCAATGCACGAGACCAGATATTGCATTTTCAGTCAATCTTCTAGTAAGATATAGTTCTGTACCAACTAAAAGACACTGGAATGGTAGAAAACATATCATGAGATATTTGCGAGGAACCACAGATTTAGGCTTGTTTTATTCTAACATAGGCAATAATCCGAATCTAGTTGGTTATGCTGATGCAGATTACCTCTCTGATCCACATAAAGCAAAATAACAAACTGGATATGTGTTTACAAACAGCAATGCTGCTATTTCATGAAGATCTACAAAACAAACATTGGTAGCAACATCATCCAATCATTCTGAAATTCTAGCGCTACATGAAGTGAGTCGAGAATGTGTTTGGTTAAGGTCATTAATTGAACATATTCGAAGCACATGTCAACTTCCCTCAACTACAGAAAGATCAACTATTATTTATGAAGACAATGCAGCATGCGTAGCTCAGATTCAAGCAGGATATATCAAGGGTGATAGGACAAAACATATTTCTCCTAAATTCTTTTTCACACATGCGCTTCAAAAGGACAATAAGATAGAAGTGAAGCAAATCCAATATCAGGAAAATCCAGTAGATCTATTCACGAAGGCACTTCCAAAATCAACATTGCAGAAGATGATATATAAAATTGGTATGCGCTTCTTGCATCACCAAACTATTTGAATAATGCGTTACGAATCAGGGGGAGCATATATTATGCTGTAATGCACTCTTTTCCTTCACTAATATTTTTCCCACAGGGTTTTTATTAACAATGTTTTTAATGAGGCATTATTTTGATCCAGAAGTATCAACCCTCAGTGGAACATTGTCAATATGTTTCCTGGAGATGAAATAAGAATTGTACTCTTTTCCTTGTTTATGATTTTTCCCACAGGGTTTTTCATAAAAAGGTTTTTAATGAGGCAACTAATCTTATCATCTTTACATACGCATATTCAAGGGGGAGTGTTGTAATACCTATAAGTGAATATGTGTTTATCATATTATATTTAGTCCCACATTTTGGGAGTAAGGCTAACATAAGCTCCAAAACCAATATATAAGGGAGCCAAAGTAATAGAAATATGTACACTGAATCAAGAGAAATAAAAAGGTCTCTCCCTTATCTCTTATGTTCTTTCTAATGTCTTCTCTTTTATTATTTGTTCTGTATTATTTTACAACACCGCCTTTATTTTTCTTCTTCGGTCCTCTTTGCTTGATATTCCCTCCCTTTTTCTCTCTTCTAATTTTCTGCATACTTTCATTCTTCTTTAACTGATTTTCTTTATTGCATATTTGGTTGCACAGTAAAACTATAGAGAGTTTGTCTAATTGTATATTTGGTTCACATTTCATAAATTTTATATTGCTAGAGCTGCTCTCAAATGATATTTTTCAATCATAGTGGAAACAAATTATTTTTTCCTAACCAAGACAGATAGTGTTATGTTATTTAATTGTCCCCATTTCCTTTAGTACTTGAATCTAGAAGTTGCTTTCCATTGTGTAAATAAGATGCATCATATTTTATTTATTTCAATGCTGTCTATTATACAGTGTGACAGGTTGACAGATGCCCTTGATCTGCAACCTCCTGTGATGCCTGATGATGGGCATACGACCAGGGTCACTACAAGAACTGGTTGGTTCAGATTGAAGGCATGTCATTTCTAATTTCTTGATTGTAAATTTCCATAAGCTCAAAAACAGTTATTTAATATGTCTATAATTCAGACTTGTATGTGGTTTTATTTGTCAATTAGTGAAAATAAATTAGTTTATAGATAAATGGATTATAATACTTTGAAAACCAGTTATGAATTTAGGGAAAAATAATTTGGTTTTAAGGTTGAACTTTGAGATGTAGTTTGATTCTATAATATATATATATAAAGATATATCTTATTTTAAATATAATTTTATAATAAAATTTATGACCAGCATCTCCTTAGTCTAATAAAAATATAGCACATATCTTTGGACTCAATCTAAATTGCTAACCAATGTATGTGCTAATCTATATAGAGTTAGAAAACTGAGGTTGATATTAAGATTCTTCTGAAAATTTTCAATTATAGGTCGGTCTACTATGCTGCAACTGATATTATTATTTTGAGGTTCATGATTGAAGTTTGTTGGGCTCCAATGCTTGCTGCTTTCAGTGTCCTACTTGATCAGCGCGACGATGTAGCAATAACAACTCATTCTTTTGAAGGGTTTGAAGCTACAGTTCATGTTAATGCTGTTATGACTTTGAAGACATGTAGAGATGCATTTGTTACATCATTGGAGAAGTTCACATCACTCCACTCTGCTTCTGAGTTCTAGCATTAAATAGAAAAATATTGATGTAATTAAGGTTTGCTCATTTTGAACTTTTTGGCACACCTTATTGTCTATTCTCATTACTCGTTTACAGTTTATGAAACTCACACTTTTATCTGCTTAGACTATGACCTACTACTGATATTATGCATGTGTGATCTAATAACTCTTATATTATTGTTTTGTATGCTCCTCTAGATTTCACACACCTATGGGCTAGTCTCCATCTCTTGTCTCCTTTTCTACGCGACTTGCTGCTGCTTTGAATGGTCAGCTGAAGCCTTAGACATACAACTGAAAGGTAATGATTTTATTGTTGTTTGGTTAAATTGATTATACTGATAAATTATATACACTATGAACCTTTCTTTAAAACCGAGAGGATAATCATATAAATAATTTGGAAAGGTAACCATGGAGATTATCTATGATTTATAGATCATAATTGTTAAATGATATTCCACCATGACTTGAGTTTCATAAAAGCTGATAATTTGTGCAATGGCATTTATTGATTTGGAAAATGATAATGTAAATATTGCACTAAACCTACTAGGCTGACGTTAAATCAAATTCCTTATATTATAGGTTAGTACCCTCTCATGAAATGATTGATGTAACTTATTTTATTTTTCACATTTCATTATTTTGTTGCTTTGTTCCAAATTGATGCATCTTGTCCTTGTTATATAAGTTGTTTGAGTGGGCCTTTTCTTAATAGTCAAGATTACAATAGTTCACCGATGATCGATTATTTTCAGTTTCAAAAGTCATGCAAAATGGTTAACAAATGAACATAATGACAAATTTTGTTTTAATCTAGGGCGTATCTCTATTCTAAATATCTTGTACTGTCTTAAATGGTATTGTAAAATGGTGTTCATGCGATTTAATTAGCACAATAGATGTTATATTAGGAACATCCTATATTATATCCCGGATATACGGTAAAATGATATATCAATGCCATTACCAATACGATGAATGTAGGAAAAACTTAAATAACTAGATTGAAGTAATGTTTATTAAGTCTATCAAATTTTCATGATTTAGTTTCCAAGTATTAGTTTCTAATTTATTTTCCAAATTTTAACTTTTGATAACATTTCAAGATAAATTTTTAATTTTCACCCTCAAATCAGAAAGTTGTGCAGGTATACGAATGCTTGAGATTTAAATGTCCAGAAAATTCCAAAGAACTGAGTATCCAATAAATAAATTTAATTTCCATTTTGTAATAATGCTTCAGGCATGGCGCATCTTCTTAAATTCTCTCACTTTTTCCATGATTGTACATAATTTGTTGAATTGATTGTTTGATGTAATTAATTTGTTTCCGAAAATTGACTTCTTAATTGCATTGCAAAGTATACAAATTGATTCATTTTGAATTGCAGAGGTAATTAAGCATTCAAATTAGATATGATAATAGTTTTTATGAGTATCCTTTGCCATATTTGGTGCATATTCCATTGACACTAGTTAATGAGCTACCTGTAATTATTTTTCCCAAATTTGGAAATTGTATAAACTTTTGGATTTGGGTGCATTATTGAGTGATTTGATAATGAATATTTGGTTTGAAATAAGTCAGTTAACATTTTTCTCATTTAATTTGTGTGCTGCTGTTGACACCCCAATTTCTTCTTTTGGCCACCAACACTAAAGACCACCTCAAAAACGTAGCCTCTCCACTTCCTAACACCATTTTTATCTTTTTAATAACGAGGCACCCAAACATAAAACAATTCAAAGCAATGTATCTCTCTCTTTCTTCGTCTTAAAATCCTAAATCAACATAAGTCGCCATAAAATCAATGTCCACAATGGAAACTCCAGTCACTCTCATCAACTAAGAAAGAAATCAATGTCTACAAGTCAATCTCAAAAGTTTATTTTTCTCCTCGTTCATGGTTGTCGAACCCTAGTTTTCCCTAAGTTTTGTGTACAGTGATTGCAAATGGTACTTTACATCATCAAATCAACTTCTTCAACGAATTAAATGCTTAAAATCACCAAAAGAAACAAAAAAAATTAATGTAGTTCATTTTTATAAATACATTAGCGATTTTTTAATGAATACTTACTTGATCAGTTGTAAAATTATCCATCAAATCAATTTTTTATCTTTTGAATTATCTGATTCATGCATTTATCATTCAAAACAATAAAACCATTCACAATTTTATTATCATTCAAATTCCCTGTCTATGAAATCAAAATAAAATAAAATTAATGTGATCTAGTTGTAAAACATAACATATAAGTTGTATGATAAAAGACCCTAAAAATCAATAATTTGCGTTGACATTCTTTATTGCAACATCGTCAATTTTAATGTCCTCCAAGTTTGAATCAGCCAGGAATTAGAAGAAATCATAAAAAGCAATGGAAAACTGTAGACATTTCCTAACAAGAAATAGAAAACCCTAACAACATGAAAACAAAAAATAACCTCATTAAGTGTTACGGTTCACTATAAAAACCGACTGACTTTGCCCAAAAAAAAAAAAAACCTCATTTTAATCCTCTTCCATCATCTAATAGGCAAATGAGAGTATTTCTTTTTTTAAGGGTCGAAAATTGAATTTTTAGAGAAGTACATGTTATTTTAAGAAGAAGAGGCTGAAGTGTAAAGTACTAAATGAAGAGATACGATGTGGTGGCCAAAAGCATACACAAATTAATTATTTCTATTAAAATTATAAAGGTGGCCAAAAGAGGAAATAGGGGTACCAATAGCTGCATACTTTAAAAAAATTCCCCTTAAATAGATTACAACAAATAAGTTAGGAACCATGTTTCTACAAATAGTTTATTTAGTGTCTGCAATAGAACAAATCAAATTTCTATTTATGCAGACATCAAATATGTTATTTGAAATACAAAATTCACTTTTATGACTGCTTTTATTTTTATTTCTCTTCATTCTCATCTCATTTTGATAATGAATATTTGGTTTTAAATAAGTCAGTTACCATTTTTCTTATCTAATTTTTTCCCCTAAATAGATTATAGCAATTAAGTCAGGAACCATGTTTCTACAAAAGGTTTATTTAGTATCCGCAAAAGAACAAATCAATCTTGTATTTATGCAAACATCAAATCTATTCTTTGAAATACAAAATTCAATCTTTGACTGCCTTTATTTTTATTTCTCTTCGTTCTCATCTCATTTTCAATCTCTCATTGATTCAAGGTAGTATTATGCAATTTTACCCTTGAGCATATTTGAATCTCAGTTCAAAATTGTAACAGCATGCTAAATTCTCTGAGAAGTTACATTTGATAATGTTAGACAGGTTTTTATATACCTAAGAGCTATCTTAATGTTTTTACTGAGTTGATTTTTTTTATGGGTTTCACCATTTGGTTATTGATCATAACATCGCTGACAATGTGACTGCTAAAAACAAGTTGGTGATATTGTAGAAGGATATGGGCTATGCAAACTTCTTTTCTCTCATTAGAGGTATGCACTATGTTTCATTTGTTTTTCAGCAGACTATTCTTTAGATTTAATTTTGTGCAAAAAGTTGCGGATTCTAATGCCTCGGTGCAAGAAAAGGTGCTTGATGCGTTGATTGCATTTTTGAAAGTAGAAGATGCTGATGTTGGAAGGTAATCATATGCATTGCAATGTGTAGTATGGTATTAAGCAACATCAATATTTTATTTTTTTATGTTCAGGTATGCAAAGGAAAATGCATCTTCGCACTTGACGCTCTCTTTAGTTTCTCATAAGTCTGCTCATAAATTAGTTTAACAAAAATCAGGTAAAACTAGCATTAGTTTTTTTGCATGGCAACTTCTTTCATTTATATCCATCAGTTTCAACAAAATCAACTTTTTCTAAAGGAATAAATATGTTTAAATTAGAGCAGTTATTGGTATTTTTCTCATCATGGATAAATCATTTTCAACAAAATCAACTTCCGTTTATTTCATGCATATTTGCCCTACCTTTTTCATAGTATTTATTCTGACTATACAAATTTCATTTGACTATTTTAAGGCATCCCAGTCGAGCACCAGCTAAGGATTATAAGATTTTAGGTGATCATGAAGATCATGTATTTGGAGCCTTCGATGCTGTTGCAATCATAGCAACTACATATGGGAATGGGATCATTTCTGAGATTCAGGTTTATTTCAGTTTAATATCAGCAAATATTTCACTTAAACTTCCAAGGAAAAATCACAACCTCACAATATATGCATCACTATGTTAAGTGTGTGCAAATATTTGCAACTAATCTAAAAATTAATACAAATTTTCATTAAAACGTCAAATAAATTAAATGATCAAATATTTTTTTTAATCATATGCTTGGTTCTCATTCACATGGCTTAGCAGGTCCACTGATAAATTAGAAGCATCATTTGAAGCTTGTGGTCAACTCACTTAAGGTGTACCTTATAGTTAACATTGAAGTCTATTATCCGAGATCATTTTATGCTTGGCATTCAGCTAATAAAAATCCTATGTTTTTTCTTCTACAATATATCACGTGCTCAATTTGGCAAAACTGAGCTCGCATGCTCAACTTGGCCAAACTGAGCTCTCGAGCTTAGCTTGGCCAAACTTAGCATGCTAGCTCAGTTTCTCCAAAACTGAGCACGCGTCGCTCAGCTTGGGCAAACTGAGCTAGCGTGCTCAGCTTGGGCTAGCGTGCTCAGCTTGGGCAAGCTGAGTTCGCGTCTCAACTTGCCAAGCTGAGCTTCCGAAGCTCAAGTTTGCCAAGCTATGGTTAACCGAACTCGCAGGCTTAGTTTTGGCCAAACGGAGCTCGCAGGCTCAGCTTGGCCGCGAGCTCACTTGTCCAAACTTAGCATGCTTGTTCAAGTTGCCAAAACTGAGATCGCGTGCTCAGTTTTGCCAAACTAGTTTTGCTACGATGGCTAGACGATGAACTAAAATATTCAAAAAACCAAGCTTAGAAGCAAATTATATGAATTTGACCTCAAAAGTTAAACTAAATTTGGGAAGTGATAATAACAACAGTAAATGTTGGGATGAATAAATAATAAAAACATCATTGGGTATTTAAATAATCAAAATACAATGTAGTAAGATTTCCAGTAACTCAAAGTGCTGAGCTTGGGAAAAAAGTTTGAAGTAGAGTAAAATAGAATTATAAATTATGAGGAACTTATATATTTTAAATTATAGTTTAAGGTTTAGTGAATGGTATTTATTGGACTAAAAAGAAGTAAAATTTGAGTTGATGACGTTCAACATTAAAAGGTCATAAACATAAAACTTTGGTTAATAGTCTGAACTGTCATATATTGGCAATTATAAATCCCTAAATGCAATTATTGTCATTATTGTCATTCTTTATGCCATCATCAATAAGCTATAATGACCCATACTTTGTATTTGAATGTATAATCTTTTTTTTTACTTTTTAGTCAGTATATTGTCTTCTAAACACCTGTAATAAAAAGTTCTAATTACTTGAAAGAATTTCTTTGCGGGGCATGCATGTTTTTCGAGGTAATGGTACAAATGGTCATCAATGCAATTCATTCTAAGTTAACATACACTGGTTGAATATCTGAACATGATAATATGTTTTTTGAAGTAATGGAGCAAATGGTCATCAATGCAATTCATTCTATTTAACATACACTGGTTGAATATTTGAACATGGTTTTTAATTATGACAGTTTTCCTTTTGAGTTGTGAGAATTGTGACTATTTAGCATGATATATATATAGGTATATATACCATTGGTTTTTGAACTGTGTCATACCCTTTACAGTTTGTCACTCAATTTGCAGCGAAACTTAAAGCATTATTGATATTGGACTTAGCATGACTAAAGACGGTATGTAATCACGTTTATTTTTTAACTCAGTAAAAACATATTTATTAATGAGTGATCTTTAAGCTATTTACTTGATAGGTGGATGTGCCATTGTAATGATCGATTTTTGATTGTGGATACATGTATCTATCACATTAGTGAAAAATGTTCCAATGCACCTTGTTATTTCTATTTTTCTCTATGAAAGTAGATGCATTTATATTTTGTAGGCACTTGAGGAGGAAGAGGAAAAAAAACAGAATTTGGAATGTAATAATGGCAATGTAATAGCCCGCACCTCCGTTCACGCAAGATATTGTCCCCAACTTAGCCACCGTATAGGTGTGGGGTTTTTTTCCTCAAAAGACCTCGGCTAAGTTTCAAGATCCGCCAACACATGGCATTGCCACACAGGCTGAGCCAACCTCCCTACTAACACCGATATTATCCCAACTTTGCCACCCCTCGGGTGTTCGGTTTTCCATCACAAGGCCTCGGCGTTAGTAAGAGATGGAATCTACTATATAAGTACCCACTTCACACAGGCTTCCACGATGTGGGACTTAGGGGTGTTACATTCTCCCTTCCTACAGAGCCCAATGTCCCCGTTGGCTCACAAACACCTCACCCAGGCACTGCGGTCCACATAGGAGCCATAATTCCGGCTGGGTATTGGCTCTGATACCACTGTAACAGCCCGCACCTCCGTTCACGCAAGATATTGTCCCCAACTTAGCCACCGTATAGGTGTGGGGTTTTTTTCCTCAAAAGACCTCGGCTAAGTTTCAAGATCCGCCAACACATGGCGTTGCCACACAGGCTGAGCCAACCTCCCTACTAACACCAATATTATCCCTACTTTGCCACCCCTCGGGTGTTCGGTTTTCCATCACAAGGCCTCGGCGTTAGTAAGAGATGGAATCTACTATATAAGTACCCACTTCACACAGGCTTCCACGATGTGGGACTTAGGGGTGTTACAGGAAACGAGGGAGCAAACACATGTGACTTTGACAATTTGTTATTTATCAGTTTTGCAATTTGTTATTTTTGTAAAAATGAGTGCATTTATATTTTGTAGGAACTTGTGGAGGAGGAAAAAAATAGAATTTGGAATGTAATGGAAACGAGAAAGTTGTTTGGATAACAGAAGTTTTAGATGCGAAACCATCGATTTACGATGGTCCTCAAAACAGACATTACAAGCTTTGTGAATTTTCGAATGGAGGCTTTGTGATATGGTCCATGATTCGCCTTCGTAGTATCTAAAATTCTACGTATCTTTAGTAAAACTTTGTATTGCTTTTTATAATTTGAACTTGATATTATGGTATTTTGAAATTGGAAGCATGTAACAAATATTTGAGCATTATGCAAATGTGACATTGTTGAATTTGAAATATGGAAGTGTACCAAATCCTATATTGAATTGATATGTTGAATTATATATGTAATTGGAAATCATAAAGATATGTTATACTCATTTATAAGTGTTAGCAATTTATGTATGCCAACATTTATAAGTGTTAGTCTAGTTATGATTCTGACACTTATAAGTGTTATTATATCTTATGGTTCCAACATTTATAAGTGTTAGCAATGAATATGTTTGTAACACTTATAAGTGTTACAATATCTTATGGTTCCAATATTTATAAGTGTTAGCAATGAATATGTTTGTAATACTTATAAGTGTTACAATACCTTATGGTTCCAACATTTATAAGTGTTAGCAATTATTCTGTTTGTAACACTTATAAGTGTTACAAATATGGCTGGACAATTCCTCACACGCCGTTGGTAACACTTAAAAATGTTACAGAAATTATTTGTAACACCTATACTTGTTGGGAATCCCCTGTTTTGGTGTAGTGGCTATTGACTGATACAAAGGAGGTGCTGGCAAAATTTTCCAAAAATTTAAGGAGTTAGAATATTTTTAAGGAAATTTGATAATTAGAAATCTATATATCGATATATATATACAATTCGATAAGGAAACGAACATAAAATAGAATGTTATAAACAAAAAGAAAATATATAATTAAATCTAGTAAAAATTGAAATAGAAACGTATACACGGCTTAAAATTGAATAATTGGTTTATATGATGTTGATTATTCGAGATAAGTAGTCTTATCCGGTTTGAAGTTAAGAATGTTATTCAGTCGAGGTATGAGAGGTAGTTATACCCCAACTTGAATGATTTCATTATTAACCGATAAATTGCAAGGTTCAAGCTCGAAGATAAATGTTATGGATAAGATTTAGTTGAATGTAATATTTTGAGTTGTTGTAACAATGATTTACACAACATTCGTTTTAATCCAGATAATTGGAATTTTGGAAATATAATAATAAATATTTCCTAAGTATAGAAATGAATGGTCGTAAAAGGGAGAAGTAATTGAATGTTTTCCAATTATTAATAGAAGATATTTTCTAAGTATAGAAAATAAAGTAGGCGGGATATGGAAATGTTTTCCAAATAGCATAAAAGGCCAAGATGATTATTGAAAATATTTGATTAACAAATATTGATAAGGAAACCAAGAAGTGATTTAATTAATGGAATATTAATTAAGGGGCCCAGTGATTGTTTGATGCTTTAAATGGGTATTTGTTTTTCTTCGATAGTTAAATAAACGACTATCGAAGTATTTCCCAATATCGTTGTCAATATGGAGAGACCGGTTGGATTGTTATCCGAGAACCACTACGTATTGACAATAGCGTTGCGAATCAGATTATATGAAGATAATCGAAGATGGAGTGAAGTACAAGGGCTTTTTCTATTAATCCTAGATAGAAATTACCTAAGGTGGATTAATGGAAATTGTGCCTTCGGTTTCGTTCAGTCCCAGAACGATGTGTATGGACGAATGTCTGACAGAGTATTTCCAATGATCGCATATGTTGATTTGTATAAATATATGTGGTGGCGGAGAATTTATTCTCTTAGGATAATATCCAGATTATATTTGTACAAATCAATTAATGGTTAACGGAACTGACAATGTGGCATTCAAAGTGATTGTGCTATCAATGAAAAGTACGTAGTCGTAACCTCAGGACTCAACGACCAGGAAATGACAAAAATCAGGTAAGCAACATGGCTAAGTGGGTAGCTCTCAATTAGGGTTTATTATCACCTCTATAGGAATTCATTTCATTCTTTATTTTATTCGATGCTGTCGGTTTTCGGGAAACGGTTGCTGATCCCAACCGTTGGTGATATACATTTGATACACTCAAGAGAAATGAGTGGTTAGTCATGTGTGGTCGGGTTACAATATGTTCTTGTTGAACCCAGTGTATTCTTCTCTAGAGATACACTATCGGAAGGTGGTTCCATACCTTTTCATAGTTGGGAATTCATTACCAAATAAGTGCTCGCGGTTTTGATTGTATATTATATATATGTGGAGCGTGAGATGCAAACGTTCCACTAGATTGTTACTTATTTGATTTAGACACTATTATAATATCAAAAGTATTTTCATATAAAGATTATCGTTTCTTTCAAAAGGATTTTGAAAGTTAAATCAAGTATTTTGGATTCTCATAAGGGAAAACTCGTTCCGTGTTATACAACGTGGTCTTATGAGATATCGTTTATTTTCTCAAACTGTTTTAAATTGTTTACTCATACCAGTCCCATGACTGACCCATAGTATATTTTTCTATGTTTTCCCTAAACTCTTGGGTGCCCAAATTTGTACGGGCAGTCAAGTAGTTCAGGATTTTACAGATTTATCTAAAGGAGCTTGGAGCAAGAGGCTTCAGCGTTATTTAGTTATTGTTTTTCCACTGTGATGTAAGTGTTGTACTCTGATGATGATATGTATATATAGAAGAAAAAAATTGTACTCCAAAAGCTGATATATATTATATTTTATTCCAGTGTGATTGTGAGAGTCTATGTTGTTATTTCTATTCTTCTTCTATCTTATTCTTCTTTATTTCATACTGATTCGTATTTTTGTGATATATTGGTTGGACGTGTTGTGTATTTTGTCAACTCAAATAGTACAGATTTGCGGGTCATCACACGAATGGAAGTTGATTTTGGGTTTATCGTGAACGATGTTTTAAATGACATTTGTTCTTTAACCCTGTTAAGGACAAGATTAATTTCCTAAAGTTGAATGTTCACTGAATAATGATTTTTGAGGATTAAACTTGTGTTAGAATTTTAATGAATCTTTCATTAAATTTGAAATGTAAGAAGATAATTAAATTTACCAAAACACGAAAAGCGTGAGATACGGAGTACCACCAGTTTTACTCCATGAGATAATCGAATCTTTAATTAGATTGGAATGAAAAGACGCAATTAAATTTACCGAAAACACAATGGGTGTTAGATATGGAGTACCACCAGTTTTGCTCCATGGGATGAATAGGTCGTGAATGAAATAATGATACGAAAGAATACATTTTCTTAAGGCTAGATAATCCCGATAAGGCTTATAAACATTTACTTGAGTTAAGTTTATGGAAAGAGATTATTTAATCTTTTTGAAATGATTTCCCAAGAAATATTTAAATGAGAAGTTTAAACAAAATAAATCTTTGATAACATTTAAGGGAATAATTCCCAATGTAAAGAATATTTGAAATAAAGAAAATTTTGGATTGGAATGAGTCGTATGATATTTTTAATATATCACTTGATTTTAAAGATGCGCGAGTTATTCAGAAAGACCGGGTTTAACCCATTCTAAATAACTGATACGACGATTAAAAGTAAAAGATATTGAAGATGGTAGCTGAAAACCGAAGATCTTCCCATCGTTTTGATTATTACTGATGTCTCAACTGGGTCGTACACCCAAGACGAGGTAATACGTCGTGATCGTCCAGACGTACTTGGAGATCAACAGGATATGCACGGGACTCTCTATGGTATTGGACATATGAGACGAGGAATAAGGTGCTTACGGTTTCGTTTAGATCCAGAATGAACTTGCAAATAGATATTGCATCTGACATTGTATTTTATGCTGTATTAATTGATCTCTACTAAATATATATCTGTTTGGTGGCAGAGAACTTATTCTCTTAACTTAACACCATTCTCCGAGACGTATGAGCTAAGAGGTTATATATTAATAGACATCAGTTGTATGGTACTATGTAGTTAATGCCCCGCTATTACCCCGCTATATTCCGCTATTCCCGATATACTCCATTATTTCCGCTATATTTTGTTATTTCCGCTATATCTTTGATGAAAGAAATGAACTCAAAAATGAAATTTATGCATTTAAAAAATTGTTAAATTAGGGTTTTTAATTGAATTTTTTAGTATCTACTTTTAGAAACAAAAATACTCTAATATGCTATTGAATTTAATTAATTTAAATGAAAGTTTATGTTTATTTGTCGATATTTGCACATATTTGTATTTAAAATTAAAAATGTACCAACTAAAGTTAAATAAAGGGTTAGTTTTTCAATTAATTATCATTTATATATTCATATAAACATTTTGAAGGAGTTATATGTGTTATTTTAGAGTCATCCGCTTTATCCTGCTATTTTCTCGCTTTATCCCCGCTATGACTTTTTGGACCTCCGCCGCAGTGGATCTGCTAAGCGCTTTAACTGCACAGGTATGGTATGAACTGACAACGTGACATGTTGAGATGTAGTGATCAAAGCTTTTGTGAAATGTTAAGCTTTATGGATGATGATCAGAGCATGGATAATATAGCGTAGCTTTGTGTCGATACGTGACTTCGACGAGCTTCACTCTTGAGCCAAAAACAGGATAAAGGACAGCAAAGAGGACACGCGTTTCTTTCTAGCTAGAAGTGATACCATGGTATGGAGCTCAAACATTTTACTTATGTGGATGTTGGAATTGAGGCACCTCGGATGTGGTCGAATAAGGCCATGGTGGTCGACGTACTGACCAAGAGGTCCAATAGGACCGGTGAATGTATTGTTTAGGCAATTGTCTAATCAGCGACGTACTGCTGACCGGCCCTGCCGCTCCAAAGAGATGTTGTTTTCCCTGGGACATTTTGCTAGAGATTTTCCTGAAGTTCAGATGAGGAAGATCCTTTGCCTCGGCTCATGATGAAATTCAATCTCCAATACGAGACTCACGGTTTTAGTCGTAAACCAATATGGAGACAAATAAGATGGGGTATTATGTCATCTATAATTGATACATTTATTTTTGAAATTGATTTCTACACTATAACTAGTAATAATAAAAAAGAAATTTTGCATATCAAGTATGTTTGGCCATTATAAGGTAAAACTCTATCCTCCGGCTTGCTTGCATTGTGTGATGGGACCTGAGCCTTATAATAGGTTCTTTCTTTAAAGAGCTTTATGAGTTTTTATATACTTGCATTCATGTGGAGAAAAACTATTCTATGTTATACGGCGTGGTCCCATGATTTACACAACTTTAAAATAAAATCAATAACTATTTTTATTTCTCACACCAGTCTCATGACTGACTCAGAAATTATTATTTCCTACCTAAACTCTGGGTGCCCATATTTTCTACATGGACAGCTAGTAGTTTGGGTTTTGCAGATATTTATTCAACAGGATCTTGGATTATGGCTGGAGCTATATTCTGGATTATTCTGAAAACCTTCTGTTGTGTATATTCTTGTTTTCCGTTTATTGTAATTATTTATTCTCTGATATTTTTAGCTGTGTATCTATTATCTGTACTCTGATATTCATGTACTCTGATGTATAATTGTTGTAATAGAAATGAAAGTTCTTTTGTGTTCATTTCTGATGTTTTGTATTCTCATAATGGTTCGAGAATTTCTATCTTTTGGATCAGATCTGTGTGGCTTACGGTCGATTCGAGAGGCGGAGATTTTCGGATTGTCACAGCCAGGATGATATACCTGATATGACAATAAAAAATGGACAAGCGGGTTGGACAACAAATTATGGTTGCATAAATAATTTTCTTACTGAAAGATGTGATCAACTGTCACAATATTGGAAATCATTACTTACTGGTCATTTAAAATAAGTATTGTCATTGGAGAGATGTATGTGATCACTATATATGAGTGCCAAAAGTTCAACAAAAAAAAGGAAAATTAATTTGTCTTCTTGATTTTAGTAAGACACTTGATTTACCATCGTGAATTATTTATTTGACACTATTACGTAAAGATGATGATTCCAAAAAAAAATTAGTAATATATTTTATGTTAAGACTAGGAAATGTCTTTTACTACCAAGATAACCTATTTTATATTTTGTTTGAAAAATAGTAAGATATTTGGATGAATATATATATATATATATATATATATATATAGTATTGTGATAATTTGTGTTTACACTTTTTAGTTGGCGACCAAGATAAGGAAATCCCACATGATACAAGAATTTAATGATGTCAGCCATGAGGCTCTTGAATTCATACAAGACAATATGCAAAGTTTTTTTTATCATCTTATGAATTCATTGAAGGAAAAATGTAATGTGGTTGTTATTTTGACTTGAGAGACAGGGAAGAAATGTATTCTTTTTATGTGGATTCATGTCTGGCTTGTTTAGAATGTTCTAAATGTTGAAGTTTTTTGGTGCTTTTTGGAATGTTGTAGTTGGATGATCAGTTGTAGGTGGATAATCTGAATGTCAAAACTGATACTGAAACTAACATCACATAAAAAATGAAAATGATGTCAAATAGCGAAAATCACATCATATAGTTATTGTAAACTGATGTGTATAATTAACATGACATCAATTCATTATCAAACAACTGAAGAAAAAAACTATAGACATCGGGGAAAACTCAACAAAAATAAAGATGTAAATAACCAATGTCTACTACTTGCAAAAACATCGGTCGTAAAATACTCAGATATCCTAATAAAAACATTGTATAAAGTCATTTTAGACATCAGCCAAAAACTGATATGAAAGATCTTAACATTTCTCTAAAATCGCAAAGACATCAATCGTAAGACACTCAGGCATCAGCCAAAAAGGGATGTTGTAACCACTTTTCTAGTAGTGAATAAATTCATTAAGTAGGTAACAACGATATCAAATACAATCTATAGTTCGATTTTACATATCCAAGTTAGCATTTTTGGCAGTATAATAACAAACATGTCATCATACTTCTCACATTTCCAAACCAAAATTACACGAGCATATATGTAATAACCCATAATTTCTGAAACAATTTAAAATTTTTATTTTAGCTATTTTAATAGGTTTTGAATATTTAAAATGATTTATTTTAAATAATAATGACTATTTTTTTTATTTAAATCGAAGTTAGAACGTAAAAATTTATATTAATTATAAAACGAGCTTGAAATGGCGCGGTAGTTTGAAAATTCGATATTAAATTTCAAATGAATGTACAGAATTCAAAATAAATCGGATTTCAGCAAAACAAAAAATGTTGGAATCTGTTTAATTATATCTTTCTAACGAATGTAAAAAAAATTAGATTTCATAATATAAATTGGAAGTTATGTCCAGTTTAAAATTTAAAAGAGTCGCTATGGAATTTATATATTTTTTAATATTATATATAGCCCTTAAAAATAGCCATTTTGCAAACGGCCTCCGTTTTCGACGAAACTACTTTTGTTGGATCCGTAATGTCAAATTGTTGTTATGTTCCAAATTTCATAATTTTTTGAACTAATATGTGAGCGCAGTGAATTTAAATGTGTTTTGTAATTTCGGTTTGAATTTAATCGACTAGAAAAATGACCATTTTTCAAACTGTCTCCAAATTCGACGAAATTTGTTTTGTTAGGCCCGTATCATCAAAACATAGCTAGATTTATTTTTTTGGAGTTTGTATGTGGCCCTGGTAAATTAAAATGTACGTTGAAATTCAATATTGAACGTTATATCACTACAACAAAATGACCTTATTACAACGGTGGATAACAGTTGTAATATACATTTAACAATGGTGGGCTAATCGTCATGTATTAAGAAGTTGTAATAGACTAAAATCTTTTACAACTTTTTTGCACCGTTGTAATATGTATATTTTAAAACTTTTTTTTCACCATTGTAATAAACTTTATTACAACAGTTATGCACCATTGTAATAATATCTACTACAACTGTTATGCACCGTTGTGATTGACAGTTGAGTTTAAAAAAAAAATAAACATCATTTGCAGCTGAAATGAACAATACACTAAATATAGCGATACTCCACAAGAATAACAAATATTACAGTTATTTGCAAACTAATTTAAATACTCAAATACACCAAACATAGGAGATAACGCAACAACACTACAAAGTTACAAACTGTAATAAGCATGAGCTTAAACTAGACGGATAAATTTTCTCCAGCACCTTGAATAAAACAATGTTTATGATACTACCATTTGTACACATAGGATACTACCATTTGTGCACAACATGTTCTGATTCCCTTCATAACAATTTCGAATTCAAGCAACCGTCACAGTTGACAGACAAATCCTAAGAATATTTCTTCGCTTGACTTCCTAATATGCAGTTGCTTTCCGCATTTGATCTTAAAAGACATACACCACTCAGTGCTTTTCGTTCGCACCCTCTTCAAAGTTCAAACATACATAACTACCATCTATCACCACTGTCTCTTTCCGAACTGCATCTATACTTGGAATATGCTGAATTACTGTATCTTTGATTTGCTCTCAAATGACCACCTTGCCCTCCTCTGCTGACAGAATTTAAGCTCTAAATATCCCTGCAACTATTTTGATCTTCCAAATTTACCCTTGATGACACATCATTTCTAAATATGTATCGGCAATAGTTGCAATTAATATGCGAGCCAGGGATCATCCATTATGTTACACAAATAGTAGAAAATTATGATATGTAAACATACTTTCCAGTGACTGGATGGTATTGTTTATTATGTTCATGCCATAGACACTTCTTTACAATATCATATTGGGTAATATTCTGCACAAGGGAAGTTGAATTAGTTATAACTCTGTCCTATTCTTCTGAAATGGTAATAGAATAGTGATAACAACAATAACTAGTAGTAAAAGATGTAGTTTTGAATCATTTATCCGTACCATTTTAGGTAATTTTTTTAAGTATCCATTTTCACCAATAGTTATCACACAATAAAATTTATTGGCTTTAGGATTTTTTTTTCTTATTATTGAAAAAAATAAAATTCATAAGATGCTTCTTATTATAGCAAACTCCAATATACTAACTTGATGTGAAACACCTTTTGAAAAAAAAATGTGAAACAAATCCAAATCAACTCGTTTTTGAATTCTCAGATTTTATTTCAAAATACTACAAAGAAACTAAAATAAAAGAGTAAACACATTATTGAAAGTATATATCATTAACACTCTTCAAATAATGCACTATATTTAATCTGAACATTTCAAAATAAAGTTAATATTTATTATCAGTAAGAATATAGCTTGAATGTTTATGACTTTTGTGCTTTGCAGTTCAGATGGATACAAGTAAAACATGCATATGATCTACGTGCTCTTAAAAGTTATTTCATCAACATGCTTCAAATAATACCATGGATGTGTAGAATATATATGTTGTTATAAATAATAAAAAAATACCACTGTAATTTTAACAAGTGGGAAGGATAAACTTCATTGATTTTCAATCAATGAAATTCTTATACTGTAAAAAGCAAATTACATCATTCAAAAATTCAATATCGAACGCCAGCAAAATCCTAACTATTAATCTGTTAGTGTATTTATTCCTCAAAGCAAAACTACCACCAAAGCGATAGTGTTTCTGTTTTGCACATACAAAGATTATGAACTTTTTGAAAATAATCCTATTTAGTTTCTTGTGTTTAATAGGAAAAAATTCTAAGAAGCTCTTCTACAATATCTGGAAATTTTAGTAAAATAATGTAGATATGATTTTGATCAGAGGACCAAGAAAATCCTGCAGTTAATATTAGAGCCGTATAAAATGACTAATTTTGTTTCACTTTAAAGCCACATTTCCAGGAATACTAAATGTTAATAAGCTCACTTATTCAACTTCTAAAACTACATACCTTCAGACTTTTGCAGTGTGTGAGATGATTATGGTCAGCGTCAAGCTTACTTAACAGTAGAATGATCAAACCCAAACCACATTTTTCACAGCAGTAGCAAAACTGAATCGCGTAATCGGAAAGCAACCGCAACCTTCCTGATCCAAGAGTTAAATTAGATCACAATATAATGAACTATCTTATTTTAGAACAAAAATACTAGAGACCAATGATGAATGGCGATTTCAATTTAAAAATCCAACTAAAACAAAATCAAAAGAGATTTAGTTGGGCATTGCGATTCCAATTCAGTAAAAAGTAAAAGAAGAAACAGAAGAAAGAGGAATAAGAAGCCGAAGCATCATCAAACTCGAATTGAAAATTTAGAATTTAGAGGCAAATTGACCAATTTTTCTTTTCTATTTTAAGATTTTATAGAAAACCTAAACTTTAAGAGGAAGCTGATGCCATTTTAGGTAATTTTGAATCATTTGTCATGATAAATGCTCTATGATCAACATCATGCAACATTTCCTGAAGCGGAACAATTTTTGCACTCGTAGAATCCCTCACAAAAAATTTATCGGTGCCAGTAGAATTCCTGATGATGTCCTCCATCTAGAGTTGAGATATGCACACAAAACTAATATTAAAAACTATAGTTGATTAATATATAGATGGGATTTTAGATATAATAGACCAAAAAAACCTGCAGATCTTTCTCTACATTCTATGTAGCAGTTAAGAGCTTTTCTTCATCAATAAATGGCAGCTTACAAACACCCTAAACCGTTATAGCAGCTGCAACAACTGCTGAAATATAGAAGAGGAGTAAAAGCTGAACCGTTATAGCAGCTGCAACAACTGCTGAAATTGTAGCATTCCTGAATCCATAGGTAACCGCTTCTGCAATATGATAAACAGAAAAGACAAGCTTAAAATATAATTAAACTGTAAGTCAATTGCAATTGTAGAATTTTAATAAGCCGCAATAGTAAATCAAGCCATGCAAAATATTTATGAAATTTATAACATGTAAAGCATAAGCGACAGTCGTATCGAACTTAAAACTTACATGAACCAAATTAAAAATGGTAATGACCAATTAATGTTTGAAAAAGCTGTTTAAAAGCAAAATTATTAGCATTTTCAACCTATACCCTATATGCACAGCTATAGATCTAGCACATCTATTAAAAAGAAAATCAGTAACTGAACAAGGCAATTTACCTATGAAATTTACTAGAAACGGATTTTCAGTTGCTAAATATTGATTCAATCAACAAGATCTACTAATCTAAAGAGCCAAACCCTACTATTGCTCCATAATTGAAATAGATCCACCGAAGTACAGAAGAGATCAAAAATTTACCTAAGAACAAAAATCTGCCGAGCAAGAGCAGGAGGGGCGAAGGCGCGAGCAAGAGGGGGCAACAACGATTAAATAAAGGCGACACGAGCAGGAGGTGGCGACGCGAGCAGGTCGGCGCAAGCAGAAGGGGGCGACGCGAGCAACCAGAGACCACGACACGAGCAATTTAGGTTTTTTTTATCTGAAGCTGGAGAGGTCGGCTGATAGAAGGCACTAGAAATACAAGATGCGAATTGCTTGAGAGCCAATTTTTCAGATTTACTGCCCGCCCTTCAGTTTTATTGTTTTGCATTTAACATGACCGTCATTTTCCATCAGTTACGAGTAAAATTTGACCAAAACTTAGAGAATTAAAAATTATATTTAGAACTAATAAGTAAAATTTTATGTTAAATATAAATATAATATGAATTTCTTGAGAATTGATTTTTACTAAAATATTAAATATTACTGATTAATAATAGTTATTATTAATTATTACCTATTGCTTCAAAGTTATAATTGAATTCCAACTATTAAAAGTTAATTATAATGTAAATGTTATTGATTATATACTATTAAATATTTAATAGTAATTTTTAAAAAGTAACTATTATTTATTAATCATCAATTAAGCGGTTTTTATCTAATCTAATAGTAATTAATAGTAATTGGTATTAATTTGTAAATTTATTATTGAATATGAATTATTCTTAAATGTTAATATTACTAATTATTAAATATAAGTTGTTATTAATATTTAATAGGCCTCTAATACAAGAAACACAAAAAAGAGTTACTAAAAACAAGTTTAAACAACTTTCTAATTTAATTATTAATTATCAGAAATTAATTAGTATATATTAGTTATTACAACAGACAAAAAAGAAAAGTTGTGATATATATATTTATTACAACAGTGATTTTTTCACAGTTGTAAAAAACATTTATTACAACAGTGCGTTTTGCACAGTTGTAAAAAAGCATTTATGACAACTGTGCTTTTCGCACAGTTGTAAAATTAAAGTTGTAATATGGGGTTTTTGTTGTAGTGTATTAATTTATATTTTAATTTTGATAAAAACTGACTGAAATAGTTGAATTGGCTTACGAAACATATTCCATTGTGTCTGGAATGAGAACATTTGGCTGGGGGCGACATTCGTTGGGTTTAATTTGGAGTTCGAAAGCGAAATTTTAAAAACTAAGAAAAATTTTAAAATAAATTATTAATAAATTATTAATATATGTACCCTAGGAAATTGGAAACCCTTATCCCATTTATTCTCAACCGCCACCATTAGTATCAACGGCAGATTTTCTCCAAAATAAATCCCCTAAAAAACTCTCGATCCACACATTGATTCAAAAATCTTCCAGCGCGAAATCTCTTTAGCTCGCCGAGCTCTACGAAGTGAATGGTCAAGATGGTGTTTGGCCAACCATGGTGGACGAATTTGACTCAGAAACTGCCGCCGTTCGTGGGTGGTTTTCGAGGCCCTGGGACGTTTGAACTTGAAGCGACTTTTAGTGAGGGACGACGGCGCTCCGGCGCTTCGACTGGTGGGGGTTGATCCTGCTCAGGTGGTACAGGGAAGGCGGAGTGATGGGGTTTTTGGGCGAGGTCGAGTTCAACCTAGGGGACGTTGAACGATGAAGATGAAAGGGGTAATACCCTTAATTAATTTAATTAATTATGCTTAGAAAATTATTTAATTAACTATACAATGTTTAAAATACGATAACTTTTCCAAACAGAGACGAAATCAAACGAAATTAAGTGCGTTGGAATCGTGAGATGGAGCACTACATTATAGGACTGACTAGGAGTGATTCAGCGCATGTTGAATTTTTAAACTAAATTAAACTTTCGTTTGATTTAGTTTAAAATAAATCCTCCATTAAAGACTAACGGAGTGGAAACCAATGTGAGAACTCCTCACTCAATATTTTATCATGTAGTTATTTTTGGAGTTCAATACACGAACTCCCATAAATCATTTAAATTGGAAGCGAATAGCGACACACGCATTTCATACTCCGCGGATGGCCACTTGTGGCGTCGTAATGGCATTGGGCAGTTGAGTATTTACTTATATGGATGATTTGGTGATTTGAGTATTGTTATGGTGACTTTGTGGTATCTAACATGTTAGAAAAATGTTAATATATTTATTTTATTAAAATGGAATAAATATTCATTTACAAGTCGGAAGACTTATTTATGTACACCTATTTAACTGATCTTGATTGGGACGATAATTTTTACACATCTCCCAAGTTCACAAATAATAATCAGTATTTGTTGGATGGAAACCCCACACGGGTATTGGGATGATATTTGACATACATTTATCCCAATATTTAGTTGTATGTCAATCGATGGGTTGACAGGCTGTGATGAGCGTTATTTATATTATTTTAATGCTTATACAGTTTTAGAATGCACTTTGGATGTTGTTGGAATGTTTATCATTATAGTTGAATACATGCGATGTATGAAATCCATATAACTGAAATTATATGGTAATTGATTGAGTCACATAACGAATATTTTAATATAATATTCAGTGAAGAATTAAATTATGATTTTGATATTCGATTGTGGACGGACACAAAAATATTGAAATGTGAAACCGATTTAAGTAGTTAAACGCCATTTTTACTCGAACGGGTTTATAAATTGATTTCATTCATTTTATAATGAATACGAAAAAGAATTGATTTCAAAATCTGATATTTTGAAATATTATAATTTTAAATTTTATAATGACAGGAAATATTCAGTTTTGATTAAAAATTGAAAAGGAAGTTAAAATCGTTTTAAAACGAATTTATAAACAATTTATAAAATACGTTTTAAATGGAAATCGACGATACATACATACATACATATATATATATATATATATATATATATATATATAATGGCTTGAATAGAGCGCACCACGTAGAGACCGTTTGCGAGTTTCAACCATCAACTTCAAATTGATGTTACGGGAGATCCGACCGTCGGATTCTCCTAAAACCTGAACCATTGGGTTCGTATCGAAAAAAGATTTCCAATGAATATAAGAGATTTGAAATCTAACAGTTAGATTTTAAGACATGTTCAAATCAGTTTTGGAAAAGGTCGTTGTAAATGCAGTTCGATGGCCGTTTATGGAAATCGACTGTAAGGGCCTTAATAAAATTATTAAATATATGGAAAAATTGTGCAAAATCATAATAAATGATTTGGAAAGACCTTAGGTGATAAATTCCAAGTTTTTAAAAAGATGAAAATATATTTTTATCTAAATGAACTGGTTATTAACTAGATTAGAAATCCAATGGTGTTAAAATTAATAAACTGGATTTATAAAGGGTTTTAATATACCCAAAATTTTCCAATGTATGAATTGGAATGGATTTGAATAGAAATAATCTTTGGAATATTTCGTTATAGGATTTCGTGATTATACGGATATTGTTGAGGAATTTGGAAGATACGGATATCTTTATTCCTGATACGATATCCGTTGGTTTCAAAATTTGATATTGAATATAAGCCGATATTATTTTCTATTCAGAGCCTTGTATTTAATATCAAATTTGATTTTGGGTTTGTCGTGAATGGTGTCTTTATTAACACCATTCTTAAACCCAGTTGAGAAAAGAATAAATCTTTTAATTAAGATTTAGTGAAGTTTACCAATTAATTAATATTTAATTGGAATTGAATTGAAATTTGATTTTTGGGTCTATCGTGAACAATGTTTTAAATAACATTCATTCTTTAACCCAATTATCAATGAAGATATGATTTGGAATATATAATCTTTTAAATAAGATTAATGGAATTTTCCAAAGCAAAGTTTCCTAATTTAAAATAAGAAATTGGAATCGAATGGAATTCGATTTGATACTAATCGAGATGAGCTTCTGTGAAAGAAGACCATTACTATATATGGAATTTAAAAGGCCTAGCCTTATTATATTTATAGTATAAGTTTGATACGGAAATTTATATTGATTATATGGTGCTGGATTTCCGTGAAGATTCCATTTTTATGAAAGATGATTTGGGTTTGTTGTGAACTGTGTTTTT
Organism: Allium sativum; assembly: GCA_030737875.1. NCBI lineage: Eukaryota > Viridiplantae > Streptophyta > Magnoliopsida > Asparagales > Amaryllidaceae > Allium > Allium sativum. The sequence goes on from CM060913.1 coordinate 410,271,424, forward strand.
AATAACATTGGTTCTTTGACCCAGTTAAAGACAAGATTAATTTCTTAAAGTGAATAATCATAAAGTAACGATTTTTGATACTAAAGCCAAGGTAGAGTTTTAAGGAATCTTTAAGTAGATTGAAATGAGAATGGGATAATTAAATTTATCGAATTCGAGAAATGATCGAGAATGGAGTACCACCAGTTTTACTCCACGCGATAGTTAAATCTTTAATTAGATTTGAAACGAGAAATGGTAATTAATTTTACCAATAACAGAGTGGGTGTTAAATATGGAGTACCACCAGTTTTTCTCCATGGGATGAATAGGTTAGGATTGGAAAAATAAAATAAATGATTACTTCGGTAAGGCTCGATAATCCAGACTAGTTTGTTAAACCTTAATTCGATTTAAATTGTGAAAAGAATATTTGAATAAAATAATATTCTGAATTGGAATGAGGCGTATGATGTGTTTTTATATCACTTGATTATAATACGTGAGTTATTCGGAAAGGCCGGGTTTAGCCCATTTTGAATAATTGATACGATGATTAAAAGTCGACGATGAAGACGGTGGTTGAAGACCAGAGATCTTCACATTGTTTGGATGATTATTGATGTCTTGATTGGGATGTACACCCAAGACAAGGTAATAAGTAGTGATCGTCCAGACGTACTTGGATGTCCACCGGATATGTGGGGGCCTCTCTCCTGTATTGGACATATGGGACGAGGAATAAGGTGCCTCCGGTTTTGTTCAGACCCAGAACGGACTTGCAAATGGATGGTATGTCTGACATTGTATTCCTTTATAATGTATTCGTTGATCTCTGCTAAATATATATCTGTTTGGTGGCGGAGAATTTATCCTGTTGCTTAACACCCTTCTCTGAGATGTACGAGCTTAGACGTTATATATTGATGGAAATCAGTGGTACGGTATGGACTGACAGTGTGGCATGCTGAGTTGCACGGATCAAAGCTTTTGTTGAAAAGCAAGGCTGTGTGGTTGATGATCAAAGCACAACTTTAATTAGCATAGCTTTGTGTAGCGTTAACTCGCGATCTTCACACCCCGGTATGAACTAGAAACGGGATGAGGGACCACAGGGAGTGCATGCGTTTCTTTCTAGTTAGGAGTGATGTCATAGTATGGAGCCCAGACATTTCACTTATATGGATGTTGGAAAGAGAGGTACCTTGGATTTGAGTCCCTAGTGGCTCTTGAAGTTCGACATAATGACCAGATTTTATGCCCAATAAGGCAGGGAAACGTATTGTTCTGGAATAACTAATCCACTAAAGTAAGTGTGGACCTGCCCTGTCGCTCCCAGGGACGATGTGTTCTATTCCTGAGACACGGGCTAGAGTGTCTCGAATTTGGATGAGGAAGATCCCTTGCCTTGGTTCATGATTGAAATCCAATTTCCAATACATCATTTTTTGTTTTAATTGTAAAACTAGTATGGCGACATAATATTGGTACCTATGCCGTCTATGATTGATACATTTATATTTGAAGTTGATTTCGACACTATGCACTTATAGTAATATCAAAATGATTTGTTTTAAAACGTATCAAGCATGTTTGGCTATTATAAGGGAAAACACTATCCTCCGGCTTGCGTTGCATTGTGTAATGGGACCTGAGTCTTATAATAGCTTCATTTTCCAAAAAACGTTGCGTTGTTTTATTTTAAACTAAGATTCATGTGGAGTAAACCCGTTCCGTGTTATACGACATGGTCCCATGATTTCCCAACTTTTAAAGTAAAGATTTAATAACAGTTTTAGTTCTCACACCAGTCTCATGACTGACTCGGAGTTTATTGTTTTAACCTAAACTCTGGGTGCCCATATTTCCACATGGGCAACTAGTAGTTTTAGTTTTTGCAGATACTTCTTTTCACAGGATCCTGGATTACAGCTGCAGCTATATTCGGAAAGCTTTGTATCCGTATATCTCTTGCAGTTGTGGTTGTAGATATTTTTCACTGCACATTTTATTCATGTATTATATTTTCCGCTGTTTAGAAATTGTAAATCTCTGATATTTTCTACTGTAATATTTATTCATACTCTATTATATTATTGTACTCTGATGTAAATTGTTGTAATGGTAATGAAATGTTCTATTGTTTGTGTTCCGATGTGTCGTGTTCTCAAAGCAATCCGGGCTCCTCCGTCTCCTCGGGGATCAGGGAAGTCTGGTTCTTTTCAATATAGGCCATTTATATTAAGTATATATGCAACATGTATTACCAGCAAAGCTAGACATAAGATAAACATAGTTAATCACCTAAGTTAGCACTATACTTTTACTTGAATTGAATCAATCAATTTCCCTAGCTGCAATACAAAATACATCTTAACTTCACTATTCCAAGAAAAATCCAAAGAAAAAGAAAGAAACATATGGAATTTTTACCATCTAAAAAGGCAAATGGATAGCTGCAATTCCAAAGACAAAAATACCAAATAACACCTTACCCAAGAAAGCACGAAGTAGTGTCAATATAAAAAATCATTCAAGCAGGTAACTTAGTGCAGGAAATAGTGAAACACCCAGAACAATCCCAAAATTCTCACCAACATCATTCGCAACTCTAAGCAATGTAACCGTAAGTTGTTTCTGATTATAGCCGAGAACGGATTTCGTTTTCTATACATAGCCAATCTTCTTGTGTGTGCGTACATATGAATTATAATGTAGTCACCGTATTTACAATAAATTTTTTACATGGATCAGTAACATACTCCAGCACTGGTCGACCACTCTGCTTAAGCTCGACAAACCTCTTAAACAGAATAGACTTCTGAACGATATAGATGAACTTCGTCTCAAACTTGACTTGGAATTGCTCCCATGAAATCTCAACTTCTGGAGTCTCTAGAGTAATAGAGTTCCACCAATCCATAGCTTTGCCCTATAGCTATCTCGATGAAAGCTTCCTCTTAGTCGCATCGTAAATTCCCAAGTCTCCAAAGATCCGAATGCAAGTATCAAGCCAACCTTGAATCTCCACAGTCGACTTCGTTCCTTTAAACTGCTTCCCTCCTAGAGTGGTGAAATCTTTTCATAGCTTTGCAAAGTCCACAACTCTAGGAACCTGCACTTGAACTCCTACATCTACCGCGGTTGTCTATTGAGCGGGTATCCTCCTCATGATCGCTGCCATAATAGCCTCGAACATAGCTGGGTAGTCTAGTATACCGCCATTACCCCTACAGGAACAGTCTCCTCCCTAGCAGTGTGTCTCGATGGTCTACGAGTCATTCTAAATCAGTAATATAGAATGATTAGTCCATGTACAAGAAAAACTGCAAATGCAGTTCAAACGTTATTATACTATACACTGATATATAGTATACACCCATAAGAAATCAACAAATACGTCTCTCATACGTAATTATGTCTTAAAACTTTGGCTAAAATCGATAACCAGAGCTCTGATATCAAATATGACGACCGCCCAAACTCCTGCACTAAATAAGTGGAATAATGCACTGAAAGACATGCTGGGCAGCTGTGGACGATCATAAGGTAGGATAACACAAGCGGAACCTGTCGTATAACTCACAACACAAGGATAAAATATAATATAACATATACAACAGGTAATAATAGTGAAGCAGAATTGAGTAGAAACTTTTCCATATCACCATGAAAATATTCATACAACATTGGATAACACTATAAGAGTCTATACAGTATGCCTTACTACAAACGCTCAGAGAGTACACCAAACAGCGGAAACAATAAATAATAGATAGTAGTAAATAATACGTCAGCCTCCTGCTCGTCATTGCTTAGCAGCATCTTCCTCACCAAGATCTATCATCTGTCACCTGTTACTTAGTCTGTCCATCCATAACCGGATGAATAGACTAATGTAATAAGAGGGAGACACAAAACCTTAAGTCAGACAACAGTCTTAGTGAGGGATAAAACAACCATCTAACATCATCAATAAAGTATATGAGAATAGGCAGATTAATCAAGTAATCAACTAATCCACCAACATCAACGGAGAAGAACTCACACCCGTCTTTCCCACATCCAACAGTGATAGCCTTTACAAACACCCTAGTAGAAACAAACAACACATTCATGGCAATTAGTTTCCAGCATAGGCCATCCTAGTCGATATGAAATCTCCCAAGCACAAGCCCCGAAGGCTTAAACCAACATCATACAAGCACCCAAGAGATATCTCCTGCGATGTCGAATAATCTACACGAGACAATACAAGAAAACGATCATTCATCCATGACTCTGGCTATCACTGCCATTCCTGCTTCGAAACCATCGTTAATCGTATGACCGACTCAACACTTTGTCGTCCGTCAATGGTTAATGGTAAACTCCAGTTCTAGCGAAACTCCATACGTCTTTCATCGATACGAATCTAGGCCTTTCATCGATACTCAGGGTACTCAACTAATCATCTAGTCTTTTAAGCGTCCCCAATATACCCCTGCTTTGAGTCCGCTAGAACCTACGACAATGATAATTTCTTAGCATTCGATATCTCAAGTCATCGTAATTAGCGACCATTAACAAGCTCAAATCATCTTGAGCAACCATTATATATAAGCTCAAAACATCTTGAGTCGTCTTCACATTGGTTGCATTTCATCGATCAACGAACACATCACAATACTTCAAACATTCCTATTTGAATTCACTTCGAAGTTATATTCATTCCCAAACCAGAAAAATCATCAACATGTGGTCATCAATAGTCAGGCCGGTTTCTCTCTCCTATACCCATCGTCAGGTCGTTCAAACCACCCAATGACGACCTGACCTTCTCCCTGGCCGACCTAGCCCCACCTTAACCTGAGCCACTGACCCTAAGGACCCACGACCCAACATAGTGATGCTCCAGTGACCCAACCCAGTGAAGTTTCAATGACCTAACCTCACACCAAAGCAGAACAACCCGCCTTTCATAGAGCAGAACGACCTGATCTCCTGTGACCCGACCATTTCATGCTCTGCAAGACATGACCTACTACCAATCGATTTCGAACGACCTGGCGCCAAGTGACCCGAAGCCAACCAAAGCATCAATGACCCGAAACTCCTCCAACGACCTGGCCTTCATTTCTTGGAGCACAAGCCAACGACTTATGTAAAAATGACCCGACTCCAGATCTGACAATCTACCTCCAATCTTGACCAAGTCATCACCAAACAACAAAACCGATGCAAACAACTCATCCAAATCATCCATTCAACCATCAACACTTTATGAAATCGTAAACAACACTAAAATGACAATTATTCGTCAATAACCATATAGAATTCATTAACTCATGATAATCAATGCATAAACAAAACAATGGATCTAAACTTGCATAAATATATGAATTAACATAAGAATTACCGATTTAAGTTGCTAGATTAAATCCTATTGTGATTCAAGTGAAAATATACTTACCATGATGTAGGTCTTGGTGAAAACAACTTAAAATGATGAAAATAAGATCAAACAACTCGTAGTCTTTATTGAATCCGTGTGAGAGATGCTTATAGCTCACAAATTTTTCGAATTAACTTGAAATCACTAAATTCTCAATCCGAATAACGAAGAACACTCTTCAAACCTCTCAATTTGATGTGATATCTCTTCACTTGATGTAGATCAAACATTGCTTGATGTAGATCTTCAATCTTCACATGTAGATCTAAAATTTTAATGGTGGAAAGGTGTATTTAATTGAGCAAGGAAGATCACGAGCTCAATCAAATGAGAGAATGAAGAAAAATAACTCTATCTCCATGCCACTAACCCCCTATTTATAGCCTCCCACCAGCCCACTAATGGGCCACTCCAAACCAGCCTATTATGGCTAGCCAAACCTGTACAGAAATTGTGCAGCACTAAAACAACTATTTCTCCCAAACCATTGAACCAAATCTTTAATGTGACCACTCTATGGAATTGGCAATGCCATTTCATTATCAATGAAATCGATGTCAGCACCTGATTCGATCCCATTCCAAAGTTATATCTTGTACAAAACTGGCAGGGGCAAAATGGTCACAAATAAAATTGGTAAAAATTAAGGGCATGTCTCACACTGCCATAAACAACATATTAAAATATGAGAATGATCCAAACCCTTCAGGAACCATTACGTAAAATGTGGGTTGTTACATAGGGCCTTTGATAAATTTTTGTGTTTCAGGGCTGGTTTTGCCTAAGGTAAGTTATTAGGAGTAATGATAATAGACCAAAATGAATATTTACTATCAAACTTAAAAAATGGTGAAAGAAACATCTGTTCATAAGCCAAATCTTATGTAACGCCTCTTTACGGAAAATGTGTGATTTATTTTATTGAAATGTTTTCATGCTTCTCCATCGGATGAATGTGTCAAAGTTGCAACCTCTTATGTTCTCACATTATGTCATTGCATATGACATATCATGACTGAAGATGCATATAACCTTTGAACACTAGGGGACATAATCGTGCAACATCTTCTACTAGAACTGTCATAGCAAAATCGACCTTTGACACAATAGGATTTGTTGTAGGTGCAACAAGTTCTTCGTGACATTCCTGTAAATAATATTTTGATACAAAACCGGATTTTATACAAATATACTTTTAACTATATCTGGCTTTTAATGTTTTAATGGTTGGCATTTACTACAATGGCAATTAGTTCCTCATTATTTTGGTTATTAGATATTGCGAATCTAATGAGTTTATATGTACCATTGTAGAAATGTATTTTTATCAAACCTTTCGTTCTTGTTTCGACTTTATATATACATCCAACTAGTGTCAACAAAATAATCAAACTTTGTTCCTAATTTAAAAATATATGTTAGTAATTTTGATAACACATATATAACATCTTTTTGAAATACATTAAAGCCTTTTGAGACTGATTAAAAGCCTCATGCACCACAGAAGCACTTCGGTTTAATATCGTTTGAGCTTCACTCCACTTCTCTTTTATGCATAACTTTGCATCCAAGGGGTATATTTTTGTGTTCTTTTCAAAAATAAAGTGAAGTCTTTTAGCACTAAATGCTTTATATACCACACTTCTATCCAATTTCAATAGCACTCCACTTCTCTTCTGCACATAACTTTGCATCCAAGCGGTATATTTTGTTGTATTTTCTAAATTAAAGTAAGCCTTCTGGTACAAAAGGATTCACACAACATACTTCGGTCCAATTTTGATAACACTTCACTTTGCTTATCTTCTACACATAACTCTGCATACATGGAGTACAACTTTTTACTGAATTGATTTTCAATAGAATATTTTTTTCATGTTAAATTCACTTATGAGCATTTTAGAAAATCATTTTCAGTAGTATAGTATTAGTTGTTTTTAAATTCATTTCTTAATTTTTTTACAAAATCGATTTAAGTATGATATTTCCTAACTTTTTTTAACTAAATTATAAAATTTTAAAAATCTTTTAAAATTTGTTTAATTATTAACATTATCGCGTAAACTATAATAAACATTATTTTGTGCCTAATATTTGCGTAAACTTATTAATAGGCATATTAGTCAATAGTTATACAATAATTTCAGGAACTTAAATCAGCCCTAATTTTAATTACAATTAAAAAAAAATCAAACCACTAATTAACATCGTCGAATCAACTAACAAACTATATTATCATCAATTAATACACAATGTTCACCAATTTATAATCAATAATCAACTAATTTTTTAACTTAAGGTTTTAATCCTATTCACAACAACTAATAATCTACTATAATCTATAATGATAGTAATCAACATATTTAAACCCACAAGCATAAATATATTTAGACACAGAGGGTAAAAGAATTATATTGAGACTGAAGAAGTAGTCAAAAATAGAGGAGAGGGAGCTGGAGGGTGGCAACGCAAAGCAGGTTACGATAAGCAACGGCGTGGCGGAAATGGAGGAGGAAGCAGCAGAATGTTACAGTTTCAAGATTTTTTTTCCGTCCGAATGATTGAAACATGGAGACAAACAATGAAATTTTGTTCTCTAACTCCCGAATTAATATTAGGTTGGACAACGACTAGCGATAGCTAGCATCGATCGTTTTTTAGCCGACACTTACCATCAAAAGAGTTTGTCACCATTGGAAGCAATTCTGGTCGTTTGTATTAAATAACAATAATACAAATATTTACATCCAAACATGTTAATCTTTATTTTTTTGAATTTGTTCAAAAGGAAAACTTGTTAGAATTGTCCCACATCGGGAATTTTTCTACCTAATCTTCCTTAATATATGAGGAGTTCCCCCTTCACATTGCCAATTGGTTTTGTGATAATTTTTGGGCTCCATCATTCAATTCTTCTGTTCAACTCCTTATCATGGTATTAGAGCGCAGATCCAAAACTCTTCTTCATAATCTGCCCCCACGTCATCCTATTCATCCACGTGCTAGGGCATATGTATGCCCAGCCGTGCGGGGGCGTGTTGGAACTGTCCCACATTGGGAATTTGTCTACCTAATCTTTCTTAATATATGAGGAGTTACCCCTTCACATTGTCAATTGGTTTTGTGATAATATGGGGGCTCCATCATTCAATCCTTCTCTTCAACTCTTCTTCATGGTATCAGAGCGCTGATCCAAAACTCTTCTTCATAATCAGCTCCACGTCATCCCATTCATCCATGTGCTAGGGCATATGTATGCCTAGCCGTGCGGTGGCGTGTTGGAATTGTCCTACATCGGGAATTTGTCTACCTAATCTTCCTTAATATATAAGGAGTTCCCCCTTCACATTGCCAATTGGTTTTGTGACAATATGGGTGCTCCACCATTCAATCCTTCTCTTCAACTCTTATTCAAAACCAACCGGAGTCGTAGAACCCCCTAATGCACTTAGTCTGGTCCACGAGCACCACATAAATGACAGATCTTAGCGTATGCACATGGTAAGCTCTTAGAATGTCATTTCGGGTTTCGAACTCACGTCGTTGTTACCACGATACAAAGTTCTTAACCGCTGGGCTACTGCTGCTGACAAACATGTTAATCTTGTAATATGGTCTTATTAAAATTTCATATTTGATTATATGCATGAAACCAAATACTAATGTCAATGATGCTGATTCATGCATTGAAAGTTATGGATGGATACCCCAAATTCAAAATAAATATAATATACTAATTAAATTCATCATCTAGTACGGAGTCACGTTCATGCACAATATATATAAAGATATCCAATCTACTATATATATGCCAAATTTGACCCCCAGTATCTCTTTATATAAGTCTCTGTTGTACCTTTATATCACAATCAAATTATCATACTACTTTATAATATTTGCAGCAAAAAATGGCTTTCCGCAGTCACATGGTAGGATTGACCATCCTTGTATGTTTTCTCCTTGCCGCAGGTGTGAATTAATGTACATTGTCTTACTAAACAAATTATAGTTTTAATATCTATATATTATAAATTGTTTAATGATCTAATGATACAGATATAAACATGGTTGCAATGGCTAGAAAACAACGCGATTGTTCAGATGAGACCAAGAAGGTAAGCAGGAACCCTGTATGTCTGGATGATAAAGAATGTCAAAGTGTATGCGAGCCTCTAGGCTATCACAGTGCAAAATGCAAAGGCATTCTTCATATTGTTTGCGAATGCAAAAATAATTGTAAAAAGTAATCTTGATAGTGGAATTGTGGAAGTAACTGTTTGGTGCACCTCATTGGTATCTATATGAAATAATGAAATAATCTTTATTTGTATGAATCGCAGGTGTAAGAACGAAATAATTTGCTTACTTCCAATTGTTGTGGAAATTCATTCATTATTAAAATCAAGATCCATCTTATCGAAGAAAGTTTGGAGTTCAAAGTGGGTTTCCAAAATGAGTGTTACATGAAGATATAAAAGATTAGCGAAAAAAGGATTAGATAATATTAATGCTCAAGTGAGGATATTAACTTTAAGCTAGAAAGAAGTAAGATTTAATTAAAGAAGAGAGCTTGGTTTAATTAAAGTACCCTTCATTTTAGGTGTTAGTACAAATAATGTTTAAAATTTCATATATGGTTGAGTTATTATGTTCTTCTTGGAAGAATGGAGCAGTGAGGGAGACAGAACAAGCATTAAGCCTTGTGTTTACTAACCATTATTTTAATGATTATTGTTGTTGAATTTTTTATTTAAGTTTGGCTAAGAATTGCGTGCAATTTATTATAGTCACCAAACTTGATGTAAATACCTATCAGTTTAGCATAACCTCCTTTATTTTGTATTATAACCGCATTTCTAAGTTATGGTGTTCATACATATCTTTATTTTCTGTTTGATGCAAAATCTAGTATACCAAAACAGAGAATAGTCAATTATAAACTCGTCGTACAAGTTTATAAATCAAATTTTCAATACTTTGGAAATTAATATTATCTAATGATAGCAATAATTATGTTGTAATCAATTTTACAACAACAACGCTATACTATTTTAAGAAATAGCACAACGTAGAGAATGGAAAGATTGAAGAATAATGTATATAAATATACATATTAACGAGAAATTTAACTGGATAATGTCTGAGGCTTGTCATAACAATTTTCTTAAGAATTTTATTTCAAAATTCTACTAAGACACAACAGACGTACTCTGCACGAGATTGTAATGAGTATGTTACTCTGTGATTTTATATAAGAGCACTAGAGAAGATAGAAGGAAAATTCAGATTGGAATGGAATGAGGAAAGTGATCGGTTTTCCTCTTTATTTATAGATGATCCGCATCTCTTTTGAATGGTCGCGTCCATACCTCTTCGTATAGTCGTGTCCGTACCTTTTCATCATTGTCGTTCGCTCGCATCCATTACGCCTTTCTGTTCAGCAAACGGGTAATAAGACCAAAAGATGCATCCTTTCATAAAGCTCATTTAACGGGTTGCACCCGTTCGCCAAAAACTGCGCTGCCAATAGTCGCATCTGTTCGCCAAAAAACTATGTACCCGACTTCTGCTTCAAAACGGATCGCACATGCCCATTTGCAAAAGTCGCGTTTGTTCAGATGGACCGCGCCCGCCCGCTTCAGTTCAAATCCAAGCCCAACCCAATTTCAACCCGAAGGCTGGAACCGTTAAAAAACGACCAGAAAAAATTAAGGTCATATAGACCCCGTACCCCAACCCGACCCGATCTGGTTCGGTCGGAAGGTCGGCAGTGTGCGCGCTTGTGTGGTGGTGGAGCATGACTTTCCTCCTCACAACGAAGCAAACAATCGGGTGCCCCAAGGCCCCAACCTCCTTATGAGGAAGTGACTTATATTCTTGCATAAGTTTTTTTATTTTGGTGATGTAGGACAACGGACAAAGTATATTTCATTAAAACTAAGAATTCTAACAATCTCGCACATGAATTATAATATACTTTTTTCCCCACACAAAGTGAAATATCATGGAGTACATATGGAATAATGCTTTATCGTGGATAAGTAGATATTTCACTTTGAACTTTCCCTAGTTAAAACTTACCGGATCTACTTGGCTAATCAATGAATTATTTCATCTTGAACCGTTGGTCGTTATTGTACATCCAGACAATACGTTTTATGAAGCATCGATTCCCTTCTAATCCAATATTTTGGTTGTGTTCATTTTGGCCCTGAGCACTACTTGGTTCTGCGGGTGTTATAGAGAATAAAAGCCTTGAATATTCTCATAGAGCCAACCCAGCACTAACATAGGTGATCGCAACCAGTAAGAGTATCCTACATATACCCCACTTGTTATATTCAAGATATGGTCATTATTAAGCAACATGGTTTTAACCTTGTTATACTTATGTAGACATGCATTTATATTGTGCACCACAGGAATGGAGTAGGACCGTGTCCAAACAAAATGCATTACGTCTTGAGTTATTCATAACTTGTTTGTCTATTTATCATAGTCAGTGGGATCTCTAGTCGCTAGGATAGATTTCTGTATAAGATAACTCTTGTTGGTTTAGGCTTTTAAACTCATTCCCCTCCATGCGCAGTTAATTTTCTCTCTTGATAAATATTTAATAAACGGATCCGCTAGGTTATCATTTGTGCTCACATAATTTATGGAAATAGTTCTATTTGAAAGTAACTGCCTAACTATGTTATTGCGTCTATGAATATGTCGTGACTTTCCACTATACACAAAGTTTTGTGCTCCACTTAGCGATGCTTGGTTATCACAGTGGATGCATATGTCCGGTACAGGTTTTGTCCAAAATGGAATATCTTCTAAAAATTGATAAAGTCATTCTGCTTCTTCTCATGCTTTGTCTAAAGGATAAAAATTAATTTCATAGTGGATCGAGCTATGCAAGTCTGTTTTGTAGATTTCCATGACAGTTCTGCCCCTGCTAAGGTAAATACATAACCAATGGTTGATTCTGATTCCTCTGAATCAGCAATCCAGTTTTCATCACTATATCCTTCTAAGATGACAAGATATTTCCCATAATGTAGGGAATAGTTTGTGTTATTTTTCAAATATCCAAGAACTCTTATAAGTGCTTTCCAGTGTTATTCTCCTAGATTGCTTGTATACTTTCTCAATCAGCTTATTGCATAAGCTATATCTGGTCTTGTGCAATTCATGAGATACATTATACATCCTATTACACGAGAATATTCTAATTTCATTACACTCTCCTTAATGTTTTTATACAGTACTTATGATGCATTAAAAGGTGTTTGTACTCCTTTAATTCCAAAATTTTGAAATATTTCAATCACTTTATCTACACAGTGTGACTAAGATAATTCAATTCCATTAGGAATTCTTATTATTTTGATTCCCAAAATAACGTCTGCAACACCTAAATGTTTCATATCGAAATTGTTGATCAACATTTTCTTTATGGTCTCTATAATTTTAATGTTAGGACCAAAGATCAGCATATCATCTACATATAAACAAACCATCACATATGATTGTCCAACTTGTTTATAGTAAATACATTTACCACGTTCATTTATACGAAAACCATTTTTCATCATGACACTATCAAATTTTGCGTGCCATTGTTTTGGAGCTTTCTTTAGTCCTTATAATGATTTTACTAATTTACAGACTTTGTTTTCATTTCCTTTGGAAATAAAAACTTCAGGTTGCCCTATGTAGATCTCCTTATCGATATCTCCATTTAAGAATGTTCTTTTTACATCTTTTTGATGAATTTCTAAATTATAGATGGATGCAACTACTACCAACATTCTTATAGAGGTTATTTGTGTTACTAGTGAACACGTATCAAAGAAGTCTACACCTTCTTTTTGACGATATCCTTTGGCTATTAATCTGGCTTTATACTTGTCGATATAGCCATCTGCTTTCATTTTCTTCTTGAAAATCCATTTGCAGCCAATTGGTATTTTACAGGTGGATTATCAACAATTTCCCAAGTTTTATTACTTAAAATTGAATCAATCTCACTTTGGATTGCTTTTTTCCAACATGTATATTCAGAAGATGTCATTGCTTCCTTGTACGTTTGAGGTTCGTGTTCTAACATATATGTTAGGAATTCTGAACCAAATGTCTTGAAAGTTCTAGCTCTACGCTTCTTCTGAGTTCAATTTCCTCAATCTCTTGAGGAGTTACATCTTCATTCGAATTACTTGATTCTTCTCTTGTCCTTTTAGGGACATTATTTCTTTTATTCCTTTTGTGCACAAACCTGTCTTCAAAGAGCGAGGCCTCTCTAGATTCAATGATTGTATTTACATTGATATCAACTATATTAGACTTGAATACCAAAAATCTATAGGCACTACTATTTTGGGCTGGCCCTTGATAGTAACAATCTATAGTTTTTGGTCCACGTTTGACATTCTTGGGAGGCGGAATTCGAACCTTTTCCAAACACCCCCACAATTGAGGTATTTAAAGCTTAATTTATCTCATTTCCTTAACTCATATGGAATTGCTCCTGTTTTATTGTGTGGGGCCTTGTTTAAAATGTGGTTAGACATATTTAAGGCTTCCCCCTCCACTACACAAGTTCGTCGGTAAGCCAGAGGTCAATAGCATCACATTAATCATATGATTTAATGTTCTATTTTCTCTTTCGACAACACCATTTTGTTGTGGTGAATATTGGGTTGTTGTTTGATGAATTATTCCATTTTTTGCATTGAATTGTTCAAACGGTGATTCATATTCTCCATCTTGATCAGATCTCAATATCTTGATCTTTTTATTAAACTGATTTTCTACCTCAGCCTTAAACTTTATAAACGATGTAATTGCTTAATCTATACTATTCAAAAGATATACATAGCAATTGAACGTATAATCATCACTAAAAGTAATAAAGTGCTTTTTCCCATCTCTTGTAGGTAATGATTTAAAATCACATAAGTCTGTATGAACCAATCCTAGTGGTTTTGTGACACCGCACGTCCGTTGATGTTACTTATTACATTAAGTTTCGTGAAGCGTTATAGGTAAACAGACACATAACATTACAAGACAGATATAAAAGACATCAATGGAATTTAAAATTTTATTTAAAACATAATTCATAACATCGTGGTCCAAAATACCACAAGTCTGAAACTACATAAAAACTATTACTATAATATAAAGCTTCTGTCTTGTACCATCAGAGTACAGAAATACATAAAAGAAAAAGCATAATTCCACAAAAGAGACAAAGCCATAGTAGTAAAGACGGGAACTTGAGCAATACCTCAAAAGCAGCTCCTAGCAAGATGATAACCGAGTCATGATTAAGCCTGAGTATTCCCACCCTGTGAACCTTGGGGGGAGGGGAGAATGGAAGAGAGAAGAGGAAACACAAAAAGGGTCAGACATAATGTTTTGCAAGTCTAGTTACTTTTAGTAAGTAAATAAGAAAAGTATCATGATAGACATATAAAGTGGATAAGAAAGATAACACCATAAAAGGCATGTATGACAAGGTAAACATGATAGAGTGTATAAGCTTCCCTAATGATTACTCTGATTCTCTGCACTGATACTAGTATAACCAGAATGAGATGATCCCAACAATTATAAGATAGTAGACTTAGGCGTACTTCTGGTGAGACGTGTTAACCCCATACAATCCACAGGCAGCCCAACCTAACAGGCTCCTAAACTTTTTATCAGAGTCTAGACGTACCCTAACTACTATCCTAATCGATCGACTCTCTACTCCGTAGATACCCTGTGTCGGCCCCACAGTAGGAGGCAACCCTTTGTGATGTGCACAACCATATCTACTGGTGTCACGGTCGTCTTTTCCCCTTTTACCCGGCCCATGCACTCACATGTCCCCGGTCGATTTGCGCCGCCTACACCGTCCTCCATGTTTGGATCTCTTATAATCAACCCAGTAAGTGTGTCCCAACTCCGACCTAGGGCAGGGTACTCGTCTGATATTGTTTTATGGGTTACTGACTAAAACGGGTCCCATACACAAGATGATACAAGCTCTCCCCTTGTCTTGTATCCCCACTAGGATTTCCATAGGTTATGTTTACCTACCAGTGTCTTTATTACATAACCCTTCCACTTCGACACGTTATGCTTACCTAACGGTGTCTTTAATTACATAACCCCCTTAGATTATGTTTGTTGGCCTATAAATAAATATTACCCACCCCCTCAGATTTACTTAACCCACCCACTGTTCAACCAAATTTACTTAACCCCTATTCAAGTTCATGTTCATACAATCCCTATGGAATAAACTAGGTTAAGTATTCCAATTTATTACCATGTCCATTTATGGTTATAATGTGTTGGACCCCTCACATTAAGCCTGCCACTTGTGGATGCTGGATATGTCGGTCGGTTCCGGGCAGACTTCTTCCACAAGTCGGGCTTAACCTCGTGTCTCAGCACGTCTCGTATTTGTGCACCTAGACCCCTCACATTAGATTCACCGCTTGTGGTTGCTGGATATGCCGGGCGGTTCCGAGCAGACTTCCACCACAAGTGTAATCTAACCTCGTGTCTAGGCACAGTTACAGTTTCTAATTACTATAATCCTAGGAATTTCATTATTAGCCAATTTTACCTATTTCGTTATAGGTTTCATGCTCCTTTTTCCCAAATATGTTCAGAATGAATTATATGCCCTAAATTCATATTCATAAACATTACTCAAGTTATGCAAAATTTCCCCTTTACAAGTTATGCCCAATTTCAATGTTTTTACCCTCGTTCCCAAACTAACGTATTCACATATTTTTAGCGGCATGCCTAAGCTCGAAAGTAGCCAGGCTATATAAAATAAAAGGGAAAGGGTGAAGGGAAGATGACAGAAATGATTGTTCTGACAAAATTGACATAAACATATAATGGCATAATGTTAAGATGGACATATAAGAACACATCCGGTGAAATTGTGGTAATAAAACTGGTTTTAACATATTAGGGATGCCATAATAGGCATGATTAGATCTAAACAAGGATTTAGATGTCTAACTAATGACAGATCCAAATTAACCACAGCATGATAGGTACAAGATGATCTAAGCAGTGAATTAGATCTATAATCAAAAAGTAGATCTGACATGATAAAGGTTAAGATCCAAGTCATAGTTAATTCAGAATATCATAGATTCACTTATTACAATAGATCTGGTATGATTCGGTCACAGGGATAGATCCAATTTACAGTCATATCATGTTTTACTTTTAATCATTTAAATATAAAGGTAACTTAAACTCATAGTGTTCGAATCTAGAAAAATAGAAGAAGACTAGTAGAGGTTGAATCACAAATCTACACTTGAATCTCTGAACTTGATTTGCAGAAGAAGAAAAGGATTTGATTCAGTTCAGGCACCGACAGCATTTAGGCCTCCATTGATTTCAGTGTAGAAAACAGGAGAAATGGAGCCGTAATTGTAGCCGAAAGGAAGACCCCGAAACCCTAATTTTTAGATCTGCCGTAGGGGGGTCGACCCCCCTCTTATGGGGTCGACCCATGGGTCGACATCCCCCTTAAGGGGTCGACACCCCTAGGGCGGGAATTTTGCCGCTCACTAAATTTTTATTTTTGAACGATTTTCTGATTTCTGAAATTAATTATATATATAATTCTCTTACGCATAAACAAACTTCAAACCTTCATAACTTCTTCATACAGTGTCCGTTTTACGCAAAGCAAATGTCTATCTTGACCATAATTTCGAGACGGACGCAATGGCGCAGTCCATTTCCCTTAATTCTGAATATCAAATTAATTATTCTTTAATTTATCCTCTTTTAGTGTCGTTAAAATTACGGGGTGTTACATTCTCCCCTACTCAAAGGATTTCGTCCTCGAAATCTCTAAGTTAAGAAGAATGTATATCCTACCATTCCTCACCCATCTACTCATCCACCAATCACAGGCATCCATTGTCCTTAAATACTTCTAATGCTTATATGAACATATGCAAAGGTGTGTGTATATGTCCTAATAGTAATGTGAAGATCAGGCGGTCTACTGATTCAGTCGACCTCCTTAATGTAACGTATGTTAGTGCTATGAATCCAACATGTATGCAACAATCCCATTATAACATGTAAGTTCAATATGTGTGCACAATCATCAGTTCAAATGCAATATCCATATGATGATACATCCATTTCCATCCACTAAAAGAAGAAAAATGCACACATATCCATATGCAGTATGAGAGTGATTGAGCCGATATAGTGCCTAATGTGTGTGTATATGCATCCACGAGCAACCACTAACAAACACTTGCATCCATCAAGCATAACATGTCTCAAACACATGTTTACATCCGTGGGATTCCTACCTAAAGGTCAAAGATTAGATCAATAGGACATACTTTATTGATAGAAACAAGCATAAACAAGAGCGTTGGAAAAGGAGTTAAGAACATACCCCTGAAAAGAAAAGGGTACGAAGCACGAATCTTGTCTTCGGTCTCCCAAGTTGCATCCTTTGGGTTATCTCCCCACTAAACTTTCACTAACTTGACTTCTCTATTGCGTAACTTCTTAACTTCTGATCCAAGAACACGGGAAGGAACTCGTCTGATTGTCGCCTCCCGTTCCACCTCTACCTCTTCCAATACACTCGGCTCAACTACTTCCGCGGTATCATGCAAGCACTTCCGCAAATGAGAAACGTGGAAAACATCATGAACGCTGGATAATCTCTCTGGCAGCTTTACTCTATAGGCCATTTGGCTAATCCTTTCTGTTATGGGAAATGGCCCTACAAATCTTGGTGCCAATTTCCCTACAGCTCTGAAGCGAACCACATTCCTCAAAGGTGACACTTTAATGAAAACCATATCTCCTACTTCGAATTCAATGTCAGTCCTTCTCTTATCTGCATTGGATTTCTGCCTATCTTGAGCGGTCTTCATTCATCGTCTAATAAGATCAATCTTCTTGGACGTTTCTCTAACCATATCTGGTCCAAGCAATAACCTTTCTGTAGATTTCCACCAACAAGTTGGTGATTTACATGGTCGTCCGTATAATGTTTCGAAGGGTGCCATGCCAATACTAGCTTGATAACTGTTGTTGTAGGCGAACTCTACTAAAGGAAGATGCTCTTCCCAAGTCCCTCCGAAGTCTAGGATACACGGTCTTAAAAGATCCTCAAGAATTCTGGTCACCCTCTCCGTCTGTCAATCGTTCTGAGGATGATAAGTGGTACTCAAACATAACTATGTACCTAATGCTTCTTGCAAGCTCCTCCAAAATTCACTGGTGAAAATGGGGTCATGATCGCTTACGATACTGGAAGGTACTCCATGAAGACGGACTATCTCACGAACATAAATTGCTGCCAACCAAGCTGTCGTCCTCTTACTCTTAACTGGAATGAAATGAACGCTCTTAGTAAGTCTATCCACCATAACCCAAATACTGGTGTTGCCTTTCTTTGATCTAGGCAAACCATCTATGAAATCCATAGAGATTCTCTCCCATTTCCACTGCGAAACCTCTAAAGGATAAAGTAAACCACCGGGCTTCTTTTGCTCAACTCTGACTTGCTGACAAACTAAACATTTGGAAACAAACTCTGCCACATCTTTCTTCATCCCTGCCCAAAAGGAAACCCTCTTCATGTCCCTATACATCTTATCACCGCCTGGAAGAATAGTCATCTTCGAATGATGGTCTTCTTCTAAGAATGCCTTTAACAAACTTCTAGTTTGAGGAACAAAAAGACTTCCATCTCGTCGCAACCACCCTTTATCGTCAATGGAATACCTATTGAGGTGACTAGAAGTCTCCACTTTACTGAGCCTATCCAAGATGTATAAAATCTATGGATCATCTCGCTATGAGGCTCCGATTTGATCCATAAGACTAGGTCGTATCTCTAGCGATGCAAACAAACCAGATAATAACTCGGTGGAGGGTCTAAAATCAAAAGTCGATATGAATTCCATGCTTTTCCTTTCCACAAAAAAAGGAATTAAGGCCATCCTCTTCCTATTCAGTGCATCTGCCACCACATTACCCTTGCCAGGGGTATAAGCAATCTCAAAATCATACGAAGCTGGGAACTCCATCCACCTTTGTTGCCTTAAATTAAGATCCTTCTACGAGAATAAGTACTTGAGAGATTTATGATCGGTGTACAACTCGAACTTCTCTCCAAGCAAATAATGACGCCACATCTTAAGCGCAAATACTATGGAAGCTAGTTCTAAATCATAGGTAGGGTAGTTCTTCTCATGAACCCTTAGTTGTCTACCCCCATAACACACTACCTTCCCTTCTTGCATTATGGTGCGGCACCAAGCCCTGTACCACATGCATCAGTGTAAACTGCAAACACTTTATTTCCATCAGTCAAGGTCAAGACTGGGGCTATTATAGAGCCCTCTTCAATTGTTGGAAAGCAACATCGCAATCTATATCCCATGAAACACTACAACAAAACAACCATATTACAACTATTCCTTTGCAACTTGCATAAAATAACAGTTGTAATAGATACTTTGTAACAATATATTTATTTTAGCTGTTGTAATAAATCCGCTTTAAACAACTGTATTTATGTAGCTGTTGTAATATAAATCTGTAACAACTTCTTTTTTCTTATCAGTTGTAAATTTTACTCTTTAACCACAGTTTTTTGGAGTTATAATAGTTATATACCCATTCTTCAGCTTTTTCACTTTGAAATACTCGACATGTTCCAAACTTCTTTTTCGGCCGCTATTGGAGCAAATATCATTTTCATCTCAACCCTATTCTCTTCGCCCGCTAATCGAACAAAATTCATTCCCATTTCAACCCTAATATCAACGCTATTTGCTCCGCCATCGCTGTTAACATCTCGTCTCAGATTTTCAACATCTGGGAATCTCATATCTTATCGCTATTTGCCACCGTTCCTGCGACGACGAGCCAATCGTTTTCCCCATTCCCGCGTTTATCGACGACAAGCCAATCTCCTGAATCTCAAACCCTAATCTCTCTGCCAGAATTTCAAGGTATGTAGTTTGAGTTAATTTCTTGTTTACTTGTTTTTTTCGATTGATTTTGTAAACCTAGCGAATCTGAAATTATGATTGCCTCTGCCAAAAAATCGCTTAGATTTGACACCCTGCTGATGACGGTTCCATACCTGTACCTAATGAGCTACTCCTAATGTTATCTTCAAATACTTACAAAAAATACAATTCTATTTTGGCAAGGCAAGTTATTTCATTTGGTCTTAATGGATGTGTACAAATATACAGATGTGTGACAACATGTATAGTAAATTATTTCCTTGCAAGATATGATAAGATTATTAAACAGTTGGATTAATTGTCTAAAATACAAACACATGTATTACATGACTGAATCAGTCCAATGCTTATTCAAACAGGCTGACGATGGTAGTTGAAGAGGAAAAAGGAATTAACATTTTGACTTTGATTCAAATAGTTTTTTTTTAAACACTTCAATTTAACTGAATTAACACCTTTTTTTATATTACTTGAATTTTCATCAAAGTGTAATTTGATTTAAAAAATTCCCACTTCTGTTTAGAGTTTTCAAGTAATAAGGTGATAAAAAATTTCCTTCCAAAATCATATACCTCTTGCAGCTATTATTTGCTGGTAAAAGGTAGTGTGCTTATTAGCTAGGATGTGTTAGGGTTTCTAAAGATTGTTGCTGTTTGGAGTACCCAAATCGATAATGATAGCAAGGATGTCAATTGGTATAAGAATGTTGCTGCTGTTGTAGCACTTAGACAAGGAAGATTTGAAGAGTTTGATGAGACTTATTCTCAAGCATTTGGGGAGGAGCCAATCCGACCTGCTAGGAAGAAGATGGGTGTGCTTGAGAAAATGGAAAATTTTGGCCCAAGAGGTATAAATGCTTCATTAATATTATCATCACAGTTTGCTAATTTTTGTACTTGAACACTATTTTAACATGCATATATAGTCTGTTCTTATTATTTGTGGCCAACTGTGAAAAATGGTAACTTTACATGGTACCTAGAATTGTAAAGGTTTGTTTAGATGGTAACTTTACATGGTACCTTGTGAAAAATGGTTTCAACTTAATGCTTTGAACTTTCGATTTGTTGTCATTTTCAAGTACATCTTCACACCGCATCACCATGCATGAAAATAATTACTGATAAATGTTGATATTAGCAGCCATTATGCAGTAGTGTATTATAGGATTATTGTTAAAAGCGCATAGATGGTAATTTTGCTAATTTGTTGACATAGTGTGATTCATATTTTAATTTTGGTCCACAAAGACATCACTGTTATTTTTACATGAAAACTCTAGTTTGAATTCAATAAATCAAAACTTGATGAAGAACCTTGTATATTGCCTGAAGGGAAATTTTTCTGAATACACTCTCATTTTTAGTTGACTTCACTTGACCTTTATTTAGCAAAAAAATTTGTTATTACAGTTGAACATCTTGCTGTGATGTTAATTCTTAAATGGTTTGCAAATTGTTTCCAATCAAAAATGCCACATGTACTAATGCTGATTATAATCATTCTTACTTATCAGAGGGCATATGACTTGCACGTCCCATATGCCATCCATCATAGTGAAACTTGCAATCACTATTTTCGATATCTGGTTTTGCTGGTTGGTACAGTAATTTCAGTATTGAGATGGGATCTCATATCCCAATAGCTCTTAGTGTCTTTTCAGTCTTCCATGTATATTTATTATAACTCCATGGATTAATATGAACGACAATGCTAACTAATTTGAGGTATTTAAAAAGAAGATGGTGGAGATGTCAGTGAAACATAACATTTGAGGATAAGCGATAGGGGATTGACTATTTTCCTTTTACGTCTCTTTTTCTACATTGGTCTATCTGCTCTCTTTCTCCCTTTTTCCCTCCCTTCCTCACTCTACCCTCCTTCATTTACAGGAGCATGTCAACTATGTTAGATTGTGGATGACGGATATTGGATTTATAAAATCCTGTCTAGATGTCAAACTATGGAGTGTTTAAAATAGATGGATATAAGAAAAGGAAACAAACAAATATGCGTTTTAGGGGTGATTCTGTTTTGATCTTTTTAAGTTAAAGAAATGCCTAAGCAAATTAAAACTCGAAAAAACAGTTCTAATCAAACTAGCGCTGGTTAATTTAGTTGGCATTCGTTTTATCCGAACTAAATAGGTGAATGGAAGAAACTTTTATTATATAATGTCAATAAGTTTCTGTTGTTGGATTTTTTTAGAAGAAAAATTGGATTTTTATTTACAGTATTGTTGTTTGTTTGCTTGTTTGCATTTTATTTTATTTACAGTATTGTCTTACTTTATATATAAAACTACTTTTGCTGCAAAACCAATATGAATTCTATCTAATATGATAAAAACTTCACAAGTTCGATCAAACCAAAAACTGAACCGATTTTTTATAAGTAAAGTTTGGAATGATTTAAGTTTGTAATTGAATCAAATAGGTCTAAACGAATAGATTTGGTTGATTAGTTCCACTCGAATGGTGCTCAACTATCGATCATTTACTGTATTAGGAATTAGGATATAGAATATTATTACAATAAATATGGTAATGTTTTGGTTTTGATATTATTATTGCTATACTGTTTCTTTATTGTTTTTGTTATATTTTTTTCCCTTTTCTTTGTAGCTTTTAGTCTGTCGTAGCAAAACTGCTTTCTTTGAAATTGGATAAAGGTTGCACAAAGGGAATTTTTGTAAAATCACCTTTTCCTTGTAAACAAGAAAAAACATGTATGTTTTATTTTTTTCGTTGAAATGCAAATATTTATAGTTTAAACTACTGAATGTTAAAACACAAAGTAGTTTTCATTTACCTTGTATTTTATTTTTTGTGTGAATGCTGGTTTGCTCTCCAAATATTTGCAATTTTCAGATTTTTTTTTCTTCAAAACCAAATCTTGATCATATAACATGCAATTAATTTTCTGGTTTGAGTTTGGAGGAAAAAAATTTAAAAAAAATTTGTCAAAAATAATTTAAAGTTGTAATCTTGAACATGTTTTTAAAATGGCTATTGGTGTATCCAAACTGAAAATAAGGAAAGGATCTAAATTTCCAGTTGAACATAAATCTTATCATACCAGAAAATAAAGAAAGGATCTAAATTTCCACTTGAACAAAAACCTTGGAATCATACCATATAATAGATACATTGGAGGGCAGAACGCATATTAACTTCAAACAAAGGCTGGAATAAGGCATGTACCTAATAATAGGCTGTTAAAAGATGCTTAAAAGAATAGTCCTTAAAAACGATTCTTCAATACTATCATGGTCTCCATTGAGCAACTTCAACTTCCGTGATACAAAATCTCCAAATTATAAGATTAGGATGTTCTTCGGCTCTCTTGAAAGCAGAACAAAATTCTTGATTATTATGACGAATAAAGGACAACAGAGAAATAGAATTGTTTTCGTACTTTTGTTATCTTTTAAAACATGAAAAATAAAATAAACTTTTTTTCTGCTATACATATTAATTTCAATTTTTAAAATTGTTTTTTTAGGTTCAGTAACACATACAACTGTTACACTTTTGTTTAAATGAAAATTTAAAACTAAAGATGAAATCAAACATTTTTTATTTCCAGTTCTTTTGATGGTAATTTAATTGAAATTTGAATGCAAACAATTATCCCGAACTCTTGTTTTGGTGGTAGGTACCAATGTCTGAAATTACACAAAATGAGTCTCTATGACCTCTAGCATCAAAAATATACAAAAATAAAAAATAAAAATAAGCAGTACACCCCCACCTCTCCTCCTTTTTGAAGCAGCTGCAGCAGCAGAAGAAATTAAAAATATTATCTCATTTTATTACCAAAAAAATATCTTAATGCTCTAATTTCCTAGTTATATCTTATATACCTTTATAATAAATGAAACTACCAAAATACCGCTGGGTTAGTTTTTTTCTTCTTCTTTTTCAAGTTCTCATGGAAATATGACCGGATGAGTACTAAGGGATTGTTTACTTCTAACGAGCCTTTATTTTTTTTTCATTCCAAGGATACGTTTCAAGCATAAAAAACGCTCAAGACAAATTTTTGCTTTGAATATATGTTACAAGCGTAAAAAACGCGCATGACACTAGTTTGAAGTAAAAAAAAAATATTATTATTATTATTGTAACTTGATATCTTGCGTGCATATCGAACTCTTTGAATAAATCGCATATAGCAATAGGTTATATTTGGATTCGATATCCAAATAAATTTGCAGCTTCTTTTTTTATGAACTGAAGTGAAACGTTCCAGAGTGTCATATGACTTGGATGAATTTACGGAAGATTTTTTTTGTCTAAATGGATTCAAAGTAATCTCTTTTTTATCCTCTTTACCCCACCGTGTTGTAACTGACGTTTGGAATTTCCAAGTTCGATGTACATTTTCTTCTATTGCTTCTATGCTTTTGGCTATAAATGGAATCTAGACCGAGTTAAATAAGACATGATGATATTGAGGAGACAAAAATGCCAAGGCAGTTATAAAATATGAAGGGACAAAAATAAAGGAGGGTAAACCGATGATATTGAGGGTATACATATCCATACTAATATCGCTGTCTTCATCCCAAAATATCAGTTTTCAATTTAATTCTAATAATGTATTTCGGCCTAGCCTTGCTAAAAAAACACCTAAATTGACATCAAACTGTACAGTAGGATAACTCTAACTGTAGATATGCAAGTTGATAATCACCTACAATCCATAAACTTCAAATGGACTAATATTTGCAGAAGATAGGAACATGAAGTTGCTATCCATAACATAACGTATCAATTACCAAAGCAAAGGCTAAGATATAAACAAGAACAAGCTTCTGCCGCAAGCTAAGAATATTAATATTACGATGTTTACTTTAAAGGACTTTAGTGGTAAACATATATTACATGACTGAATCGGTCCAATGCATGTGCAAACAGGCTGACGATGGTAGTTGAAAAGAAGTGAGGAAAAAGGCTGATGATGGTAGTCAAAATTATTTAAGCCATGTTGCAATTAAGTACAATGCTTAGAAACATCAAAACTAATTATTGCGTAATGTTTGTGGTTTTCCCTAAGAATGCAATTATTTTGGCTTATAGACATTTCAAAACTTATGCAAATGTTTGTTCTGCCCAGTTAGATGTTTGATATATTTTTCTTCCAACGTTTCTCTGTAATATTGTTGAAAAGTATTATTTTTCCTCTGGCTTCTTTTGATATTTTACATATGAAGCACCGCAATTAAATTGTTTGAAAGGTAAGCCATGCTCGAGTGAAAAAGAGAACATCATGAATACTAGGGCATTGAATAAGCATATCCGATGAATGATATTGAAAAGGAACTAATATATTTTTTGACATATGAAAAATATGGTTATTTTTACTAATAAGTCTGTTCATACGTATTTCAGAGATCTTTATCGTGGATGGTGACTCAGCTGGAGGTAGTGCAAAACAAGGCCATGACAGAAGATTTCAGGTTTTGTGTTTTTGTCTTATTTTCAGAAGATTGGCTGGCAGCTAGTTCCAAAGGTTTCTTTATGCTGTTATCTTTGTCTGCTTATTTCATTTTTTCCCATGTTTATGGCCATGTAAGCTATACAGTTACATGTGATACTGTGATCAGACATGCAATATGCATAATCGATATGTGGCTTTTAGTTAAATACATATCACTCACTTTTAAAGACCATCGCTTGCGTTATCAGCTTTCGACAAAAATAATTATGGGTTAACTTCTTGTACAGTATAATAAATCTTTCGTTTTCGTAGCTTTTGATTTTCATTTTAAGGCCATTTTGCCTCTAAGGGGCAAAATCTTAAATATCAAAAGAAAGGATGAAGCAGCTATGTACAAGAACGAAGAAATTCAGAATCTTATTCTTGCTCGTAGGCTTGGTGTGAAGGTTGTAGCATGGCATCGATAGATTCCTCAAATATAGCATGGCTAGTTGAAGTCTTAAATTTAAATCTTTCTGCAGGGAGAAGACTTCAAAAAGGATGCTCTTAGATATTACAAAATAATCATTTTGACGGATGCTAATGTCGATGGAGCTCATATTTGAACTCTTCTGCTAACATTTTTCTTCAGATACCAGGTATGTCCTAATTACTTAATCTGAAATTTCAAATAATATAGAGATTATTTGGCTGATAAAACATCAACATTTTTATAAAGTATTATTTGATGAAGGTTGCATCTATGTTGGCGTGCCACCACTCTATAAGGTTCATTTTCCTTTGTCTTCTTGCTTCTATTTATCAATGTCATTGGTATTATGTTTATGTACTGGTCCCTTATATTTAGGTTGAACGTGGTAAACAATCACGTTTCTGCTATGATGAAGCCGAACTTGTACGGCTCTAGAATACATTCCCTGCAAACGCTTCATATCACATACAAAGGTTTAAAGGTATACATTATGAAATCTATTAGCACCCACAATATTCTTTGCTCACCCCACAATTTTGTGAAAAGAAATTGGACCCCATAAATTCCTTTTGCCACTCTCATGCTAATTTTGTCCTTTAATTTCCGATGTCTTCCATTTGATTTGACACAAACACACATACATATATCTTGTTCTCGAATACATGAAAGCCATAATCTAGCTATTCATCGTTAATCTTTGTCAAAATGAATAAAGAAAGAAAATCAAAAGCTAAATACCTTCATTTAGGTTATGGTTTTGCAGTTTTTGATTTTGAAATCGGTTAAAACTTGTTTGAAATTTCTTAATTGCAATTTTCTTTAAGTTGGGTTCATTGAAAAAATTAGGTGTAAACATTAAATTTTCTGCAACTTTTCACTCAGGTTTGGAAATAAAAGAAGAATAAAACAACTGGACATATGACGCTATATTAATGTAGTTTTTGTATTGTTGAGAATGGAAATTATCGGGGTTATGCAATTATGATAGATTTGGCCTTATCTAGTGTGTCACAGATTTTTTCTTCTTTTTTTCTTTTTAATATGGGTACGATACAGGAAGACCACTTGTAATTTCAACCGACCTGTAATATTTCACGAATAATGTAGGGTTAGGAGAGATGATGCCTTTACAGTTGTGTGAAACAACAATGAACCCGGAGACAAGGCTGTTGAAACAGTTGATGGTTGAAGGTGCCACCGAAGCAAACGTTGTAGTCTATTCTTTCATGGGCGCTCGTGTAAGTAAAACAACTCTGCTCCTTTTTTTTAAAAAAGATACATTTTGCATTCATGATTTCCTTTTCGAATATGATATTATCCTGAGTTTTACCATATGTATTCAAACATCCAATCTGAAATCAATATCTCGTCACCAGTTTGTACCTATTCAAACATCCAAAATTCCACCATCATGAAATTTGCAGCTTGAACTTATTTGTAACTAAGCTAGGTCTAGTTTTTATAACTAAGCTAAGCACAGTTCGAAAATCGAGCTTAGCTCAATCTTTGAAACCGAGAAAGCTTTGTTTGAAAATCGAGCCTAGATCGGTCTTTGATACTGAGAATGCTCTGTTTTTGTAACCAAGCTAAAACTCAGTTAGGAAATTGAGCTTAGCTAAGCTTAACTCAAGAACTGACCTAAAAGCTCGGTTATAATTCGAAGAAGAAAAACAAAGTCATTTCCATGTAATATTTGTAAAAAAAGTAGGCTAAAAGTCACCCTTCTAAATTTGAATCATTTCCACATACTATTTGAAAAAGGAGGACTTTAAGAGTTTGTAGTTCTCACTTTAAATATTTGCAAGTTAGTGCAGAATTCTTTCTTTATTAGATTTGATAATTTATTTTCTTTCATAATAGATGATAGATTTAGTTGAAATATATGTGAAGTTTGAAAAAAAATGAATTGATCTAGATAGTAGTATTACGTGTTAAATTGTCGTTGTTTTATGTGATTTAGAAGTGTTTTTTCTCTTAAGCAGAACAATAGTATATGGTAGTTAAACTGAGCCCGGACTAAGTTTACTGAACAGGATCTGTTTACAGAGCGTAGATGCTCAGTTTATAGGTTAGTTGGAACTAGGATTTGGTGTTAGAATGGTAGTGTATGGATAAGAGATGCTCGCTAGCAACCAATGATGTGATTGAGGGTTTGTTCAAGGTGATTGTGGTGAAGACTACATTTGTAGATTTGGGTCTGTTCAAGGTGGTTGCATGAGCATTTAGGTTTGTGGTTTTGGAAAATTTCAATTTATGGTTCAGGAAAAAGAGGAGGTTTTACGTGATAAGTGGTGGAGGTGAATTACAATGAAGGTGGCAGTAGGCTTTGAGAGAGGTTCTAATAGTTTGGTTGCTGGAGTTGGAGGTAGGTTATATTGAAAGGAGATGGTGCTTGGCAATGACGACCAAGTGTTGTGTGAGAAGCTTGCTGAAATGCTAATGGTTGGTGGAGTAATGTGTGCAGTCGAAGTGGATGAGTAAAATTGGTTTTAAGGAGTTTGAGTGGTTGCAGCAAGTCTTATAGGAGCAAGGCATAGTTGAATGGCAGTTTGAAGGGAGTTGATGACTTAGCTATATAACCATTTTTAGTCCTATTCCTTACATGTATGGTTTTTCAGTCCTATTCAGTGCATATACTTGATTATATAACTTTTTTTAAAGGTACTCTTAAGTGGTTTTATCTGACCAGCCTTTGAATATGGTTTTTTTTTTGTATAATCGAGATTTTGATATGTAAAAGTTTGCGAGTATTCATCAGCCTTTGAATATAAGGTTTTTCAAATAACATTGTCAATATATGAGCATAATCGTAGTTTAACATACAGTTTGCATTTAACTGTTGTATACCTATTTCAGAATAACAATATTTGTAATGGATTCTTTATTAACTATACAAATTTCATACACACATATTACAAATAATACACATACTGCACATAACAAAATACTCACACGGTCACACTTGTCCATACACGACTCCCATAAACATCTCCGTGCTACTTTCCAGCCCATTAACAAAGAGAAATAAAATAAAATTAACAACTAAGGACCTGCTAATACTTCATGCAAGTCCCCACTCTTCAATGCAGCGTTTGTTACCGACTCTTCTTCGTGCACTATGAATCATCCAAACATGAATTCTACATTTATTTCAGTCAACTAAGTCGCCAATTCACGTTTTCAGCTATCATCAACATGTACGTAAAATTTAAAAGCTATTCTTTTTCTTTAAATTAAGCAGTAAATGCAACACCAGTGCATCGGAGTATCCTATGTAGGCTTTTTCTGGTGCATATTTTGAAACAAGTTATGGATGGTATGTGGTTTTGAGAAGTGTTGTGGCAAGTTGGTGGTGTTTGCAATTTATTGGGGTGGCTGTTGGTTTGTGAACTTAAAGAGGTAATTGTAGTTTTGGTTGCTTGCGGGGGCCAGATTGCAGTTTTTGGTTGAGGATGAAGTGATGGTTTTTGAGTTTTATAGTATATATTGTATGTTGTGGTTGTTCAGGTCAGTATTCGGTTTTTGGAGGAGTCGTATAAATAGAAACTTTGCAAATAGTACTGGATTTTGGAAGCGCCTTAGTAAGATGTAGGCTGTACGAATGTTTTGTAGAAACCAATATGGTTTTGTCATTTATGTTAATTTTTGCGTAGGAGTAAATTTTTTAATTTGTGTTATATAATCCTTTTTTAACGTTTGTTATGCATATTATATCATGTACGCTAACATGGATTTTATGCTATACTAGTGAATACGAATTGTTTGAGGAAGGAGTTTATGCTATTAGACAAGCGGTTGGGACGACTGTTGCTTGGCGTAAGGAGTTTATCTCTTTTGATTAGTATGTATATGTACTTATATTTGATATACTTTATGGATTTAGTTATGTTTTGTAATGGAGCTATGAATTCATAAATGTTGTAACTTGAATTGTTTTCGACAATTATGAATGTGATGATTCATATTGTTTCAAGTAAGCTAAATGATTGTGGTGATTATTAATGAAGTATTGTTATTAGTTATAATACTGTAAAATTTATGGTTAATATTAGTGTATTTGCTACAATTGTTATTATTACTAGTTACGGCTTTTACAAATAGTTGTAAATCAATAGCGCAACAGACGAAAACAGTTGTTGAATATTTAGTTACAACAGCTACAAATAGTTGTAATAAAGTACTTTGCAACTGCTAGCACATGTTGCGAAAGGATCTTATAACGACTGTAACAAAAGGTTGCAATAAACTTAATTACAATGTAAAAATATTTTTTACAACAGCTTAAATCAGTTGTGAAAAAAACTTCTACAACTACAATGAGCAGTTGTTGATATATGTTTCACAACTGTTCATCACGGTTGTAAAAGAACGTTTTACAACAGCAGAAAACAGTTGTAAAAAATACCACTCTATTACCACTGCGGATATTACGACTGGTGGCCGCAAGTTGTAATAGACCTATTACAACTGTTTTTAGCAGTTGTAAAATGGTATTTCTGTTGTAGTGAAAACGCCAAATTCTTCTTCGTCGGCCTGGTGAGTGGGGCTGATATCTTTGGGAAGTCCTTAATGAACTTCCTATAATAACCTTCCAATCCGAGAAAGCTTCTCACCTCTGCTGCATTCTTCGAAAATTTTCAATCTTGAACTGCAACTACCTTTGCAGGATCTACTGCTATCCCATCTTTGGAAACCACATGCCCTAGAAATCTCACCTCTTTCTCCAAAAATGGCATTTGGAGAACTTTGCCTTAAGTTGTTGCGCACAGAGAGTTGTCAAAACTTCTCTCAAATGCTGGGCATGCTCATCTTCGCTCTTTGAAAAGATCAAGATATCATCAATAAAGACCACGACGAATTTATTTAGAAACTCCCGAAACACCCTACTCATCAGATCGACAAAATAGGTGGGTGCATTCGTCAACACAGAAGGCATAACTAGCCATTCAAAGAAATCATCTGGAGTCCTAAAAGCGGTCTTATCTATACAGTCCTCTGCCACCCTCAACTGATGAAATCCCATGGCCAAGTCTAACTGAGAAAATACTGAGGCACCAACAAGCTGGTCAAACAAGTCATCTATCCTCGCAAGTGGGTGCCTGTTCTTCTTTGTGAGTTTGTTCAACTCTTTATAGTCCACACACAAGCGAAGAGAACCATCCGCCTTAGTCGCGAATACTACTGGAGCACTCTATTCAGATATGCTTTGCCTGATAAACCCTTTCTCAAGTAGCTCCTGTACTTGCTCGCTAAGCTCCCTCCTTTCCCTTGGATCCATATGGCGCACCAGTAATGCAACTGGCTTTGCATTGTCCATCAAATATATACTAAAATCGATCTCGCACCTTGGAGGTAATCCCCGTACCTCATCAAAAACATCTGGATAATCTCGGACTATTAGAACATATTGCAGATCATCGATAGATGCATCTAGAGACTCTAGGAAACTAAGCATAACAGACCCTTGTGGGTCATAAGAAATCTCGAGGGTCCTCCCATAGAAATTCAAAAGTCTAATGACCCTCCTCTCACAATCTAAAATGGCACCATACATGGTTAGCCAATCCATCCCTAGAATCAACCCATAGCCCATAAAACCGAGCACATACGTGTTGCATTCAAACTCGACGCCTAACACAGATATTCTCAAACCTCGACAAATCATAGAAAAATGAGCCGAACCACCAATGGGGTATGAGACAACTACGAGATCCACTGCCATACTAGTATTTAAGTGCAGAGATTCAACCATAGAACTAGATATAAATGAATGTGAAGCGCCAGAATAAAAAAGAGTTCTAATAGGATGACTGGAAAGAGAAATCAAACCTTCCACGGAAATTTTCCTACCTCTATCCGGAGCACTGGTCGCAAGAGAATGCTCCTGCCCTCCACAAGCTCCTGCCCTTTGACCTTGTCCCTATTTCTTCGGGCACTCCTTAGCGAAGTGTCTGACCTTTCCATAATGGATGCAAGAATTCTTCCTCCTTTTACATTCCTTCACCAAGTGACCCTCACGTCCACAACTGTGACACTTCCTCTTATCCTTAGCCTTGTCATTCTTTCCGCCTTCTGTTGTTGTTGTGCTGTCCTTTCTTGGGCCATACTTTCTTTTTTTGAGTTGTTTCTCAGCCTTAACTTCCTTGTTTTCTCCTTTGTCTTCCTCATGCATCAAGGCCATATCAACAAGCCTGCCCCCATTGGAATATGGGACATAGCTAACCCATGAAGGGGTTCATTCATCCCTTTAGCAAACCGCAAAGCTTTCTTATGTGGAGTATCTACCAATTCCAATCCAAACCTTGCTAGCTGGTTGAATTTGTTCACATATTCTTTAACAGTCATGTTGCCTTGTTTGAGCGCTAAGAACCTCTCCATTTGCATGCTTTTCTCAGCTTGAGAAAGAAACTTCATTTCAAACCTCTGTCTAAAATCATCCAATGTTTCCACCGGATGTCTAGCTTGGGTAACTTCCCACCAGAACAAAGCTTCATCTTTCAGTAGCCAGGCAGCTAACTAAATCTTCCTTCGATCTTTCACTTCAAAGATTACAAACAAGTCATCGGTTTCCTTGAGCCAATTCCTTGCCTCTATGAATGTTTCGGTTCCACGGAATGGCTTCCCTCCTATGGCATAGAAATCTTTGCAGATCTTAGCGAAATTATCTGCTCTTGGAGGAGGAGGAGGAGGACGAGGAGGAACGATGAGTGCAGCTAGGGGAGGAACGTCAGCTTGACCTCCGGCAGCCGCCATGGCCTCTAGATACCTACGGAACCAGCCTGGTATAATAACGCCCTCTGGGATATTAGGTTCCCCAGACATGCTGAAACAAAAAGGAAAGAGATTTAGACAAAGGATCGAAGGATAATACATATGGCTTTAGGGAATATGTTTTTCAAAACAGACTTTTCTTTTGAAACTGCTTTCTTTTAAAATCTTTTTGGAAATAATTTTCAACTTTTAATCTAATCTGGTAACCTTCGGCTCTGGTACCAAGTGTAACACCGCACGTCCGTTAATGTCACTCATTAAGAGAATGCATTATGTTTCGTGAAGCGTTATAGGTAAACAGACCCAGAACATTACAAGACAAATACAAAAGATAGCAGCGGAATTTAAAATTTTATTTAAAACATAATTCATAACATCGTGGTCTAAAATACCACAAGTCTGGAACTACATAAAAACCATTACAATAATATAAAGCTTCTGTCTTGTACCATCAGAGTACAGAAATACATAAAAGAAAAGGCACAATTCCCCAAAAAAGACAAAACCATAGTAGTAAAGACAGGTACTTGAGCAATACTTCAAAAGCAGCTCCTAGCAAGATGATAACCGAGTCCTGGTTAAGCCTGAGTATTCCCACCCTACGAAACTAGGGGGAGGGAGGGGGGAACGGAAGTGTGAAGAGGAAATACAAAAAGGGTCATACATAAAGTCTGGCGAGTCTATTTACTTTTTGCAAGTAAATAAGAAAAGTATCATGACAAGCATATAAAGTGGATAAGAAAGATAACACTATAAAAAGCAGGTATGACAAGGTAAACATGATAGAGTGTGTACGCTTCCCTAGTGATTACTCTGATTCTCTGCACCGATACTAGTATAAGCAAAATAAGATGATCCCAACAACTATAAGATGGTAGACTTAGGCGTACTTCTGGTGAGAGGTGTTAACCCCATACAATCTAAATGCAGCCCATCCTAACAGGCTCCTAAACGTTTTACCAAAGTCTAGACGTACCCTAAATACTATCCTAATCGATCGGTTCCCTACTCCGTAGATACCCTGTGCCGACCCACATTAGGAGGTATCACTTCCTAAAATGGCAACCCTTCATGATGTGCACAACAATATCTACTGGTGTCACGGTTGTCTTATCCCCTTCTACCCGGCCCATGCACGCACATGTCCCCAGTCGGTTTGCGCCGCCCACACCATCCTCCACATTTCGATCTCTTAAAATCAGCCTAGTAAGCGTGTCCCAACTACGACATAGGGCGGAGTACTCGTCTGATATTATTCTATGGATTACTAACTAAAACGGGTCCTACACACAAGATGATACAAGTTCTCCCCATGTCTTGTATCCCCACTAGGATTTCCACAGGTTATGTATACTTATCGGTGTCTTTAATTACATAACCCTATCACTTCTACAGGTTATGCTTACCTAACTGTGTCTTTAATTACATAACCCCCTTAGGTTAAGTTTGTGGGCCTGTATATAAATATTACCCACCCCCTCAGATTTACTTAACCGACCTACTGTTCAACCAAATTTACTTAACCCCTATTCAAGTTCATGTTCATACAATCCCTATGGATTCAACTAGGTTAAGTATTCCAATTTATTACCATGTCCATTTATGGTTATAATTTGCTGGACCCCTCACATTAAGCCTGTCACTTGTGGATGCTGGATATGCCGGTCGGTTCCGGGCAGACTTCTTCCACAAGTCGGGCTTAGCCTCGTGTCTCAGCACGTCTCTATTTCTGCACCTAGACCACTCACATTAGATTCACCACTTGTGGTTGATGGATATGCCGGGCGGTTTCAGGCAGACTTCCACCACAAGTGTAATCTAACCTCGTGTCTAGGCGCAGTTACAGTTTCTAATTATTGTAATCCTAGGCATTTCATTATTAGCCAATTTTACCTATGTCGTTATAGGGGTCATGCCCTTTTTTCCCAAATATGTTCAGAATGAATTATATTCCTTAAATTCATATTCATAAACATTATTCAAGTTATGCGAAATTTCCCTTTTACAAGTTATGCCCAATTACAATGTTTTCCCCTCGTTCCCAAACCAACGTATTCGCATATTTATAGCGGCATGCTTAGACTCAAAAGTAGTCGGTCTATATAAAATAAAAGGGAAAGGGTGAAGGGCAGATGACAAAAATGATTGTTTTGACAAAATTGACATAAACATATAATGGCATAATGTTAAGATGGACATATAAGAACAGATCCGGTGAACTTATGATAATAAAACTGGTTTTAACATAGTAGGGATGTCATAATAGGCATAATTAGATCTAAACAAGGATTTAGATGTCTATTTAATGATAGATCAAAATTAACCACAACATTATAGGTGCAAGATGATCTAAGTAGTGAACTAGATCTGTAATCAAAAGTATATCTGACATAATAAAGGTTAAGATCCAAGTCATAGTTAATTCAGAATATCATGGATTCACTAGTTACAATAGATATGGTATGATTCAATCACAGGGATAGATCCAATTTACTGTCATATCATGTTTTACTTTTAATCATTTTAATCTAAAGGTAACTTGAACTCACAGTGTTCGGATCTAGAAAAATAGAAGAAGACTAGTAAAGGTTGAATCACAGATCTACACTTGAATCTCTAAACTTGATTTACAGAAGAAGAAAACGATTTGATTCAGCCAAGGCACCAACAACATTTAGGCCTCCATTGATTTCAGTGTAGAAAGCAGGAGAAATGGAGTCGTATTTATAGCCGAAAGTAAGACCCTGAAACCCTAATTTTCAGATCTGCCGCAGGGGGGTCGACCCCCCTTATGAGGTCGACACCCCCCTCGAGGGGTCGACCCAGGGGTCGACACCCCTAGGGAGGGAATTTTGCTGCTCATTGATTTTTGATTTTTGAACGATTTTATGATTTCTGAAATTATATATATATATATATATATATATATATATATATATATAATTCTCTTACGCGTATACAAACTTCAAACCTTCGTAACTTCTTCATAGGGTGTCCGTTTTACGCAAACCAAATGTCTATCTTGACTAGAATTTCGAGTCGGATGCAATGGCACAGTCCGTTTCCCTTAATTCTGGATATCAGATTAATTATTCTTTAATTTATCCTCTTTTAGTGTCGTTAAAATTACGGGGTGTTACAGGTTCAGTACTTCTATGAACAATATGAAATGGTTTCTTGACCATTTTGGCTTCTACGCATGTCTCACATTTGTAGTTTTTATCATCTTGGAATTTAGGACTTAATCCCATGATTGCCCATTTTTCATTTTTCGGAATTCATGTGTCCTAATCTACCATGCCATAGTAAAATTTCATGCTCGAGAAAATAAGAGACTTCAATTTTATAAATAGCATAATCAAAATACATAGGTTTATTGTCGGCTATGGTTCATTTG
Source organism: Allium sativum (assembly GCA_030737875.1). Taxonomy (NCBI): domain Eukaryota; kingdom Viridiplantae; phylum Streptophyta; class Magnoliopsida; order Asparagales; family Amaryllidaceae; genus Allium; species Allium sativum. Next base: position 410,307,966 of record CM060913.1, read on the forward strand.
CCTTAAATAAGCCATCACATAAATATCCCCTTCCTATGTACATTCTAGCTTTAGACAGAACCATCTTATCTAACTTGAATACCATTTTGAATCCTTTCTTTGATAGCACTAAACTAGAGATAAGATTCTTGTGGATGTTTGGAATGTGGAGAACACCATTTAACTTGACAGTTTTTCCAGAAGTAAACTTGAGGATTACTGTGCCACTGCCTTCGATCATGGAAACTACAGAATTACCCATATAGAGTTTTTCTTCGTAATCGAATTTGTAGTATGTAGGAAACATGGATTTACCAGAGAAAACATGAAGAGTAGCGCTTGTGTCTACCCACCATTGATAAGGATCATGAGCCAAATTGCATTCAGATACAACTGCCGAGAAGTTGGACTCGTCCACTTTCATGTTATCCATTATATTTGCCTCTAAGTTGCCTTGCTTCTTGTGGTTGTAATTCCTAGTGGTGTGTCATGCTTTTCAACAAACCCAACACTCATAAACTTCTTGGTTTGTTTGTTGTCTTTGGATTTGTTTTCAGGCGCTTTTCTTTTCTGCGAGAACTTCCTTTCTTTTCTTTTTGTTGAAATTCCCTTTTTTCTTTGAATTTTATGCAACGAATTCCTCTTCGCTTTGTTTGGTCCCTCCACGATTATTTGCCTCAATTTTGAGTCTGACAATAAGATCTTCTAATAAATCTTCCTTTTCTTATGTTTCAAATAGTTGCAGTAGTCCTTCTAGGATGGTTGTAATTTCCCTGTTATTGCTTCAACAAGGAAAGATTCTCCAACTTGGTGTCCTTCCGCCTCAAGTTAATGAATTATGAGTTGGAGTTTCTACACTTGAGTAGTTACGGATTTGGAGTCCACCATTTTATAATCCATAAACTTGTCTATGATGAACTTCTTCAAATTGACAATCTGAGTTTCGTATTTATGTGCAAGTGCAGTCCATAAGCATTTTCCTGTCTGGTGCGGCTGGAACACTTCATAAAGTACTATATCCAGATAATTCAGAACGTAGTTTCAGCATAGGATGTCTTGATGCTTCCATGAATCAATTTGGGGAAAAATTGTTGTGTCTTTTTCTCTAGTTTGTCTGTCTTTAGGTTATGGTTCATCCTCCTCGATGCACTTTTGCAGCCCTAACGTGGTAAGATAAAACAACATTTGATTTTTCCATGTTATGAAATCATCACCATCTCCTTTAAACGGATCAGGCCTGTTGTGGGTAGTAGCCTTAGTTGACAATTCAACTATTGCAATCTCGGATAATGTTGGAGGCTTGTCGTAACAATTTCCTTAAGAATTTTATTTCAAAATTCTCCAAAGATACCATAGACGTATTCTGCATGAAATTGTAGTGAGTATGTCACTCTGTGATTTTATATAAGAGCAATAGAGAAGATAGAATGAAGATTCAGATTGGAATGGAATGAAGAAAGTAACCAGTTTTCCTTTTTATTTATACTCATCTCTTCCGAACGGTCGCGTCCATACCTCTTTGTATAGTCGCATCCGTACTTTTTCATCATAGTCGTTCACTTGCATTTGTTGCGCCTTTCTGTTCAGCAAATGGGTAAGACCAAAAGATGCATCCATTACCAAAGCAACATCTTTCTGTTCTCTTAACAGGTTGCACCCATTGGCCAAAACCCATGTTCCAACAGTCGCATATGTTCGCCAAAAAACCATGCGTCCGACTTCTTCTTCAAAACGAATCGCACATGCCCGTTTTAGAAGTTGCGTATGTTCAAATGGACCGTGCCCGCTCGCTTCAGTTTGAATCCAAGCCAAGCGCACATTCAGTCCGAAGGCTGGAACAACTAAAAAGCGGCACATAAATAATTAAGGTCATATAGACCCGTACCCGACCCAATTCGGACGAACGGACGACGACATGTGTTGTGGTGGATCACTGTAACACCCCGCCTCCGCTAGGGTCACTCGCAAAGGAATGCACTATCTTTAGAGGGGCATTATTGGTAAACATGCACAGAAATATCACAAGAAAGAACATATAACATAGCTGAAGTAAAATCAAATTTTCATAAACATTAATAATTAAGGTCTAAAGCCTTTTACATCAGAGTACATCAAAACCTGTCTTGCAATAATAAAGAAGCATAAAGACTTTTTCATAAATTATTCCCCAAGTAAAAACAGTAAAGTAGCCATAGCCAAGGAAAGTCCAAGCCATCCATGATGACCTTCAAGCAGAAGAAGTCCGAACTAAATAGCAGTATTTCCTCCCTGTAACCTGGGGGGGGGGAACGGAAGAAAAGAGGCGAAACAAAATGGGTCAGTCAAAAAGACTGAGTAAGCCCTATCTACTATTAGCATAAAAACTAGTAAAGTTAACTGACATGAGAAACTGAGATGAACATAAGCATGATAACAAGATAGATAAGCTAAATCAAAATAACAGGATGAACTACTGAACTCAGATAAACTAAGGTGTCATGATAAATTACGATGTCAAGATAAAACAAGGTATCACATCGTCAGGTTTCTATCAAGTATAATATCCCCAAGATATCTATCACGTATAACGTCCCATGGTATCTATCCTGTACATCTGCTCTGCACCTACCGTACTAGTATCCCAACTGTATCACGTGTTATCCGTGAATGACCCTTACCCAAAAGTTGTGTAATGGTCCATGTCAACCTAGTATATCGCATATATAGGTTACTCAACTCGTATGTTTTGTTCCATGTAAATGTTCAGTCCCTTGCCGTAGACCATACGGGCTTTCCCATGAGATTCTATATTACTTTAACATAGTTCCATGATCCCTGAGATCGGTTTGGACTGTTACCCTAAACCTAGCTAGGGTCTTCCAACATGAATTATCGTCTGTACAACTAGGACTTATGCTACCTAGGGCTACTAGGGATTACGCTTACCTATTGCACGTTTTCGTATCTCGGTTTGGGTTCAACCACCTAGGGCCACTAGGGATTACGCTAACCGCCAACCGCGCCCTTTTCCCCATGCATTCATCGTGAATCGTTTTTCCATGACTGTATGCACATGTATCACATCGTGCCATCCGAGTCCTGTCACAGGGTAGATCAGGAAATACAGGACTCGGTCGGGAGCTTTCGATTTATCTGCCGGTGCAGATGCTAAGGTCTGTTTTTCTATCCGTGGCTATGGTCCCACGGGACCCCTCCCTCAACTAGCGAAAGACAAGACAGGATAAATCATGTATGAGAACACACTACTGGCCAACGCACAATCCTAGCCTTACCGCAACCATAATTAGATAGCAATTATGGTCTATTGGGTGTTCTCTGCCTTTCCGTACGTACACGCTTGACCAAAGATGGTAGGTAGCCTGACGAAAAATGCTATCTAGGGTACGACCGTGTCTCGTCGACTATCCCCTATCCATCCCCGTCTTTAGGTCGCTCGCATAGCAACCAAGGCATACTCTTGGTTCTTCTAACGCATACCTTAACCTCTCATGAGCCTAGTATAATTACCTGGCAGCTCATAGAGGGATCCCAAGAATATCCTCACGTTCCCCGAAGCCGCTGCTTCGTTACCCAGTTCGCTGGAGCCTTTATCTAAATCAGATACTTGCTCCTACTCGTATACTTAAACGATGACCTACCGTACCAGGTTACTCATCTATCTATGAACTGGTCTAAATTTCCTTGACTAAGAATCATTACTTAGTTATCCTTCAACTAAGGTTTACCACTTAGCCTTATTCCCGTTATCCTTGTTAATTATGGTTACCCACCTAATCCTCCGAATAAGGGTTTATATAACAGATTAAGTGTCACTTAAGTTCATGACTTAATCCCGTCTACAAATCATGTCAAAATTGGCTAAGTATCCAAGTTCGAGACTTAACTCGTCTACAAATCATGTCAAAATTGGCTAAGTATCCAAGTTCAAGACTTAACCCTACAAACCATGCTCAAGTTGGTTAAGTATATATTAACTTGACCCTATCAAATTACTTAGTCAAACCGGTCAAGTGTATTCAAGCGATTCATGACTTAGCCTTATCATGTTTTCACGTTATATTGGTTAAGTATGGGTTAACTTAACCTCAATAAATTCACGAGTTAGATTGGTTAAGTATAGATCACTTAACCACATCAAATTAACGAGTTAGATTGGATAAGTTTAGGTCACTTAACCATATCAAATTAACGGGTTAGGTTGGTTAAGTATAGGTCACTTAACCACATCAAATTAACGAGTTAGATTAGTTAAGTGTTTAACTTAACCCCATTAAACTACCAAGTGGGATTAATTAAGTCTAGGCTAACTTAGCCCCATCCGATTATCATGTTTAGACTAGTTGAGTCTAATCTTAACCCCATCCATTAACTGTATCTTTCGGTTAAGTGTCATTAAGAAAACTTACTTAACCTTACCAAATTATCGTGTTGGATTGATTAAGTGTTGGTTAACTTAACCCCGTCCACTAGTCGTATAAAAATGGTTAAGTGTCATTAGGTAAATCAAGTTACTTAACCTACCCAACCTTGTCATGTTTTGTTAAGTATCATTAGCCTAATCAATTTACTTAACCCCTTTGTCCATGTCATATTTGGTTAAGAGTCATTAATCAAATTAACTTAACCCTATCATGTGGCATTAATTACTTAATGCACCCCAACCTCTCACATTAGACTTTGTTGTGGTTACTAGTTAAGTCAGTCGGTTCCGGGTAGCTTTACACCACAACTTGGTCTAACCTCGGGTTCAAGCACAACATGACCAACTTCTCACATTGGGTCTTATTGTTTGCAACTACTAGTTAGGCCGGTCGGTTCCGGGTAGTTTTACGTTGCAAACTCAACCCAACCTCGAGTTGGCCACACTTATATTATCTAAGTGTCATGTTCATCATGTTTCCAAAACATGTTACAAGTTTTTCAAGCATTTGGGTAGACCTAACTTAATAGGTAAATTCCCAAAGGGTAGACCTAACTTAATAGGTAAATTCCCAAGCTTGTGTTTTTATGCATACTTACATGTCAACTTCCATGTTATATTTCAAGTCATGTTTTCAAGTATAAACATATGTCATATTTAACGTTACACGTTGTCATGTTTATACCCATTTACCCACATCATGTTCATGTCATTATGTTTTCCCATAATGTGACCCCAACGCTTTTAAACTCGCATATACGTCCGCAACAACGTAATGGATTAAAAGAAGAGACTTGACAAAGGCATGACAAAAATGGATATTAAGCCACAAGTTAATCATGGTGGCAAATGAGGCACAAATGTGTTCATTAGCTTGCATGTTACATTCTTAAGCCTCAAAAACATGCATAAACCCAAACTTGGCACATAAACGAATCATGGTGACAAAAGGCATGGAATGATGACTAGTAACTCGCACACATCATCATATAAGGGTTATGACTTCATATGCAAGTTGACATAAAGATTATGAAGGTTCTGATGTTGCATAATGCAACATTTCAACATAAAGGTTGTAGCTTTTAGCTCATGAGATCAAGATAATGACTTCATAAACTTGCATGACATGATAGCATGTATCATTCTCAATGATCAAACCCAAACTTGCAACATGAACATTTAACTTCATAGTTAATATCTAAGAGTAGGAAAAGGGCTTACATTGCTATGAAGGCCTAAATCGATTAAACTAAAGCTTGTGATGAAGCCTATGCATGCCATTACCCAAAAACCCAAAGATGGATGCTCCAATTCAACAAAAACACCATCTTTATGAACAAAGATCAAAGCTTTTGCCTTGAAATCAACTTGAGAAGCTCTCATACTAACATAGGGACTCTCTAACACTCTTTTGATCATGAAACCTTTCATAGAAATGAAGTGGAGGCTAGGATAGTTGAGTGGAGGCCATGAGAGTAGAAATTTTACCATAGTTTAGTTACATGAGTGAATAATGAGGGTTTAGGGGTTGGTTAGGGGCTTATTTATAGAGATTAGGAGTCATTAGGACCTTAGGATTAACCCTAGGATCAACCTGAGCCATCATATTTCGAACCAGGCCCAAAAACCTAGCCAAGACAGAAGATAGGTGCACCAGGCAATACTTCCCGGCCACCACATGTCGACCCCCAAGTCGACAGGGCTGTCGACTTGGGTCAAGCAGGTCGACTCCCAAGTCGACAGGCCTATCGACTTGGGGTGCCTAGCGGGAATTCTTGCCGCCTTGCCTCCTAGCCCTAATTTTTGAAATTAGAACTCGTTTTTGAACTTGAGCTTTCTGAAAACTTCGTCAGACCATAACTTGGTTATACGGACTCCGATTCTCGAAAACTCGGACTCTATTTCGCGTATTTTTCCGAGACGAACGCAATGGCATAGCCCGTTTCAATTGATTCAGAATTTAAAATTAAATCCTGCCTTGATCCTCGTCTTAATCATGTTATCGAAATACAGGTTGTTACATTCTCCCCACCTTTTAGGATTTCGTCCCCGAAATCTCTAAGTTAGGAAGAGCATATCCTACCATCCATCATCCATCTACTCAAAACATCATCCACAAGCAACCATTGTCCTTAGATGATTTCTAATGCTGTATGAATATATGCAAGACGTGTGTGTACATGTTCCTTAGTTAATGCTAATGATCAGGCCTGAATAGTCTTTCTAATGCAAAAATATGTATAGTGCCATGAATCCAACATGTATGCAAATAGTCCTAGTCATATAGATACTATATGCGTGCACAATCATTCATTCATATGCAACAACCGCATGATAATACATTCGATTTCATCCATAAACAAGTATAAATACTCGTGCATATGCAATATGAAATGTGACCGAGTCGAGCTAGTATCTAATGTGTATTCGCGCATCCACGAGCAATCACTTGCAACCACTTGCAATCATATCAATCATAACATGTTTCAAATACATGTTTACATCCATAGGGTTCTACATAGGATTCCCTGAAACAGGGTCGAGAAGATAAACAAGACAAACTCCTTACGGGGTTTGTAACAGAAAATAGGACCGAGAGGACGTCCACAAAAGATAGCCTACAAGTAAGCTCTACAGAAAACAGGGATCAAGGAGACACTCCCAAAAAGAGATATCATGCGCGTATCTAGTCTTTGACCATCAAAGTCGTATTTCCTTGAGCTTAATTCCATTGTGCCTTGACCGTCCTTTAACTTCGCGATTTCGTAGCTTCTTATTTCCTGTTTCCATAATCATGAGCTGGAACTCATTTCTGCGTCGCCTCTCATTCCACTTGCACTTATCCTTTTCCTAGAATACTTGACGCAAACATGACTGCGTACTCATGATCTCATGCAAGCTTTCCAAAATTCACTAGTGAACCTTGGATCTCGTTCCACAAGGTATCCCACGTAGAAGAACTTTCTCTTGAAAGTAAACAGATGCCAACCAGGTTATCAAGCGCACTCACGAGGGTGATTTCTATAACCCATGCATAAGTGAAATAAACCATCCGTCTTATCGGCGAACACCACTTGATCGGGCTTCAAATTTCCAATAAAGGCATCAAGGGATTCTAAGTAACTAATCATGACCGACCCCAAAAGGTTACACGAGACTTCGAGGGTATCACCAAGGCTAGTCAAGAGTCTGACTACCCTCCTATCAAAACCGAGAGTGGCACCCCTTACTGGATAACCACTTCATCCCTAGAATCCATCCATAGCTTATAAACATAAGCATTATTTCCAAACTCAACACTTGGCATAGACATTCTCAAATCCAAACAAGTCATGTATAAATGGACTGATTTTCCAATAGGACTTTGAGACAAAAATGGGATTCTCTATTACGCTAGTACTTAAGGTGCAGAGACTCAACTATCCAAGCAGACTTAAATGATACGATGATCAAAACAAAGTCCTAACGGGATGATAGAGAAGAAAAGCTAAACCTTTAACAAGATCGTTACCCTCCTTCCGAGGTGCCCTAGAAATGAGAGCATACTATTGCCCTCTCGATGATCTTGTCCTTGTCCCATAATACTTAATTATCCGCCCCGTTTTACCATGCCAAAGGTACTCTCTCGTCATGGGTTTCATTGTTCATCTTTCTCCCTTCTTTGAGGACTAAGCCATACCAACAAGTTGCTCATCCTTAAGCTCGTACCCTTTATCCTCTTTCCCACGATCCTTCCTTATAATGCGGCCACTGGTCTCTCGAGAACCACCTCCATCGCATGGAAAGCACTTTCGTAGATAGAAAAGACTAGTCGCATTTAAAACCACTGTGACTACAGATGGAGGAAAGAAGGAAAAAGAGATTCAATTAAGGAAACGAGGATAGTGCTAATGGCCTTTGGGGAATAGCCTTTTTCTTTTAAAAGAAAATTTTCTTGAAAAATGCTTCTTTGTAAACGATTTTCAAATAGTTTTCAGAAGGTCTTTAAAAACTTTTGCCCAGTCTGCTAACCTTCTGCTCTGATACCAAATGTAACACCCCGCCTCCGCTAGGGTCACTCGCAAAGGAATGCACTAGCTTTAGAGGGGCATTATTGGTAAACATGCACAGAAATATCACAAGACAGAACATATAACATAGCTGAAGTAAAATCAAACTTTCATAAACATTAATAATTAAGGTCTAAAGCCTTTTACATCAGAGTACATCAAAATCTGTCTTGCAATAATAAAGAAGCATAAAGACTTTTTCATAAATTATTCCCCAAGTAAAAACAGTAAAGTAGCCATAGCCAAGGAAAGTCCAAGCCATCCATGATGACCTTCAAGCAGAAGAAGTCCGAACTAAACAGCAGTATTTCCTCCCTGTAACCTAGGGGGGAAACGGAAGAAAAGAGGCGAAACAAAACGGGTCAGTCAAAAAGACTGAGTAAGCCCTATCTACTATTAGCATAAAAACTAGTAAAGTTAACTGACATGAGAAACTGAGATGAACATAAGCATGATAACAAGATAGATAAGCTAAATCAAAATAACAGGATGAACTACTGAACTCAGATAAACTAAGGTGTCATGATAAATTACGATGTCAAGATAAAACAAGGTATCACATCGTCAGGTTTCTATCAAGTATAATATCCCCAAGATATCTATCACGTATAACGTCCCATGGTATCTATCCTGTACATCTGCTCTACACCTACCGTACTAGTATCCCAACTGTATCACGTGTTATCCGTGAATGACCCATACTCAAAAGTTGTGTAATGGTCCATGTCAACCTAGTATATCGCATATATAGGTTACTCAACTCGTATGTTTTGTTCCATGTAAATGTTCAGTCCCTTGCCGTAGACCATACGGGCTTTCCCATGAGATTCTATATTACTTTAACATAGTTCCATGATCCCTGAGATCGGTTTGGATTGTTACCCTAAACCTAGTTAGGGTCTTCCAACATGAATTATCGTCTGTACAACTAGGACTTATGCTACCTAGGGCTACTAGGGATTACGCTTACCTATTGCACGTTTTCGTATCTCGGTTTGGGTTCAACCACCTAGGGCCACTAGGGATTACGCTAACCGCCAACCGTGCCCTTTTCCCCACGCATTCATCGTGAATCGTTTTTCCATGACTGTATGCACATGTATCACATCGTGCCATCAGAGTCCTGTCACAGGGCAGGTCAGGAAATACAGGACTCGGTCGGGAGCTTTCGATTTATCTGCCGGTGCAGATGCTAAGGTCTGTTTTTCTATCCGTGGCTATGGTCCCACGGGACCCCTCCCTCAACTAGCAAAAGACAAGACAGGATAAATCCTGTATGAGAACACACTACTGGCCAACCCACAATCCTAGCCTTACCGCAACCATAATTAGATAGCAATTATGGTCTATTGGGTGTTCTCTGCCTTTCCGTACATACATGCTTGACCAAAGATGGTAGGTAGCCTGACGAAAAATGCTATCTAGGGTATGACCGTGTCTCGTCGACTATCCCCTATCCATCCCCGTCTTTAGGTCGCTCGCATAGCAAACAAGGCATACTCTTGGTTCTTCTAACGCAGACCTTAACCTCTCATGAGCCTAGTATAATTACCTGGCAGCTCATAGAGGGATCCCAAGAATATCCTCACGTTCCCCGAAGCCGCTGCTTCGTTACCCAGTTCGCTGGAGCCTTTATCTAAATCAGATACTTGCTCCTACTCGTATACTTAAACGATGACCTACCGTACCAGGTTACTCATCTATCTATGAACTGGTCTAAATTTCCTTGACTAAGAATCATTACTTAGTTATCCTTCAACTAAGGTTTACCACTTAGCCTTATTCCCGTTATCCTTGTTAATTACGGTTACCCACCTAATCCTCCGAATTAGGGTTTATATAACAGATTAAGTGTCACTTAAGTTCATGACTTAATCCCGTCTACAAATCATGTCAAAATTGGCTAAGTATCCAAGTTCGAGACTTAACCCGTCTACAAATCATGTCAAAATTGGCTAAGTATCCAAGTTCAAGACTTAACCCTACAAACCATGCTCAAGTTGGTTAAGTATATATTAACTTGACCCTATCAAATTACTTAGTCAAACCGGTCAAGTGTATTCAAGCGATTCATGACTTAGCCTTATCATGTTTTCACGTTATATTGGTTAAGTATGGGTTAACTTAACCTCAATAAATTCACGAGTTAGATTGGTTAAGTATAGATCACTTAACCACATCAAATTAACGAGTTAGATTGGTTAAGTTTAGGTCACTTAACCACATCAAATTAACGGGTTAGATTGGTTAAGTATAGGTCACTTAACCACATCAAATTAACGAGTTAGATTAGTTAAGTGTTTAACTTAACCCCATTAAACTACCAAGTGGGATTAATTAAGTCTAGGCTATCTTAGCCCCATCCGATTATCATGTTTAGACTAGTTGAGTCTAATCTTAACCCCATCCATTAACTGTATCTTTCGGTTAAGTGTCATTAAGAAAACTTACTTAACCTTACCAAATTATCGTGTTGGATTGATTAAGTGTTGGTTAACTTAACCCCGTCCACTAGTCGTATAAAAATGGTTAAGTGTCATTAGGCAAATCAAGTTACTTAACCTACCCAACCTTGTCATGTTTTGTTAAATATCATTAGCCTAATCAATTTACTTAACCCCTTTGTCCATGTCATATTTGGTTAAGAGTCATTAATCAAATTAACTTAACCCTATCATGTGGCATTAATTACTTAATGCACCCCAACCTCTCACATTAGACTTTGTTGTGGTTACTAGTTAAGTCGGTCGGTTCCGGGTAGCTTTACACCACAACTTGGTCTAACCTCGGGTTCAAGCACAACATGACCAACTTCTCACATTGGGTCTTATTGTTTGCAACTACTAATTAGGCCGGTCGGTTCCGGGTAGTTTTACGTTGCAAACTCAACCCAACCTCGAGTTGGCCACACTTATATTATCTAAGTGTCATGTTCATCATGTTTCCAAAACATGTTACAAGTTTTTCAAGCATTTGGGTAGACCTAACTTAATAGGTAAATTCCCAAAGGGTAGACCTAACTTAATAGGTAAATTCCCAAGCTTGTGTTTTTATGCATACTTACATGTCAACTTCCATGTTATATTTCAAGTCATGTTTTCAAGTATAAACACATGTCATATTTAACGTTACACGTTGTCATGTTTATACCCATTTACCCACATCATGTTCATGTCATTATGTTTTCCCATAATGTGACCCCAACGCTTTTAAACTCGCATATACGTCCGCAACAACGTAATGGATTAAAAGAAGAGACTTGACAAAGGCATGACAAAAATGGATATTAAGCCACAAGTTAATCATGGTGGCAAATGAGGCACAAATGTGTTCATTAGCTTGCATGTTACATTCTTAAGCCTCAAAAACATGCATAAACCCAAACTTGGCACATAAACGAATCATGGTGACAAAAGGCATGGAATGATGACTAGTAATTCGCATACATCATCATATAAGGGTTATGACTTCATATGCAAGTTGACATAAAGATTATGAAGGTTCTCATGTTGCATAATGCAACATTTCAACATAAAGGTTGTAGCTTTTAGCTCATGAGATCAAGATAATGACTTCATAAACTTGCATGACATGATAGCATGTATCATTCTCAATGATCAAACCCAAACTTGCAACATGAACATTTAACTTCATAGTTAATATCTAAGAGTAGGAAAAGGGCTTACATTGCTATGAAGGCCTAAATCGATTAAACTAAAGCTTGTGATGAAGCCTATGCATGTCATTACCCAAAAACCCAAAGATGGATGCTCCAATTCAACAAAAACACCATCTTTATGAACAAAGATCAAAGCTTTTTCCTTGAAATCAACTTGAGAAGCTCTCATACTAACATAGGGACTCTCTAACACTCTCATGATCATGAAACCTTTCATAGAAATGAAGTGGAGGCTAGGATAGTTGAGTGGAGGCCATGAGAGTAGAAATTTTGCCATAGTTTAGTTACATGAGTGAATAATGAGGGTTTAGGGGTAGGTTAGGGGCTTATTTATAGAGATTAGGAGTGATTAGGACCTTAGGATTAACCCTAGGATCAACCTGAGCCATCAGATTTCGAACCAGGCCCAAAAACCTAGCCAAGACAGAAGATAGGTGCACCAGGCAAAATTGCCCGGCCACCATATGTCGACCCCCAAGTCGACAGGGCTGTCGACTTGGGTCAAGCAGGTCGACTCCCAAGTCGACAGGCCTGTCGACTTGGGGTGCCTGGTGGGAATTCTTCCCGCCTTGCCTCCTAGCACTAATTTTTGAAATTAGAACTCGTTTTTGAACTTGAACTTTCTGAAAACTTCGTCAGACCATAACCTGGTCATACGGACTCCGATTCTCGAAAACTCGGACTCTATTTCGCGTATTTTTCCGAGGCGAACGCAATGGCATAGCCTGTTTCACTTGATTCAGAATTTAAAATTAAATCCTGCCTTGATCCTCGTCTTAATCATGTTATCGAAATACGGGTTGTTACAATCACGACTTCCCTCCTCACAATGAAGAAAACATTTCGGTGCCCCCAAGGCCCCAACCTCCTTATGAGTATGTGACTTATATTCTTGCATAATTTTTTTTATTTTGGTGATATGGGACAATGAACAAAGTATAATTCATTCAAGCTAAAAATTCCAACAATCCCCCACAATGCCATCTCAGCTTTAGATAGAAAACAGTAAAATTCTTAAGATGTTATATGTCTAGTATACCAAAACTGAGAATAGTCAATTATAAACTCATCGCAAAAGTTTATAAATCAAATTTCTATAACTCTGAAAATTAACATTAGCTAATGATAGCAATAATTATGTTGTAATCAATTTTACAACAACAACGTTATACTATTTTAAAAATAGCACAACATAGAGAATGGAAATATTAAAGAATAATGTATATAAATAAAAAACTAACGAGAAATATAACCAGATAATGTGTGAGGCTTGTCGTAACAATTCCCTTAAGAATTCTATTTCAAAATTCTCCCAAGATACAACAGACGTATTATGCACCAGATTGTAATAAGTACATCAATATGTGATTTTATATAAGAATAGTAGAGAAGATAAAAGGAAGATTCGGATTGCAATGGAATGAGGAAAGTGAATAGTTTTCCTCTTTATTTATGGTTGGTCCGCATCTCCTTCGAACGGTCGCAGTCGTTCCTCTTCGTATAGTCGCATCTGTACCATTTCATCGTTACCGTTCGCTCGCATCCGTTGCGCCTTTTTTTTCTTCAGCAAACGAGTAAGGCCAAAAGACGCATCTGTTTACAAATCCCACCTTTCTGTTCGCTTAAAGGGTTGCACCCATTCGCCAAAAACCACACTGCCAACAGTCACATACGTTCATCAAAAAACCATGCGCCCAACTTCTGCTTCAAAACGGGTTGTATATGCCCGTTCCTAGAAGTCGCGTCTATTCAGATGGATTGCGCCCAACCGCTTCCGTTCAAATCCAAGCCTCTCCAAGTTTCAGCCTGAAGGCTAGAACAACTAAAAAATGGCCCAGAAAAAAATAAGGTTATATAGACCCGCACCCGAATCGGACCAGGTTCGGTCGGGCGGACAACGGCGGTGCACGCGCGTATGTGGTGGTGGAGCATGACTTCCCTCCTCACAATGAAGCAAACATTTGCGTGCCTTCCTCCTCGAGAAGAAGTGACTTATATTCCTGCATACATTTTTTATTTTGGTGATGTAGGACAATGGACAAAGTATACTTCATTCAAACTAAGAATTCCAGCAATCTCCCACAATGCCATCCCAGTTTTAGATAGAAAAAGTAAAATTCTTAAGATATTATATGTATAGTATACCAAAATAGTGAATAGTCAATTGTAAACTCGTCGCACAAGTTTATAAATCAAATTTCCACTACTCTGGAAATTAATATTAGCTAATGACAGCAATAATTATGTTGTAATCAATTTTACAACAACAACGTTATACTATTTTAAGAAATAACACAACGTTGAGAATGTAAACATTAATGAATAATGTATATAAATATACAAATTAACGAGAAATCAAACTAGATAATGTCAGAGGCTTGTCGTAACAATTTCCTTAATAATTTTATTTCAAAATTCTCCCAAGATACAACAAACGTAACACCCCGTATTTTAACAACATTAAAAGAAGAAAAATTAAAGAATAATTAACTTAAAATTCAGAATTAAGGGAAATGGACTATGCCATTTAGTCCATCTCGAAATTTTGGTCAAGATAGACATTTGGTTTGCGTAAAACGGACACCGCATGAAGAAGTTATGAGGGTTTGAATTTTGTATACGCCTAAGGTAATTATATATATATATATATATATAATTAAATCAGAAATCAGAAAATCATTCAAAAATCAAAAGTTTAGAGGTGGCAAATATCCCATCCTAGGGGAGTCGACCCGTTAAGGGGGGTGTCGACCCATGGGTCGACCCCCTAGGGCTGAGGTGGCAGTCGAATTCTGGGGGCTAGCAGCTATATATACGGCTTCATTTATCTTGTTTTCTTCACTGAAAATCAATGGAGGCCTAAGTGTTGATGGTGCCTGGACTGAATCAAAACTCTTTCTTCTTCTGCAATCAAAGTTAGAGATTCAAGTGTAGATCTGTTCTTCTTCTACCTTTCTAGATTCAAACGCTGTGAGTTTCAGGTTGCTTTTAGATTTAAATAAATAAAAAGTAAACATGATAGGACTGTAATTTGGATCTATGCATGCTAATCCTTGAATCACGTCAGATCTGTAATAACTTGTGAATCTGTAATATTTTGGCATACTATGACTTGGATCTTAACCTTTATCATGTCAGATCTACTTTTGATTATAGATCTAATTCAATATTTAGATCATCTTGTACCTATTATGTTGTGGTTAATTTGGATCTATCAAGTGTTGGACATTTAAATCCTAGTTTAGATTTCATCATGCCTATTATGACATCCCGACTATGTTAGAACCCATTTATTATCACAGGTTCACCGATCTGTTTTTATATGTTCATCTTAACTTTATGCCATGAGAAGTTTATGTCAACTCTGTTAAATCAATCATCTCTGTTATATTCCTTTCACCCCTTTCCCTTTTATTTTATGTAGTCAGGCTACTTCCAAGCCTAGGCATGCCACTAAATTATGCGATTACATTAGTTTGGGAACGAAGGGAAAACATTGAAATTGGGCATATCTTGTGAATTGGGAATTTAGGGCATTATTGGTAAAAAGGTGAAATTGGCATAATTTGAATAATGTATATGTATATGAATTTGGATATATATTTCACTATGAACATAATTGGGGGAAAAAGGGGTATGAAATCTATAACCTATAACGACATAGGTAGAGATTGGCTAATAATGGAAATGCCTAGAATTACAATAACTTGAAATTGTAAACCGCGCTTAGGAACCAGGTTAGATTGCACTTGTGGTGGAAGTCTGACCGGAACCGACCAACATATCCAGTGACCACAAGAGGTGAATCTAATGTGGGAGGCCTAAGTGCACAAATACGAGATGTGCTAAGACATGAGGTTAGGCCTGATTTGTGGAGTAAGTCTGCCCAGACCCGCCCGGCATGTCCAGCATCCACAAATTGTAAGCTTAATGTGGGCGGTCTAGCATATTGTAACCATAAATGAATACATGGTAATAAACTTGAATACTTCACCTAGTGGAATCCATCGGGATTGTATGAACATAAACTTGAGTAGGGATTTAGTAAATTTATTTGGATAGTGGGTGGGCTAAGTAAATCTGAGGGGGTGGGTAATATTTATATATAGGCCCACAAACTTAATCTGATTAGGTTATGTAATTGAAGACACCTTTTAGGTAAGCATAACTTGTAAAAATGATAGGGTTATGTAATTAAAGACACCTAGTAGTATACATAACCGATGGAAATCCTAGTGGGGATATAAGACAAGGGACGGAACCTTGTATCTATTGTGTGGGACCCATTTCAGTCAGTAACCCTTAATAGGTATCAAACGAGTACTCCGAACTAGGTGGTAGTTGGGGCATGCTTACTGGGCTGATTGTAAGAGATCCAAACGAGGAGGACGGTGTGGGCGGCGCAAACCGAACGGGGACATGTGCGTGCATGCGTCGGGCAGAGGGGGCTAAGATGACTGTGACACCTGTAGATATGGCTGTGCATATCAGCGAATGGTTGCCACTATAGGAGGTGATACATCCTATGGTGTGGTCGACATAGAGTATCTACACGGAGTAGGGAGCCGATCGATTAGGGTAGTGGTTAAGATACATCGGGACGTATGCCTAAGTCTACCATCTTATAGTTGTTGGGATCATCTCATTCTGGTTATACTAGTATTAGTGCAGAGTAATCATTAGAGAAGCGTATACACTCTATCATGCTTACCTTGTCATACCTACCTTTTATGGTGTTATATTTCTTATCCACTCTATATGCCTGTCACGCTACTTTTACTTATTTACTTGCTAAAAGTAACTGGACTCGCCAGACTTTATATCTGACCCTTTTTCTTTCATCTTCTTTCTTCTGTTTCCCCCTAGGTTCTCAAGGTGGGAATACTAAGGCTTGACCGTGATTCTGTTTCGTTTTGCTGGAGCTGCTTAGATGTATGTCTCAAGCTCCTATCCTTGCTACTATGGCTATGTTTTATTTGGGGAATTTTGCTTCTTTTATGTACTCTAATGTTTTAACGTACAAGACAATAGTTTTTATGATGTAATGGTTTTTTGTATTTCAGACATGTGATGTTTTCGAACCACGATGCTTTATGACTAATAAAGTTTTAATTCCGCTGTCATTTTATATCTGTCTGGTAATATTTCTAATTCTGTTTACCTATAATGCTTCACGAAACTTAATGCATTCCCTTTGTGAGTGACATTAACAGACGTGGGGCGTCACACTTGGTATCAGAGCTGAAGTTTACCAGATTAAATAAAAGTTTTTGAAAACTATTTTCAAAAAGGTTTTAAAAGAAAGCAATTTTCAGAAAGAAAATTTTGCCCACAGCGATATGTAATGCCCTTCGATCCTTTGTCTAAATCTTTTTCCTTTTCGTTTCAGCATGTCTGGGAAACCTAATATTCCTGAGGGAGTTACGATACCAGGCTGGTTCCGCATGTATCTAGAGGCCACGGCACATGCCGGAGGTCAAGCTGACATTCATCCCCCAGCTGCATCCGTCGTTCCTCCTCCTTCTCCAAGAGCAGATAATTTCACTAAGATCTGCAAAAATTTCTATGCCTTGGGAGGGAACCCATTCCGCGGAACCGAAACATTCGTAGAGGCAAGAAATTGGCTCAAGGAGACCGAGGACTTGTTTGTAATCTTTGAAGTAGAAGATCGAAGGAAGATTCAGTTAGTTGCCTAGCTACTGAAAGATGAAGCTTCGTTCTAGTGGGAAGTAACCCAAGCTGGAAGTCCGGTGGAGACATGGGATGATTTTAGGTAGAGGTTCGAAATGAAGTTTCATTCCCCAGCTAAGAAAAGCATGCAAATGGAGAGGTTCTTGGCGCTCAAATAAGGAAACATGACTGTTAATGAATATGTGAACAAATTCAACCAGCTAGCATGATTTGGATTGGAATTGGTAGATACTTCGCATAAGAAAGCTTTGCGGTTTGCTAAAGGGCTGAATGAACCCCTTCATGGGTTAGCAATGTCCCATATTCCAATGGCAGCTACTTTTGAAAGGCTGGTTGATATGACCTTGATGCATGAGGAAGACAAGGGAGAAAAGAAGGAAGTAAAAGCTGAGTAAACAATGTAAAACAAGAAGGTATGGCCCAAGAAAAGGCAGCAACAACAACATCAACAAAAGAAAGGCGTAAAGAATGACAAGGCTAAGGATAAGAGGAAGTGCCATAGTTGTGGACGAGAGGCTCACTTGGTCAAGGACTGCAAAAGAAGGAAGAATACTTGCTTTAATTGTGGAGAGGTCGGACACTTTGCTAGGGAGTGTCCGAAGAAACAGGAACCACAGGGACAAGGCCAGAGGGCAGGAGCTTCTGGAGGGTGCATGCTCTTGCGATCAGTGCTTCAGATAGAGGTAGGAAAATTTTCGTGGAAGGTTTGATTTCTCTCTCCAATCATCCTATCAGAACTCTTTTTGATTCTGGCGCTTCACATTCATTTTTATCTAGTTCTATGGTTGAATCTTGCACTTAAATACTAGTATGGTAGTGGATCCCGTAGTTGTCTCAAACCCCATTGGTGTTTCGACTCATTTGTCGGGGTTTGAGAATATCTATCTTAGGCGTCGAATTTTAATGCTACGAGTATGTGCTCGATTTTATGGGCTACGTTTTG
Organism: Allium sativum; assembly: GCA_030737875.1. Lineage (NCBI taxonomy): Eukaryota > Viridiplantae > Streptophyta > Magnoliopsida > Asparagales > Amaryllidaceae > Allium > Allium sativum. Next base: position 410,326,727 of record CM060913.1, read on the forward strand.
ATTCTATGGATGGATTGGCTAACCATGTATGGTGCCATTCAGGATTGTGAGAGGAGGGTTGTTAGACTGTCGACTTGCCATGGGAGGAACCTCGAGATTTCTTGTGACCCACAAGGGTCTGTTATGCTTAGTTTCCTATAGTCTCTTGATGCATCTATCGATTACCTGCAATCTGTTCCAGTAGTCCGACATTATTCTGATGTTTTTGATGAGGTACGGGGCTTACCTCCGAGGCGCGAGATCAATTTTCGTATATATCTGGTGGACAATGCAAAGCCAGTTGCAATACCAGTGCGTCATATGGTTCTAAGGTAAAGGAGGGAGCTTAGCAAGCAAGTAGAGGAGCTACTTGAGAAAGGGTTTATCAGGCGAAGCATATCTGAATGGGGTGCTCCAGTAGTATTCGCGACTAAGGAAGATGGTTTGCTTCGTTTGTGTGTGGACTATAGAGAGTTGAACAAACTCACTAAGAAGAACAGACACCCACTTCCAAGGATAGATGACTTATTTGACCAACTTGTTGGTGCCTCGGTATTTTCTCAGTTAGACTTGGCCACGGGGTTTCATCAGTTGAGGGTGGCTGAAGACAGTATAGATAAGACCGCTTTTAGGACTCCAGATGGTTTCTTTGAATGGCTAGTTATGCCTTTCGGGTTGACGAATGCACCCACCTATTTTGTTGATCTGATGAGTAGGGTGTTTTGGAAGTTTCTAAACAAATTCATCATGGTCTTTGTCGATGATATCTTGATCTTCTCAAAGAGTGAGGAAGAGCATGCCCAACATTTGAGAGAAGTTTTGAAAACTCTCCGTGTGCATCAGCTTAAGGCAAAGTTCTCCATATGCCATTTTTGGAGAAAAGAGGTGAGATTCCTAGGGCATGTGGTTTCTAAAGAAGGGATAGCAGTAGATCCCACAAAGGTGGTTGCAGTTCAATATTGGCGAGTTCCGAAAATGCAACAGAGGTGAGAAGCTTTCTTGGATTGGCAGGCTATTATAGGAAGTTCATTAAGGACATCGCGAAGATATCAGCCCCACTCACCAGGCCAACGAAGAAGAATTTGGTGTTTTCATGGGATATAGATTGTGATGTTGCTTTCCAACGATTGAACAAGGCTCTGACAATAGCCCCAGTCTTGACCTTGCCTGATCGAAATAAAGTGTTATAGTTTACACTGATGCATGTGGTACAGGGCTTGGTGCGTTTTTGATGCAAGAAGGGAAGGTAGTGTGTTATGGGGGTAGACAGCTAAGAGTCCATGAGAAGAACTACCCTACCCATGATTTAGAGCTGGCTGCCATAGTATTCATGCTTAAGATGTGGCGTCGTTATTTGCTTGGAGAGAGGTTCGAGTTGCACTGATCATAAATATCTCAAGTATTTGTTCTCGCAGAAAGATCTTAATTTAAGGCAACAAAGGTGGATGGAGTTACTAGCTTCTTATAATTTCGAGATTGCTTATACCCCTAGCAAGGGTAACGTGCTGGCAGACGCACTGAGCAGGCAGAGGGTGGCCTTAAGTCCTTTGTTTTTTGAAAGGAAAAGCTTGGAGTTCATATCGACTTTTGATTTTAGACCCTCCACCGAATTATTGCCTGGTTTGTTTGCATCGCTAGAGATACGACCTACTCTTATGGATCAGATAGGAACTTCGCAGCGAGATGATCCACAGATTTCAGACATCTTGGGAAGGCTCAGTAAAGGGGAGACTCTAGTCACCTCAATAGATATTCTATTGACGATAAAGGGTGGTTGCGATGAGACAGAAGGCTTTGTGTTCCTCAAACTGGAAGTTTATTAAAGGCAGTCCTAGAGGAAGCCCATCATTCTAAGATGACTATCCATCCAGGCGGTGATAAGATGTATAGGAACATGAAGAGGATTTTTTTGGGCGGGGATGAAGAAAGATGTGGCAGAGTTTGTTTCTCAATGTTTGGTTTGTCAGCAAGTCAAAGCTGAACAAAAAAAGCCCGGTGGTTTACTTCATCCTTTGGAGGTTCCACAGTGGAAGTGGGAGAGCGTCTCTATGGATTTCATATATGGTTTGCCTAGATCGAAGAAAGGCAACACTAGTATTTGGGTTGTTGTAGATAGAATTACTAAGATGCTCACTTCATTCCAGTTAAGAGCAACAGGACGGCAGCATGGTTGGCAGCACTTTATGTTCGTGAGATAGTTCGTCTTCATGGAGTACCTTCCAACATCGTAAGCAATCGTGACCCCATCTTCACTAGTGAGTTTTGGAGGAGTGTGCAAGAAGCATTAGGTACATAGTTATGTTTGAGCATCGCTTATCATCCTCAGACCGATGGACAGACGGAGAGGGTGAACAAAATACTTGAGGATCTTTTAAGGCTGTGTATCCTAGACTTCAGAGGGACTTGGGAAGAGCATCTTCCTTTAGTGGAGTTCGCCTACAACAAAAGTTTTCAAGCAAGCATTGGCATGGCACCCTTTGAAGCGTTATACAGACGACCTTGTAGATCACCGACTTGTTGATAGGAATCTACAGAAAAACTATTACTTGAACCAGATATGGTTAGAGAAACATTCGAGAAGATTGATCTCATTAGACGACGAATGAAGACCCCTCAGGATAGGCAGAAATCCTATGCAAACAAGAGGAGAACTGACATCAAATTCGAAGTAGGAGATATGGTCTTCATTAAAGTGTCACCTTTGAGGAATGTGGTTCGCTTCGGATCTGTAGAGAAGTTGGCACCAAGATTTGTAGGGCCATTTCCCATAATAGAAAGAATTGGCCAAATGGCCTATAGAGTGAAGTTACCCGAGAGATTATCTGGCATGTATGATGTTTTCCATGTTTCTCACTTGTGGAAGTGTTTACATGATACCGCGGAAGTAGTTGAGCCGAGTGTATTGGAAGAAGTAGAGGTGGAACAGGAGGCGACTGTCAGACGAGTTCCTTCCCATATTCTTGGATCAGAAGTTAAGAAGCTACGCAATAGAGAAGTCAAGCTGATAAAGGTTTAATGGGGAGATAAACCAGAGGATGCGACTTGGGAGACCAAAGATAAGATTCGTGCTTCGTACCCTTTTCTTTTTGAGGGTACGTTCTTAACTCCTTTTCCAAAGCTTTTATTTATGCTTGTTTCTATCATTTAAGTGTATCCTATCAATTGAATCTTTGACCTTTAGGTAGAAATCCTCATGGATGTAAACATGTGTTTGAGACATGTTATGTTTGATGGATGCAAGTGGATGCAAGTGTTTGCTAGTGGTTGCCAGTGGATGCATATACACAATTAGGTACTAGATCGACTCAGTCACTCTCATACTACATATGGATGTGTGTGCATTTTTCTTCTTCTTTTATGGATGAAAATGGATGTATCATCATATGAATGTTGCATTTGTACGGATGATTGTGCACACATATAGAACTTACATGTTATAATTGGGCTTTTTTCATACATGTTGGACTCATGGCACTAACATACATTGCATTAAGGAGGTCGACTGAATTAGTAGACCGCCTGATCTTCGCATTAATGTTGGGACGTATACATACACCTTTGCATATATTCATATAAGCATTAGATATCTTTTAAGGACAATGGATGCCTGTGATTGGTGGATGAGTAAATGGATGTGGTGGTAGCATATGCATTCTTCTTTACTCAGAGATTTCGGGATGAAATCCTTTGAGTAGTTGAGAATGTAAGACCCCGTATTTTAACAAAATTAAAAGAGGACAAATTAAAGAATAATTAATTTAATAGTTAGAATAAAGGGAAACGGACTGCGCCATTGCTTCCGCCTTGAAATTCTGGTCAAGATAGACATTTGGTTTGCGTAAAACAGACACTGTATGAAGAAGTTATGAGGGTTTGAAGTTTGTATACGCGTAAGGTAATTATATATATATATTAAATCAGAAATTAGAAAAGCGTTCAAAAATCAAAAGTTTAGAGGTGGAAAATCTCCCACCCCAGGGGAGTCGACACCTTAAGGGGGTGTCGACCCCTGGGTCGACCCCTCAAGCGGGGTTTTGACCCTTGGGTCGACCCCCTGGGGGGGTCGACCCCTATAGGGTTAAGGTGGCAGTCGAATTCTGGGGACTGACAGCTATATATATGGCTTCATTTCTCTTGTTTTCTTCACTGAAAATCAATGGAGGCCTAAGTGTTGCCAGTGCATGGACTGAATCAAAACTCTTTCTTCTTCTGCAATCAAAGTTAGAGATTCAAGTGTAGATCTGTTCTTCTTCTACCTTTCTAGATTCAAATGTTGTGAGTTTCAGGTTGCTTTTAGATTTAAATAAATAAAAAAGTAAACAAGATAGGACTATAATTTGGATCTATGCATGCTAATCCTTGAATCACTTCAGATCTGTAATAACTTGTGAATCTGTAATATTTTGGCATACTATGACTTGGATCTTAACCTTTATTATGTAAGATCTACTTTTGATTATAGATCTAATTCAATATTTAGATCATCTTGTACCTATTACGTTGTGGTTAATTTGGATCTATCAAATGTTGGACATTTAAATCCTAGTTTAGATTTCATCATGCCTATTATGACATCCCTACTATGTTAGAACCCATTTATTATCACAAGTTCACTGATCTGTTCTTATATGTTCAACTTAACATTATGCCATGAGAAGTTTATGTCAACTCTGTTAAAATAATCATCTTTGTTATCTTCCTTTCACCCCTTTCCCTTTTATTTTATATAGCCAGGCTACTTCCAAGCCTAGGCATGCCGCTAAATTATGCGATTACATTAGTTTGGGAACGAAGGGAAAAACATTGAAATTGGGCATATCTTGTGAATTGGGAATTTGGGGCATTATTGGTAAAAAGGTGAAATTGGCATAATTTGAATAATGTATATGTATATGAATTTGGACATATATTTCACTATGAACATAATTGGGGGGAAAAGTGGCATGAATATTATAACCTATAACGACATAGGTAAAGGTCAGCTAATAATGGAAATGCCTATAATTACAATAACTTGAAATTTTAAACCGCGCTTTGGCATGAGGTTAGATTGCACTTGTGGTGGATATCTTCCCAGAACCGACAGACATATCCAGCGACCACAAGTGGTGAATCTAATGTGGGAGGCCTAAGTGCACAAATACGAGATGTGCTAAGACACGAGGTTAGGCCCGATTTGTAGAATAAGCCTGCCCGGACCCGCCTGGCATGTCCAGCATCCACAAATTGTAAGCTTAATGTGGGAGGTCTAGCATATTGTAACCATAAATGAATACATTGTAATAAACTTGAATACTTAACCTAGTGGAATTCATAGGGATTGTATGAACATGAACTTGAGTAGGGTTAAGTAAATTTATTTGGATAGTGGGTGGGTTAAGTAAATCTGAGGAGCTGGGTAATATTTATATATAGGCCCACAAACTTAACCTGATAAGGTTATGTAATTAAAGACACCTAGTGGTAACCATAACCTATGGAAATGTCAGAGTTATGTAATTAAAGACACCTTTTAGGTAAGCATAAGTTGTAAAAATGATAGGGTTATGTAATTAAAGACACCTAGTTGTATACACAACCGATGGAAATCCTAGTGGGGATACAAGACAAGGGAGGGGAGCTTGTATCATATTGTGTGGGACCCATTTAAGTCAGTAACCCTTAATAGGTATCAAACGAGTACTCCGAACTAGGTCGGTGTTGGGGTATTCTTACTCGGCTGATTGCAAGAGATCCAAACGAGGAGGACGGTGTGGGCAGCGCAAACCCGACCGGGGACATGTGCGTGCATGAGTCGGACAGAGGGGGCTAAGAAGACAGTGACACCTATAGATATTGCTGTACATATTAGTTAAGGGTTGCCACTATAGGATGTGATACATCCTATGGTGGGGCCGGCACAGAGTATCTACGCGGAGTAGAGAGCCGATCGATTAGGGCAGTGGTTAGGATACATTGGGACATATGCCTAAGTCTGACATCTTATAGTTGTTGGGATCATCTCATTCTGGTTATACTAGTATTAGTGCAGAGTAATCATTAGAGAAGCGTATACACTCTATCATGTTTACCTCGTCATACCTACCTTTTATGGTGTTATCTTTCTTATCCACTCTATATGCCTGTCACGCTACTTTTACTTATTTACTTGCTAAAAGTAACTGGACTCGCCAGAGTTTATGTCTGACCCTTTTTGTTTCATCTTCTTTCTTCTGTTTCCCCCCAAGTTCTCAAGGTGGGAATACTCAGGCTTGACCGTGATTCTGTTTCGTTTTGCTGGAGCTGCTTAGATGTATGTCTCAAGCTCCTATCCTTGCTACTATGGCTATGTTTTATTTGGCAAATTTTGCTTCTTTTATGTACTCTAATGTTTTAAAGTACAAGACAATAGTTTTTATGATGTAATGGTTTTGTGTATTTCAGACAAGTGATGTTTTTGAACCACAATGCTTTATGGCTAATAAAGTTTTAATTCCACCGTCATTTTATATCTATCTTGTAATATTTCTGATTCTGTTACCTATAATGCTTCACGAAACTTAATGCATTCCCTTTGTGAGTGGCACTAATGGACGTGGGGTGTCACAACAGACGTATTCTGCACGAGATTGTAATTGTAACAACCCGCATTTTACGTATTGGAAGATCGTAATATATTTTTATTTTATTCCCTGAGGGTTGGATCATTCTCATATTTTAATATGTTGCTTATGAGGATGTGGGACACGTCCATAATTTTTACCAATTTTGTTTGTGACTATTTTGCCCCTATCGGTCTTGAACAGGGCATAATTTTTGACTCAGGTCAAATTAGGTGGTGAGACCTGTTCCATTGGAAAGGAAACGATGATTGCCTTTCCGTAGAGTGGTTACATTAAAGATTTGACTTAGCGGTTTGGGAGGAATCGCTGTTTTAAGGTTTTTCAGTTGGCTGTTCAGGTTTTGGGAGTCTTAATAGGATGATTCGGGGAGCCCCATTAGTGGGCTAGTGGAAGGGTATACATAGGGGGTGGGAGGTATGAGAAATGGTTTGGGTCCTCTATTCTCTCATTTGGTGGCCTATGTTCCTCCTTCCTCTAACACCTTTCCACCATTAAAAATCAAAATCTAAGGAAGGAAATCGAGGATCTACACCATTGGAGACTAGATCTACATCATTCGAAGTGGGAATTCATCGGATCAAGGGGTTTGGTTCGAATTGCTTGCTGTCCGGAATCTTAATTCATTGTTTTTGCTTTGATTTGGAGAATTGTTGGGCGATTTACATCTCCTACATAGATCCAATGAAGTATATGAATGTTTGATCATGTTTTTCATCAATTCAAGTGTTTTACCATAGATCTATACCTTGGTAAGTCCGTTTTATCATGTGAACACCCTATGTTTTAAGTTAGGATGTTTAAACTTGTAATTCCTATGCTATTTCATGTGTTTAGGCAAGTTAGATCCGAAATTTGGTTCATGTGTTCATTTATTATAATTTTGGAGTGATTTGCATAATTGTGGTGAAAATCGTCGTTTTCATGTTGTTAGTGAATTCATATCATGTTTGCTGTCATATTTGATGAGATGGACAAGTTGGTTTCGTCGAATTTACTGTTTGGCAAAGTTTTGGTCGAAATTGGAGTCGGATTGGAATATGCAGGTTTTGGGTCAGTCATGGTTGGGTCGATCGGCCGAAATCATGTTTTGGGAAGCAAGTCGTTCTAGTACTAGTTGGTCGCGCATATCACTTGGGTTGGGTCGGTCAACTTTGGGTCGGGTCAGTCTCGTATCCTGGAGTTGGGTCGGTCTGATACTTCCAGTTGGGTCGGTCTACTTTCGTGGAGGTGGGTCGGTCATTGGTTTCTGTTCGGGTTGGTCATGCTTTGGGGTAAGGACAGTCAGTTGAGCATTCAAGTGAAAGGGTCAGTCTGGAGAGGGTCGAGCATTCAAGTGGGTCGGTCGGTCGTGGGTTCAGGCCTATCGATCGTTGTGAATTTTGGCTCGGTCCTATATCCAGGAGGTGGGTCGGTCGCACAGTGTCATTTCTGGAAAATTTTATTTTTCGGGTACGATCTAGATTTGAGCCAAAGGGTCTAGAAAAAAATTCGGGGGCAACCCTCCGAACCCTAGCCGTAGCGCAGTGATGTAATTTGGCTTAGTGAGGTTTTGACTTCGAAGTAAATTCAAGTAGGAAGGTTCGAAGTGCTGAAAGGTGTTCGTTGATCGGTGTAGAACAGCGAATGAGGTGACGACTCAAACGTCGTGAGTTGGTGGACAATGGTTGCTTGAGAAAGTTGCTTGAGCTATGAAAAATCGTCGGGTTGGATGACTAGAGATGCAAAGGCTGAGAGATTATCGTTGTCGTAAGTTCTAGAAGGCTCAAAGCAGGGGTACGATAAGGGCATCTAAAAGACCGGTTGTAGGTCGAGTACCTTGGATATCGTTGAAAGGCCTAGTTGTCAAGTTTGGACATGCATACGTATCTTTGAAAGGCATATGGAGTTTATGCTAGAACTTGGGTTACCATTAGCCCTTGACATATGGCAAGGTTGACCGTCATACAATTAACGTTGTTTTCAAAGCAGGATTGGCGGTGATAGCCAGAGTCAGTCATGGATGTTTGATTATTTGGATGCTCTATTTGGACAATCTCATGTAGATTGTTCAACGTCGAAGGAGTTGTTCTTTGGGTGCTTGTCTGATATTGGTTTAGGCCTTTGGGGCTTGTGCTTGAGGGATGTCAAATGCGATTAGGATGGTTTACATGAGATATATAATCTGGATGTCATGAGTGCTTTACCATGATTGAATGGGTGTTCTAGTTTCCGTGGTTGGATTGTTTAATGTAAAGGCTATCACTGTCCGATGTGGGGAAGAAGGGAGTTGATTTCTTCTCTGGTGTTTTGTAGATTGGTCTGTTAATCTATCTATTCTCATAAACTTTATTGATGAAGTTTGTTAGCTGTTTTATCGCTCACTAAGACTGTTGCCTGAATCAAGGTCTTATGTTTCCCTCTTATTACCTTGGACTTTTCATCCATTTTTGGATGGGAAAACTAGGTGGCAGGTGATTGCTTAGTGTGGACGATGTAGCTGTTCGGAGGCGAGCAAGAGGCTGACGTACTATTTTTCTACTATATAGTATTTGAATGTCCATTGTTTGTTATTCTCTGAGTGTTGTAGTGAGGCAGTTTGTATAAACACCATTTCCAAATGTATGGATATTGCTTTCTAGTTGTTATGAAAGTATAGTGTTTTTTGCTTCACTATTACTACCTGTTGTATATGTTCTATTATATTTTATCCTTGCGCTGTGAGTTACGACAGGTTCCGATGTTGTTGTGTACCTATGATGATCGTCCACAGCTACCTGGCACACCTTTCAGCACATAATTTCTCTTGTATAGTGCAGGGGTTGTAGGCGGTCGTCACATTTGGTATCAGAGCTCTGGTTAACGATTTTAGCCAAAGTTCGAAGATGTAGTTACGTAGGAGAGACGTATTTTAGATTTCTATTGGATGTATACTATATGATACTATATAGTATAGTAGCATTTGTACTTCTTTAGCAGCTTTTCTTGCAAATGGCTAATCATTCTAATTTTTAGATTTAGAATGAGTCGACGAACTACAAGACATACTACAAGGGAAGGGGCTGTGCCTGGAGGGGGTAATGGCGGTACACCAGATTACCCATCCATGTTTGAGGCCATGCTGGAAGCAGGTATGCGAAGGGTCCCCGCTCCAGTGGCAGCCACGGTAGATGTAGGTGTGCGAGTTCCTAGGGTTGTGGATTTTGCAAAGATGTGCAAGGATTATACATCTCTAGGAGGGAAACCGTTCAAAAGAACTGAGCCAGCTGAAGAGGTTCAGAGGTGGATGGATTCTTGTATCCGTATTTTTGGAGACTGGGTGTTGGATGATGCAACAAAGAGAAAGCTTGTGTCAAAGCAGTTGCAAGGCAGCGCCATGGAGTAGTGGAATTCTATTACACTTGAGACTCTAGAAGAGGGGATTTCATGGGAGCAATTACAGGCTAGGTTTGAAACAAAGTTTATCTCCACAGCTCAGAAATCTGCTCTATTCAAGAAATTTGTGGAATTGAAGAAGAATGGTTGTTCTGTGCTTGATTATGTTTCTGATTTCGAGGCCTTGTCCAGATATGCTCATTCATACATTGACACATCCTATCAAAAGAACGAGAAGTTTATTATGGGTCTGGATACCTATATTGGAAGGCCGTTGGTGGATCATCTTTATGATCCATTCGAGAAGATTGTGGAAAAAGCTGTACGTCATGAGAGCTTGTTTCCTAAGGAAGAAAATGTTGTTGATGCAACCAAGGAAGTTCAAAAACCACAACAAGGTGGTAATAACAGGATTCTTTGGATTGTGACGACGAAGCCGAGGCGATCGAGCTGGTTTGGTGCCGACCAGAAACTGTTGGAATTTTATGTAATTTCAAAAGTATGTTTGAAATTTCATTAACGTATGAAAATGTTATTGCTAATATAAGTTTAAACATTTATTAATAACTAAATTAACTTATTTAATTTATTAATCACCTTTTAATTATTTTACATGTCATCGGTGCAGAAAGGAAAGGATGGCCAGAAGAAGCCTAAGAGTGAGGTGGTTTGCTTTAACTACCAACGGAAGGGTCATTACTCGAATGAGTGCAAGAATCCTAAAGCTGAGAAGAAGTGCTTCAAGCATGGAAAGCCTAGGCATGAGAAGAAGGATTGTCCAGAATCAGCTAAGGGCAAGCAGGTTGTAAAGGCATATGCTTTGGAAGTCGTTCCATCTTCTTCAAGAGCTCCTACTGTAGAGAAAAAGGGAAATAGTGTCGTTGTTCAAGGTACTCTTTCAGTTAATGGTGTTTCAGTTCGTGTGTTGTTCGATACTAGAGCATCGCATTCTTTCATTTGCAATGAGCTTGTGTGCCGCTTGGGTTTGGAACCCGAGATTTGTGATAGACAATTGATCATGACTAATCCGGTTGGGGGTTCATCCAGTTTGTGCATGTTGTATTGTGGTCTAGTGTTGACGAGTCATGGTTGCTCTTTTATGTGTAATTGCTTTGTTCTTAACTTCGCTGGTTTGGGATCATCTTGGGCATGGATTGGCTCAAGAGATATGCGGCAAGGGTGAATTGCGAGAAGCTAGAGGTGAGAGTTGGGGGACGTGGAAGGGCGAAAGGTTTTGATTAGATGTAAGCTCGAAGAGGGTGTCTTTGTGAGCTATCTATATTCTCTTGGGATTCCATAGGAAGACTTGTCATCTGTGCTGATGGCTAATAAGTATGAAGATGTCTTTGACGAGGTCAAAGGGTTGTTTCCGCATTGTGAGATCGAGTTTAGGATCGATTTGGTCAAGGGTGCTTGACCAATTGTTATGCCTCTTAGGAGGATGGAGCCTAAGGAACAACGAGAGTTGGAGGTGCATGTTTGTGACCTTCTAGGAAAGGGATTTATTTGGAGAAGTGTTTCCGAATGGGGTGCACCGGTCGTGTTTGCAACAAGGCAGATGGCTCGTTAAGATTGTGTGTGGACTATCGTGAGCTGAACAAGGTGACTAAGAAGAACAAGTATCTGTTGCCAAGGATTGATGACTTGTTCTATCAGCTTCACGAGGCTAAAGTGTTTTCTCAGATGGATTTGGCAACAGGATTTCACCAGTTGAGGATGGCAAAGGATAGTGTACCGAAGACTTCTTTTAGGACACCATATGATTTCTTCGAATGGTTAGTGATTTCATTCGGGTTGACTAACGCACCAGCGTATTTCGTAGATCTTATGAATATAATATTCAGAGATCATTTGAGTAAGTTTGTACTTGTGTTCGTGGATGATATTCTGGTTTACTCCCGAAATGAGGAAGAACACAAGACGCACTTGAGAGTTGTGTTGGAAATTTTGCGAAAGCATCAGCTGAGAGCTAAGTTTTCGAAGTGTCACTTCTGGAAGAGTGAAGTGAGGTTCTTAGGCCATGTATCTTCCGGAAATGGAATAGCAGTTGACCCCGCTAAATTAGCAGCAATCCAGGACTGGGATAAACCTAAGAATGCGATGGATGTTTGGAGTTTCCTTGGGTTGGCTGGTTATTACCGACAGTATATCAAGGATTTCTCCAAGGTAGCTGCACCATTGACAGGATTGACGAAGAGAACCAAGTGTTCACATGGGATGCAAAGTGTGAACAAGCGTTCAGGATCCTGAAAGAGAGACTGACAAGTTCTCCTGTTTTGACCATTCCAAGTGGGAATGAAGAAATGATTGTGTATACTGATGCATGTGGTACTGGACTTAGAGCAGTGCTGATGTAGAAGGATAAGGTTGGGGCCTACGCGAGTCGACAGCTAAACTGCATGAAAGGAATTATCCAACTCATGATTTGGAGTTGGTGGCGATTGTGTTTTCTTTGAAGATGTGGAGACATTATCTATTGGGAGTTCGATTCGAGTTGTTCACAGATCACAATTCGTTGAAGTATCTTTTCTCCCAAAAGGATCTGAATCTTCAGCAGTAACGGTGGTTAGAGTTTCTGGCATCACATGATTTCGGTATAGCCTATACTCCTGGCAAAGGCAACATAGTGACAGATGCGTTGAGTCTAAGACACACATGTTTGGAGGCAATGTTTTCGGAATGGAAGAGCATCGAGTATTTGGCAAGATTCAATTTCAGGCCAAGGTGTGAATTGGAACCTGAAATGTTGGCAAGCTTATCGATAATACCTACTCTCATTGAAAGGATTGGCGAGAGACAAAAGCAAGATGCAAAGCTTGTCGAGTTTGTCCAGAAGCTGGAACCAGAAGATAAAGAGCTCAAAGTCGACCGAGAAATTTGGCTTCGAAAGAAAGGACGATTAGTTGTTCTTGATATTGAAGGATTGAGAAATGAGGTTTTGAGAGAATGTAATCACTCGAAGTTGACGATTCATTCCAGTGGTAATAAGATGTATCAGGACATGAAGCGAGTCTACTAATGGGAGGGGATGAAGCGAGATATTGGAAAGTTCATTTCCAAATGCATGAACTGTCATTTGGTGAAAGCTGAACAGAAAAAGCCGAGTGGTTTGCTTCAGCCATTAGAAGTTCCTACATGGAAGTGGGAGGAGATATCAAAGGATTTTATCGATGGACTACCTAGAACCAGGGTAGGAAATGAAGGAATTTGGGTCTTCGTGGATCGCTTTACCAAAAGTGCAAGGTTTATTCCTGTCAAGTCGACAGGATGGCATCGAAATTGGCTGTTTTTATGGATAGTTCGATTCCATGGTATACCAAAGAGTATAGTGAGTGACCAAGATCCATTATTTACGAGTAGATTTTGGAAGAGTTTGCAAGAAGCTTTAGGAACCGAGTTGTGCTTGAGTACGGCTTATCATCCCCAAACTGATGGTCAGACCGAGAGAGTCAATCGAGTTTTGGAAGATCTCCTGAGGGCTTGTGTGTTAGACTTCGGAGGATCATGGGAAGACCATCTACATCTAGTTGAGTTTGCATATAATAATAGCTACCAGTCTAGCACTGGGATGGCACCATACGAGGCGTTGTATGGTAGGTCGTGTAATTCTCTAGCCTGTTAGTTAGAAACTGGAGTTAGTTGATACTTGGAGCAGAGATGATTAGAGAAACCTCGGATTGTATCGAGATCGTTCGGCAATGAATGAAGGCAACTCAAGATCGTCAGAAGAGTTATGCCGATAAGCGTCGAAAGGTTTTGGAGTTCGACGTTGGCAATATGGTTTTCATGAAGATTTAGCCGTTGAAGCATGTGGTTCGATTTAGGAACAAAGGAAAGTTAGCTCCAAGGTTCGTTGGGCCATTTCCGATAGTCGAGCGAATTGGAAAGCTTGCATATAGATTGGAGTTACCAGAGAAGATGTCTAGTTTACATAATGTGTTCCATGTGTTGTTTCTATGGAAGTTTGTGCATGATTCAAATGTGGTGGTACCTCCAGAGTAGTACGAATATCTAGAAGTAAAGACCATAGTTGCGAGACCTTGTAAGCCGCTTCGTATTGTGGGAAATGACACGAAACAACTTAGGAGGAAGACGGTTAAGCTTGTCAAGGTACAATGGAGTGAAAATGGAAACGATTGTACGTGGGATACGGAAGAGAACATGAGGACGACTCATCAAGAACTCTTCGTCGGTAGGACCCTTTGATATCGTGTCATCGTTATATCGTTGTATCTTGTTGTTTGATAGAATTCCGCGTGCTAGGATAAGGCTATGGACGCATGATTTGATGGTAGCTAGTTGGATGACAGAATTGGCTTCTCATGGATGATAGGCATGCAGAATTATTGTGGTTGCTTGTGTTTGCTTGGAATTTCGGAGGCGAAATTCTTAAGGAGGGAAGAATGTAACAACCCGCATTTTACGTATCGGAAGATCGTAAAATATTTTTATTTTATTCCCTGAGGGTTGGATCATTCTCGTATTTTAATATGTTGCTTATAGGGATGTAAGACATGTCCATAATTTTTACCAATTTTGTTTGTGACCATTTTGCCCCAGTCAGTCTTGAACATGGCATAACTTTTGACTTAAGTCAAATCAGGTGGTAAGACCTATGCCATTGGAAAGGAAATGATGAATTCCTTTCCTTAGAGTGGTTACATCAAAGGTTTGGCTCAGCAATTTGGGAGGAATCGCCGTTATAATGTTTCTTAGTTGGCTGTTCTGGTTTTGAGAGCCTTAATGAGCTGATTTGGGGAGACCCATTAGTGGGCTAGTGGAAGGGTATAAATAGGGGGTGGGAGGTATGAGAAATGGTTTAGTTCCTCTATTATCTCATTTGGTGGCCTATGTTTCTCCTTCATTTAACACCTTTCCACCATTAAAAATCAAAATCAAGAGAAGGAAATCGATGATCTACACCATTGGAGGCTAGATCTACATCATTCGAAGTGGGAATTCATTGGATCAAGGGGTTTGGTTCGAATTTCTTGCTGTTCGGAATCTTAATTCATTGTTTTTGCTTTGATTTGGAGAATTGGTGAGTAATTTACATCTCTCACATAGATTCAATGAAGTATATGAATGTTTGATCATGTTTTTCATCAATTCAAGTGTTTTACCATAGATCTATACCTTGGTAAGTCAATTTTTCATGTGAACACCCTATGATTTAAGTTTGCATGTTTAAACCGGTAATTCCTATGCTATCTCATGTGTTTAGGCAAGTTAGATCTGAAATTTGGTTCATATGTTCATTTATTATCATTTTGGAGTGATTTGCATAATTGTGGTGAAAATCGTCGTTTTCATGTTGTTAGTGAATTCATATCATGTTTGTGGTCATATTTGATGAGTTGGACAAGTTGGTTTCGCCGAATTTACCGTTTGGCAATATTTTGGTCGAAATCGGAGTTGGATTGGGATATGCAGGTTTTGGGTCGGTCATGGTTGGGTTGGTCGGCCAAAATCATGTCTTGGGAAGCAAACCAGGAGATGGGTCGGTCTAATACTGGTTGGTCGCGCATATCGCTTGGGTCAGCTCAGTATATTTTGGGTCGGGTCGTTCTCATATCCAGGAGTTGGGTCGGTCTGATACTTCCAGTTGGGGCGGTCTGCTTCGGTGGAGGTGGGTTGGTCATTGGTTTCTTGTAACACCCCACATTTTTAAGATAATAAAATATGAATAATTCAATTAAATATTCAAAATTAAGTAAAAGGGACACGCTATTGCGTCTGTCTCAGAATTTTGGTCATGATAGACACCTGGTTTGCGTAAAATGGATAACGTATGAAGAAGTTATGGGCGTTGGAAGTTTGTATACATATAAGGAGCTTATATGTATATATAATAAATAAATTTATCTAGAAAATCAAATTCACGAAGCGGGAAACGTTAGCAGGATAATATACCGCCAGGGGTCAACCCATCAACCGGGGGATCGACCCAGGTTTCGACCCACCCCAGATCTGGACGCGTTGTTCAGTGTATATGGACAGTTTTTGAACGTTTTGCGAATATGGACTATTTTCTGGACTATATTCGTTGTTGAACACCTATAAATAAGTCTGTAGAGCCAACCCTAAATCTCATATTTCTGAGACTTCGCTGAAGCTCTGCCATTCTTCACTCTCCTCAAATCTATTTAGAAAATTGAGATTATTAGTTTAGGAAAAATTCCGAATCCAGATCTGAAGGAAAGGAACGTATGTTTGTAAATAGGTGTTCAGATCTCTTATCGAAGTGAGGTAATTTTCTAGATCTAATCTATTTCAATTCTCTTTTCTTTCTCTCCTTTTTCTTTTAGTAAAAATTGTAGATCCATGGTTACTAGGTTCTGAATCCAATTAAGGGAAAAAACCATGGAATGCAAGATCTGGACCAGATCCAGGATTTGGAAAGCATATGAGGTGAGTGGACTTAAGTTATATCATTTTAGATAATGATATATTATCGTTTAAACACCACTATTATATGTAAATTTGCCAGAATAATTGAGAATTACTGTTATATTAAGTTGAGATATTATATGAATGTTTTGGGAAAATTCATATGTTAAATCAGTTAAAGCATTGAAATGTTTACATGATGAATACAAACTTGCTAGAATATGGTTAATGACTACTGTTGTTATGATTCACTTATGGCATATTATGTATTTGAACTATTAGATGTAGAATTGAGAAAATGACATGTTAACTTGTTAGATTTGAACAATTACCTGATTAAATGATTACATGTCAGGATATAATTAAATACATGTTAAGAAGGACATGCGACATAATATAGGCATAATTTGATGACATGTAAATTAGATTACAGTAACCTGTGAAAAGGATAATATGCCTAAAAATTTCAGTAAATAGGAAACTGTAACTGCACTTAGACACAAGGTTAGATTACACATGTGGTATAAGTCTACCCAGAACCGCCCGGCACATCCAACACCCACAAGTGGTAAATCTAATGTGAGGGGTCTAAGTGCATAAATCAAACATGTAATGGTGCTAAGACACGAGGTTAAGTCAACTTGTGGAAGAAGTCTGCCCGGAATCGCCCGGCAAATCCAGCATCCCCAAGTGTAGGCTTAATGTGAGAGGTCTCTTCACAAATATATATATATATATATATAAATAGCAGGACTGATAAACAACATTAATTGTAATTAATGGAAATGAATGGAAATTGAAAGAAAGGTACAACAGTAAAAAGGAATGGAATGAACGGGGAATGATAATAACCTATTATAAATAAATTACATTAATGAGAATGTTGTATAATAGGTAGACTTGTCCTAGGGACAAGTGAAGATTATAACTTAGGTTATAATAAACTAGTAAGGACATGAGATAACTGGTGAAATGAGATAAATGACACTTAATTTTAAATCAAGTAATCAGTAAATGGGGAACTGAAACCAATTGTTTGTGATAAGTAGAGAAAAGGGGGAAAGTTTTTGAAATGTAAGAAGTTGTACTTAATTATAAATTAAGTAATCTGTAAACTTGGAAGTATGAAATCTGCTGATAAGAATAACATGTTTAGGTTTGTCCTAGGGACAAGTGGAAATTATAGCTTAAGTTATAATAGGTGACAAAGGGAACGGAATAACTTATGTAAGGAGATAAGTTATACTCAATTTTAAATTAAGTTAATTATAAGAACAAGAATTTGAAATCTACGGATAAGGACAACATAAGTTATATTTATGGGGAAGATAAAATTATTATTGGACATTGGTTAAGAAAACTAAGTTAATAAGTAAACAACGATAAGTTTTATTGACAATATAAGATGGAATTATGATTAAAAGAGAGAGAATGAGGAAAACTTATGAAATGAAATAAGTTATATTTAATCATAAATGATGTCTGACATGTTAAAAAGAAAACATGTGAATTGAGATATACTTAATTACATATTAGGTAGAACATGTTATTGTAAGGAGGAAATCAAACAAGAACATAAAGAGATTGTGGGTTACAGACCTTGGATCACAATCTAAAGAATAACATGTTGTGGGCTTATTAATAAACTTAAATGGGTTAAGTTGTATAACTGAAATTAATAAGAAAGAGGGGCCCATTCCTCAGAGATATAAGGGGCTAGGAAGAACTTGGTAACCTGAATAAAAAGTTAAGATAACCAAGTAATATGGAAACCTGATAAGGTAAAGCAAGCACGTAAAAGAATGTTTATACATAGGGTCTAATAACATATTAAAGTGAGGCGCTTGGACCAATCCGTACGTTTGAGGATGAATAACCCAACGGGGTAGATCATCGTGGTGTTATAAGGCATGAGGGGAGCGCACGTTCATCTGATTATTCTGTCGGCTCTGAAGGACTGGAAGGGGAGGCACGCGACTTCCTGAGATACGTAAGGTGCTCCTGGTAGTCCTCTGTTCGGTGGAAGATGTTTAGGCTGTGCTTGCAGTGGTTGGGTCTGCGCGTAACTACTAGGTGGGTGGGCCTTGACTACAAAAGTATCTTTGCGGTCAGAATGCTGTGATGTGGCGACACCAGGGTGATTCGGCGCTCGCCTCAACGGGGAGGCGTAGGGTCATAACCAACAAGGATAGTAGATCGTCGGATACCAGTCTTCGACAGCCAGTGGGATGCGAAAAGACTAGAGCTAAAACCAATCGACCATTCACCTTTCACTATCGAGGTACGGTGGTTGAGGGAAGACGCCAACTAGATGTTTAGATTGTTTGTTAGGGGCAAGTCGTTTTGCTCTTGTAGTCTTTACTAGTTGAGGGAGGGTCGAGATGGGGCCATAGCCACCGTGAAAATAGAACCTAGGAATATCTGTATTTTGAGGCTCTTAACACTACGCCATAGATGACCTATCGCAACGAAAACCCATGGTGTTGCTAGCTACAATGTTGCCATTTCTATGATGTTTTTTGTTTATTGCAACGCACGTTTCAATGTGTTACCATAGATATCAACATGTGTTGCAGTAGCCACGTGAATAAAATTAGTAATCCGCGTCAACAATATCCAACGGTCCAGATTAGTGATCCACATCAATCTAATTTCCTTCACCACAGCAGCGATCTTTTACCCAAATTTTCATTTTCCCGCTGTAAAATAATTCGCGTTGTCTTCACTTGAGAAAATTGACCGAACTATCTTTCCCTAAATTTTCATTTTACCGCTAAAAAATAATAAAATAATTATCGTTGTTTTCACTTTTCCACTTTCACCCTAAATCGTTCGAACCCTAAACTAAAATCCCAATTCATATCGCAGGGAATCCCAATTCTTGTTGCCCTTCTTCTTCCCTAAATTCGCCTTCCTCTCAAAAAAAAACCTCTTCTTCCTTCTCCTATCATTTTAGTTATCACTGCAGCAAAATTCGACGAGGCAACCACTAATTACGTTGTTCACTACCAAATAAAGATCCGATTTTGCATGAAATTGCTTCGATGTTGATCTACTTTCATTACCCTAAGGTACTGTAAACGAATTTTTTGATCTTAACTTACCTTTTTTCGATGATCCATAGTGTTGTACTTCGTCAGTCTGTACATTCATTTTTTAGGCTAATCTGTTTTAGGCTTAACATGAAGGGATTCCCTAGCCATTTAAGTCTTTTTTCCTCAAACCTACATCGTTAAATATGTTGTTTCACAAAAGTACTTCTTTGGGTTGTGCCTATCATTCCACCTTGTGAGCACAAGTAGAAATCGTAATTCTTTGGGTGTTAGATTTTGTTGTCCACCATACTGCCTGGTGGAACATTGTCCGGGGAATGGAGGTAGAATGTGACAATGCTTTTGAGCACAAAAGTTCGCCGGATAATGTTCCACTGGGCACTATGGGACAATGCCAAATTCAGAGAGGCACTTTCGCTCCCAAGGCCCTTAATCGTAAGTGTTTGTTTATTTAGCCTTGTTAGATGTCATATAGTACACAGTGCATTTATCATATCCACATTTATGCAATCTTTGTTGGTACTTATAAGAGTACACGTCAGTCACAAATTTGTTTTATGTTGATGTTTCAGGAATGCAATTGATGTTTCAGGACTGCGGATATCACTGAATATTGCATGATGCGGACATCAATTTCAACATCAAATTCGTCAACAGCGGCTGCGAGAAAGAACTGCCACCACAATATCCCAGCAAAGTTGAGGACTGTAAAGGTGGGGTCGAATGCAGGGAAGAAGTTTTTTGGTTGCTCCATGTGGCCCGTAAGTATAAATTAGGTTTTTTTTGTTGCGGATTTTACTCGAGAATTTAATGTATGTGCAGATTGGCGATTGCGGGTATTTTATGTGGCATGACGAAGTGTACGAAATCAACAACAATTCTGAATTGGATGATACTAGTGTTAAATTGATGGAAAAAGAAAAGACTATATTGCAATTGCTCATGGAAAAGAAGACAATTGAAGAAAAGCTGTAGAAGCAAAAGCAAAAGAGGGTAAACGCCGATGAATTGGTGGCAGATTTGAAGGAAGAGTTGGCCATAATGCGCATTGACTGTGGAAAACACGAGACAGGAGAAAAATTCTTTGCAAAAGCTTTAGCTATATCTTGGATCATGTTTGGAGTTCTTTTGTGTGTTGTTATGGCAATGTAGAGCAGTGAAGTAACATGAAATAGCATGCATGGGCAGTTTTCAGGTATAATTTTAAGTTTTGCCACATTGTAGATTAGTGATAATTTTTGCCACATTGCAGATTAGTATGCACTTGTATACACATTGTTTAGATCAGTATACACTTGTATACACATTGATCAGTTATGTCACTCAGTTATGTTTTAGATCAGTACACTTGTATCCACATTGTTTAGATCAGTTATGTAACTCACACATTGTTTAGATCAGTACACTTTTATACACATTGTTTAGATCAGTATACTATGTTATACTGATGCAAATGGAATTCAGTTATGAAACTCAGTTTGTGCTGAAAGGAAACTTAGTTATACTATGACCATACTTTGTGCTGAAATGCAATTCAGGCATGCATACCTCTTATTTTGTGCTGAAATGCAACTTATGTATGCAGGTGAAGGAGGTAGTGATGAGGATTTTCAAGAACTTTTGTTAATGAAGGCACTAGAGGTACGATGCAGTAGAGGCATTGAACGCATTGAAGGCTTGTGCTATATTTTGAAACTATTTTAGTTTTATGTAAACATGAATTTAGGACTTGCTGTGTGTTTGTTTTTGAAATGTTTGTAAAATTGAACTTAGTGGCTACGTTTTGTTATTTTGTAGTTGACTACGTACTAGTGTTCCCTGGTTAATTTGAAATAAAAAGTTCTTTGTAAATTTCAGTTTGATGTTATGTTGCCATATATATGATATAATGTTGCAGTATGTGATGTTAAATGTTGCCATAGCTATGATATAGTGTTGCCATTGGGTGGCAAAATCGTTGCTATAAATTTATGCATGTGGGCCCCACAACTGGATTTCGTGGACCCGGGCTACAGATTTTCGTGGCGATTCCGTAAACACGGGTCACAGATTATAGTGGGTCCCACATTTTTGTAAATTTAGTACATGCGGCAACAACTGTGCTGATGTTGCCTTAGGATTGAAAATGTGTTGCCTTTGACTCTAAGGCAACGCGACAAAAGGCAACCCCAAAAAAGTGTTGCCACAGATCAATTTTTGCCTGCAGCAACACTATTTGGCACCTACTGCGTCATTTCTCTGGGGTTGGCGTAGGCCATCTATGGCGTAGTGTAAAGGCGGGCCTGTACAAATATGGCAAAGCTCCCGAATGAGTTCCGTGTTTCTTGTATCGCCCTGCCACGGAACTCGATGCACATTAGAGGACGTGCGGTTGAGGAATCGAGCTACAATTAACGGTACGTACGTGGTACAGTCTAGATACATGCATGTCTGCTCTGGGTGGTGTATCGTAGACTTGAGGGCATTACTCTGGTATGGAATCCGATTTGATCGAAAGTGGCAGTCCGTACGCTTACGTAGTATAGAATTGACAGATATATGCAGAACGTAACATTGTTATATAGAGATCCGTACGTCACTCTGGCGTAGGATGAGGGACTGCGTATATTTCGATGGAGACCGTGCGAGTGAGGTTCCATGGGGTGTACCTCAATATTGAGGGGTAGCTTACATATATACTATATTAGGTTAATCCACTGGGTAGTAAATGGGTACGACGTGTGTGTAAGCCTTGAGTGCTGTTAACCCAAGTAACCTAATAAATAAGAAAATATGATTGAATGGTATATGTAGTGTTATCCAAAGTGTATAATTTAAATCCAGTCACCAGAATTTGTGTTCTGACCCCTTCCTCATAACATAATCGCAGGTTAGATTTGTGGTAGAGACATGATAGCTTTGGATACTGGCTAGGCAGTATAATTAATACGGTAACGCTATACTTTGATTAAATTATATTTTACCCATTCCGTAGTGAGTTATTTTCTGAGCACTGACATATTTTATGTCTCTGTCTTTTCTGCAGGATACCAGAGCAAACCAACACGAGTTTGGGTAGATTAGAATTTTGAAAAACTCAATCTGTTGGAATTTGGGTTGTTACATTTATGTTCGGGTTGGTCATGCTTTGGGGTATGGCGGGTCGGTCGAGCATTGAAGTGAAAGGGACGGTCTGGAGAGGGTCGAGCATTTAAGTGGGTCGGTCGGTCATGGGTTCAGGCCAGTCGGTCGTTGTGAATTTTGGGTCGGTCGCACAGGGTCATTGCTGGAAAATTTTATTTTTCGGGTACGATCCATATTTGAGCCAAAGGGTCTGGAAAAAAATTTGGGGGCAACCCCTCGAACCCTAGCCGTAACGCAGTGATGTAATTTGGCTCAGTGAGGTTGTGACTTCAAAGTAAATTCAAGTAGAAAGGTTCGAAGTGTTGAAAGGTGTTTGTTGATCTGTGTAGAACACCGAATGTGGTGACAACTCAAAGGTCGTGAGTTGGTAGATAATGGTTGCTTGAGCTATGAAAAGTCGTCGGGTTGGATGACTAGAGATGCGAAGGAAAAGAGATTATCATTGTCGTAAGTTCTAGCAGGCTCAAAGCAGGGGTACGATATGGTCACCTAAAAGACATGTTGTAGGTCGAGTACCTTGGGTATCGTTGAAAGGCCTAGTTGTCAAGGTAGGACATGCATACGTATCGTTGAAAGACGTATGGAGTTTAAGCTAGAAATATGGTTACCATTAGCCCTTGACACATGGAAAGTTTGGTCATCATGCGATTAACGATGGTTTCAAAGCAGGATTGGTGGTGGTAGCCAAAGTTAGTCATGGATGTTAGATTGTTTGGATGCTCTGTTTGTACCATCTCACGTAGATTGTCCAACATCGAAGGAGATGTTCCTTGGGTGCTTGTATGATATTGGTTTAGGCCTTTGGGGCTTGTGCTTGAGGGATGTTGAATTCGATTAGGATGGTTTACATGAGATATATAATCTGGATGTCATGAATGCTTTACCATGATTGAATGGGTGTTCTGGTTTCCATCGATGAATGGTTGAATTGTTTAATGTAAAGGCTATCACTGTCCGATGTAGGGAAAATAGGAGTTGAGTTCTTCTCTAGTGTTTGGTAGATTGGTTTGTTAATCTACCTATTCTCATAAACTTTATTGATGAAGTTTGTTAGTTGTTTTATCGCTCACTGTGACTGTTGTCTAACTCAAGGTTTTATGTTTCCCTCTCATTACCTTGGGCTATTCATCCATTTTTAGATGGGCAGACTAGGTGGCAGGTGACAGGTGATTGCTTAATGTGGACGATGTAGCTGATCGGAGGCGAGCAGGAGGCTGGCGCATTGTTTTTCTACTATATAGTATTTGGATTTCCGCTGTTTGTTATTCTTTGAGTGCTGTAGTGAGGTAATTTGTGTAAACACTATTTCCAAGTGTATGAATATTGCTTTCTAGTTGTTATGAAAGTCTAGTGTTTTCTTCTTCACTATTACTACCGGTTGTATATGTTCTATTATATTTTGTCCTTGCGCTATGAGTTACGGCAGGTTCCGTTGTTGTTGTGTACCTATGATGATCGTCCATAGCTTCCTGGCACACCTTTCAGCGCATAATTTCTCTTGTATAGTGCAGGGGTTGTGGGCGGTCGTCACAGTAATGAGTATGCCACTCTATATTTTATATAAGAGCAGTAGAGAAGATAGAAGGAAGATTCAGATTAAAATGGAATGAGGAAAGTGATCTGTTTTCCTCTTTATTTATTGCTGATCCGCATCTCTTCTGAATGGTCGCGTCCGTACCTCTTTGTACAACCACGTCCGTACCTTTTCATCTTTGTTGTTCGCTCGCATCCGTTCCGCTTTTCTATTCAGTAGAGGGGTAAGACCAAGAGGCGCATTTGTTCACAAGGACGCACCTTTCTGTTTGCTTAGCAGGTTGAACTCGTTCATCTTAAACCATGCGTCCAGTCGCATCTATTCACCGAAAAATCGTATGCTCGACTTCTGCTTCAAAACGGATCGCTCGTGCCTGTTTCCAGAAGTCATGTCTGTTCAGGTGGACCACGCCTGAACGCTACAGTTCGAATCCAAGCACTTCCTAGCTTCAGCCCGAAGGCTGGAACCATTAGAAAACGGCCTAGAAAAAAATTAAGGTCATATAGACCCGTACATGAACCCGACTCGGCCCGGCTCAGTTTGGTTGGACGAACAGTGGTGGCGCGCGCATGTGTGGTGGTTGAGCATGACTTCTCTCCTCACAACGAAGCAAACATTTGGGTGCCCGGAGGCCCTAACCTCCTCATGAGGAAGTGACTTATATTTTTGCATAAGTTTTTTTATTTTGGTGATGTGGAGCAATGGACAAAGTATACTTCATTCAAACTTAGAATTAAACCAATAACCCACAATGTCGTCTCTGTTTTAGATAGAAAGTAGTAAAATTCTTAAGATGTTATATGTCTAGTATACCAAACAGAGAACAGTCAATTATAAACTCGTCGCACAAGTTTATAAATCAAATTTCCACTACTCTAGAAATTAATATTAGCTAATGATAGCAATAATTATGTTGTAATCAATTTTACAACAATGTTATGCTATTTTAAGAATTATCACAACGTAGAGAATGGAAAGATTAATGAATAACATATATAAATATAAAAATTAATGAGAAATCTAACTGGATAATGTCAGGGGCTTGTCATAACAATTTCCTTTAAGTATTTTATTTCAAAATTCTCCCAAGATACAACATCGTACTGTGCACGAGATTGTAATGAGCACGTCATTCTGTGATTTTATATAAGAGCAATAGAGAAGATTGGAGGAAGATTCGGATTGAAATGGAATAAGGAAAGTCATCAATTTTTCTCTTTATTTATGATAGATCTGCATCTCTTTCGAACGGTTGCATCCTTACCTCTTCATATAATAGCATTTATACTTTTTCATCGCAATTGTTTTCTTGGATCCGTTGTGCCTTTCTGTTAAGCAAACGGGTTAGACAAAAAGAAGAATTTGTTCACAACGCTGCACCTTTCTGTTCTCTTAACGGGGTGTACCCGTTCTCCAAAAACCATGCTTCCAATAGTCGCATTTGTTCGCCAAAAACTTGTGCGCTCGACTTCTGCTTCAAAACGGATCACTCATGCCCGTTTCCAGAAGTTGCGTGAGTTCAGATGGACCGCGCCCGCCCCACTTCAGTTCGAATCCAAGCCTAGCCCAGTTTCAGCCCGTAGGCTAGAACCGTTAAAAAATGGCCCAGAAAAAATTTAGGTCATATAGACCCGAACCCGACCCGGTTCTGTTCGGTCGGACGGACAACAGCGATGCTCGTGCGTGTGTGGTAGCGGATCATGACTTCCCTCCTCACAACGAAGTAAACATTTGAGTGCCCCAACGACCCAACCTCCTCATGAGGAATGACTTATATTCTTGCATAAGTTTTTTAATTTTGGCAATGTGGGACAATGGACAAAGTGTGCTTCATTCAAACTAAGATTTCCAATAATCCCCCACAATGCAATCTCTGTATAGGATAAACAGTAAAAAAATTAAGATGTTATATGTCTAGTATGCCAAAACAAAGAATAGTCAATTAAAACTCATCGCACAAGTCTATAAATCAAATTTTCACTATTCTGAAAATTAATATTAACTAATGGTAGAATTATTATGTTGTAATCAATTTTACAACAACAACGTTATACTGTTTTAAGAAATAGCACAACGTAGAAAATGGATAGATTAAAGAATAATGTATATAAATCTACAAATTAACAAGAAATCTAACAAGGCAATGTCTGAGGCTTGTCGTAACAATTTCCTTAAGAATTTTATTTCAAAATTCTCCCAAGATACAATAGACGTATTCTGCACGATATTGTATTGAGTATGTCACTCTGTGATTTTTGTAAGAGTAGCGGAGAATATAGAAGGAAGATTCAGATTGGAATGGAATAAGGAAGGTGATCGGTTTTCCTTTTTATTTATAGTTGATCCGCATTTCTTCCAAAAGGTCACATATGTACCTCTTCATATTGTCGCGCCCGTACCTTTGTACCACTGTCGTTGGCTCGCATCCATTGTGCCTTTCTGTTTAGCAAACGAATAAGACCGAAAGACACATCTGTTCACAAAGCTGCACCTCTCTGTTCTCTTAATGGGTTGCACCTATTCCCTAAAAACCGCGCTGCCAAAAATCGCATCTGTTCGCCAAAAACTATGCTTCCGATTTCTGCTTCAAAACGGATAACACATGCTTGTTTCCAGAAGTCGTGTCTGTTCAGATGGACCGCTCCCGCCCACTTCAGTCTGAATCCAAGCCCAACCTGGTTTCATCCCGTAGGCTAGAACAGTCAAAAAATGGCCCAGAAAAAAATTAAGGCCATACCCGAACCCGACCGAGTTCGGCTCGGCCGGACAGCGGCAGCGTGTGTGCATGTGTGGTGATGGTGCATGACTCCCCTGCTCACAACGAAGCAAACATTTGGGTACCCCAAGGCCCCAACCTCCTCATGAGGAAGTGACTTATATTCTTGCATAAGTTTTTTATTTTGGTGATGTGGGACAATGGACAAAGTACACTTCATTTAAACTAAGAAATCTAATACACCAAAACAAAGAGTATTCGATTATAAACTCGTCCCATAAGTTTATAAATCAAATTTCCACTAATTTGAAAATTAATATTAGCTAATGATAGAAATAATTATGTTGTAATCAATTTTACAAAAACAACGTTATACTATTTTAAGAAATAGCACAACGTAGAGTATGGAAAGATTAAAGAATAATGTACATAAATATACAAATTAACGTGATGTTTAATCGAACAATGTCTGAGGTTTTCATAACAATTTCCTTAAGAATTTTATTTCAAAATTCTCATAAGATACAACAGACATATTCTACGCGAGATTGTAACGAGTATGTCACTCTATGATTTTATATATGACCAGTAGAGAAGATAGAAGGAAGATTCGGATTGGAATGAAATGAGGAAATCGATCGGTTTTCCTCTTTATTTATAGTTGATCCGCATCTCTTCCGAATCGTCGCGTCCGTACCTCTTCGTATTTCCGTGTCCATACCTTTTCATCACTGTCGTTCGCTCACATCCGTTGCGCCTTTCTTTTCAGCAAACGGTTATGACCAAAAGACGCATCTGTTCACAAAGTTGCACTGTTCTGTTCACTAATGGGTTGCACCCATTCGACAAAAACTGCGTTTCCAACAATCGCATTTGTTTGCCTAAAAACCATGCACTGACTTTTGCTTCAAAATGGATCGCACGTGCTCGTTTCCAGAAGTCGTGTTTATTCAGATGAACAACGCCCGTCTGCATCAGTTCAAATTCAAGCCCAGTCCAGTTTCATCCTGAAAGCTGGAACCGTTACAAAACAACCCAAGAAAATTAAGGTCATAAAAACCCATACCGGACCCGGCCTGGTTTGATTCGGTCGAACGGACGAGGCGGCGTGCGCGCGTGTGCGGTGGTTAAGCATGACTTCCCTCCTCACAACGAAGAAAACATTCGGGTACCCCAAGGCCCCGTCCTCCTCATTATGAAGTGACTTGTATTCTTGCATAAGTTTTCTATTTTGGTGATGTGGGACAATGGACAAAGTATACTTCATTCAAACTAAGAATTTCAACAATCTCCCATAGTGCCATCTCTGTTTTAGATAGAAAAGAGTAGAATTCTTAAGATGTTATATGTCTAGTATATCAAAACAGAGAATAGTCAATTATGAACTCGTCGCATAAGTTTATAAATCAAATTTCCACTAATCTAGAAATTAATATTAGCTAATGAGAGCAATAATTATGTTGTAATCAATTTTACAACAACAACGTTATACTATTTTAAGAAATACACAACATAGAGAATGGAAAGATTAAAGAATAATGTATATAAATACACAAATCAACAAGAAATCTAACTGGATAATGTTTAAGGCTTGTCATAACAATTTCCTAAAGAATTTTATTTCAAAATACTACCAAGATACAACAAACGTATTCTGCACGAGATTGTAATGAGTATGTCACTCTGTGATTTTTTATAAGGGAAGTAGAGAATATAGAAGGAAGATTAAGATTTGAATGGAATGAGGAAAGTGATTAGTTTTCCTCTTTATTTATAGTTAATCCGCACCTCTTCTAAACGGTCGTGTATGTACCTCTTCGTATATTCGCGTCCATACTTTTCATCGTTGCCATTTCTCGCATCTGTTGCGCCTTTCCGCTCAACAAACGGGTAAGACCAAAAGACTCATCCACTCACAAAGCCACACCTTTTTGTTCGCTTAACGGGTTGCGCTCGTTCGCCAAAATCCGTGCTACCAACAGTCGCATCTGTTCGGCGAAAAATCGTGCGCTCGACATATGCTTCAAAACTGATCGCACATGCCCGTTTCTAGAAGTCATGACTGTACAGATGGACCGCGCCCGCCCGCTTCATTTCGAATCCAAGCTCAACCTAGTTTTAGCTCGAAGGCTAGAAACTTTAAAAAACGGCCTAGAAAAAATTAAGGTCAAACACACCTATACCTAAACCCGAATCGGTTCGGTCGGACAGAAGGAAGCAGCGCACGCATGCATGATGGTGGAGCATGGTTTCCCTCCTCACAACGAAGCAAACATTTGGGTGCCCTAAGGCCCCAACTTCCTCATGAGGAACTGACTTATGTTCTTGCATAGGTTTTTTATTTTGGTGATGTGGGACAATAGACAAAGTATACTTCATTCAAATTAAGAATATCAACAATCCCCTATAATGCCATCTCTGTTTTAGATTGAAAACAGTAAAATTCTTAAGATGTTATATATCTAGTATACCAAACAGAGAATATTCATAAATCAAATTTCCACTACTCTGAAAATTAATATCAGCTAATTATAGAAATAATTATGTTGTAATTAATTTTACAGTAACAATATTATACTATTTTAAGAAATAGCACAACGTAGAGAATTGAAAGATTAAAGAATAATGTAACAAATTAACGAGAAGCATAATCGGATAACGTTTGAGGCTTATCATTACAATTTACTTAAGAATTTTATTTCAAAATTATCCTAAGATTACAACATACGTATTCTGCACGAGATTATATTGAGTATGTCACATTGCGATTTTATATTAGAACAGTAGAGAAGATAGAAGGAAGATTCGAATTGGAATGGAATGGGGAAAGTGATCGGTTTTCCTATTTATTTATAGTTGATCTGCATCTCTTTCTAATGGTCGCATCTGAACCTCTTCGTATAACCGCATCCTACCTTTTCATCACTGTTGTTTGCCTGCATCCTTTGCGCATTTTTGTTCAACAAACGGGTAAGACCAAAAGACGCATCCATTCACAAAGCCACACCTTTCTGTTTGCTTAACGGGTTGCACCGATTCGCCAAAAACCGTGCTGCCAACAGTCGTGTCTATTCACCAAAAAACTATGCGCCCGACTTCTGCTTCGAAACGGATCGTACATTCCCATTTCCAGAAGTCATGTCTGTTTAGATGGACTATGTCTGCCTGTTTCAGTTCGAATCCAAGCCCAGCCCAGTTTCATTCTGAAGGCAGGAACCATTAAACAACGGCCCAAAAAAAATAAGGTTATATAGACCCGTACCTGAAACCGACCCGACCCGTTCCGGTACAGTCGAACAGAAGGCGGCAGTGCGCTCTTTTTTAGTGGTGGAGCATGACTTCCCTCCTCACAATGAAGATAACATTTGGGTGCCCGAAGTCCCCAACCTCCTCATGAGGAAGTGACTTAGGTTCTTGCATAAGTTTTTTTTATTTTAGTGATGTGGGACAATGGACAAAGTATACTTCATTCAAACTAAGAATTCCAACAATCCTCGACAATGTCATCTCTGTTTTAGATAGAAAACTATAAAATTCTTAAGATGTTATATGTCTATTATACCAAAACAAAGTATAGTCAATTATAAACTCGTCTCACAAGTTTAGAAATAAAATTTCCTCTATTCTCAAAATTTATATTAGCATATGATAGCAATAATTATGTTGTAAAAAATTTACAACAACAACGTTATACAATTTTAAGAAATAACACAATGTAGAGAATGGAAAGATTAAAGAATAATGTATATAAATATACAAATTAATGAGAAATCTAACCCAATAATGTTTGAGGTTTGTCGTAACAATTTCCTTAAAAACATTATTTTAAAATTCTCCCAAGATACAACATACTTATTATGCACGAGATTGTAATCAGTATGTCACTCTATGATTTATATAAGAGTGATAGAGAAGATAAAAGGAAGATTTTGAATGGAATGGAATGAGGAAACTAACTAGTTTTCCTTATTATTTGTAATTGATCCGCAACTCTTCTGAATGGTCGTGTCCGTACCTCTTCGTGTAGTCGTGTCTATACCTTTTCGTCGTTGCCTTCACCCACATCCATTGTGCCTTTTTTCACCAAACAGGTAAGACTAAAAGATGCATCCATTCACAAAGCCGCACCTTTCTGTTCACTTAACGAGTTTCGCCCATTTGCCAAAAACCGCGCTGCCAACAGTCGCATCTATTCACCAAAAAACTATGTGCCCTACTACTGCTTTAAAACGAACCACACATGCCTATTTCAGAACTCGAGCCTTTTTAGATGGACTACGCCTGCCTACTTCAATACGAATCTAAGCTTGGCCCAATTTCATCCTGAAGGCTGGAACCGTTAAAAAATGGCCCAGAAAATATTAAGATGATATAGACCTAAGCCCGACGCGATCCGACCCGCTTCATTTCGGTCGGACAGAAGGCGGCGCGCGCTTGTGTTTATTGTGGAGCATGACTTCCCTCCTCAGAATGAAGCAAATTTTGGGGTGCCCCAAGGCCCTAACCTCCTCATGGGGAAGTGACTTAATTTCTTGCATAAGTTTTTATTTTGGTGATGTGGGACAATAGACAAAGTATACTTCATTCAAACTTAGAATTCAAACAATCCCCCTCAATGTCATCTTTGTTTTAAATAGAAAACAGTAAAATCTTAAGATGTTATATACATAGTATACCAAAACAGAGAATAATCACTTATAAACTCATCGCACAAGTTTATAAATCAAATTTCCACTACTCTAAAACTTAATATTAGCTAATGATAACAGTATTTATGTTGTAATCAATTTTACAACAACTCTGATATCGGCAATTTGCAACAGCTTTTTGAAGGAAATCGGCTAGCAAATCTGACTGAACGCCTCTCGAGAGGCTGTACTTCTCAAAGCGACATGGATGATGTCAACCACACTCCTTTCACTTAGGAAATCAGAAATTCCCGCAATCCCCCGGATTTCAAACTTCCACAATTGGAGCCCTACAACGATAGGACAGATCCTGCCGTGCATCTGATGCGCTACAAATGGCATATGGAAGTTCAACCGGCGTTGGAAAACGTCATAGCTAAATGTTTTCCCCTCTTTCTGGCTGATATAGCCACTATGTGGATTCGACAGCTAGAAACAGAATCGATCAGCAGTTGGAACATGTTGGTTGCACGCTTCATTGAACAATTTCGGGTTCACATTGAACGACCCAAGAACGTCATGTCCCTCACCACAATCAAGCAGAGGCCCAGAGAAACTCTATGTTCATTCCTAGAAAGATTCAACGTTGCAGCAGCATCAGTTGATCGCCCTGAACCATCCATGGTATTGATGGCAGCAGTATCCGGGGTTCTAGATAACTCAGAGTTCAAAAAATCCTTATACCAAGATCCTATGGGAAGAAGATGCAACTTCCGGTAAACGCATTCTCGATGTCAACATGCTTAAAGACGGAGAACCGTCTGATTCTGGAAAAGGCAAAAGAAAAGTCGATGTCAAGAATGACCGCAACACTCAGCCCCGGAGAGGGGCCAGATATAAAAAATACACTGAACTCAATTCAACGCTAACTGACATCTACATGGACATAGGAGGTGGCACCTCCTATCCAAGCCTCCCAAGAGGGAGCCAACGCTAGCACAATGCAATTCTGGTAGACATTGCATGTTTCATGACATGGACGGTCATAACACTGATGACTGCAGACACTTGCGAGACCTCATTGAGGACCGGGTCCGACGAGGAGCGCTACCCGAGTATGTAACTCAACCAATAACACCTACACCGGCACTGCCACCACCTATTGCCCAAAGAGGGAACGATCCTGGATCGAGCAATCGCGGGCTTATCATTAACTAATCCCACTCCTTGGATCTCTTCAGTTTGCCGGACTTCGGTCCGCAGTTCATGTTTTTAGGCTTTTTAGGCGACTTCTCGCCCCTCTTGGTTTTCTTTGCATGTAATAAGCACGGTAACATCGGCCCACACGCACGGAACCGACCCGTAGTCTTTAGTCGTGTTCAGGGTTAGAATAACTGCCGCTAAGCTTTCATGAATCAATAAAGATCATTGACGAGCTCCGGCTCCCAACTGGATCCGTCTAGTATAAATAGACATGAGCTCCGTCTCCCAACTGGATCCGTCCAATAAAAACATTGAACTCCAGCTCTGAACTAGATCCGTCCAGTACAAACAAACTCTCATTAGCCTTTCCTTGGTCGTCTTACTCCGGTAAGGCCATCTTGGAATCTCATTAGCTTTTCCTTGGTCGTCTTACCCCGGTAAGGCCGTTTTGGAAACCCATAGCACTTCCTTGGTCGTCTTACTCTGGTAAGGCCGTCTTGGAACCATTTTTGCATTGTTTGTCTTATCTTTTTGCAAGTACGAATTATGGATTTCATAGATTATCCAGAACACATCTTCCTTCAACCAGCAAGATATGTTCCGAGGGGCAAACTTGTTGACACACTTTCTTGTCAAAGCTGTCACACATGGAATTCCTGGATAATGACACGCTCAAGCGGTGGAAACAATGTTAGAAGACATAGAGTGATTTGGTCGAAATCGCAACATCAACATAAACAGGCCTGAAACTCCTATCAGATGACCTCTTTTGGGCCCAAAACCATCAATTACGGAGCTTTGCTCGATAACTCTTATAGTCCTCTGAATTAGCTTCAAGTAGAGCTTTCGTTTGGCTAGAACGGACTTACGGTTTGAAAGTTACGCTCGTTTCCGTGAACGGGTGTAAACTAGCATCGAAGATTCAGACAATGACACCGGCTCTCCCCCCTTGGGCTCGCCCCTCCTCGGCTCGTGAATCACCCTCCTTGGCTCATGAACCACCCTCGTCTCACGAACCAACCCAGTTCATGGACCACCATCTCCATCCACGACCCGACCGTGGTCACCAACTTCACCACTCCAGCTCGTGACCAGACCTCGGCTCGTGAAGCCCACATCATGACCCGACCACCACCACGAACCGCCTGCAACTACATACACAATTGTGACCTATTCTCAAGGCTATTCGCACTCCTTTCCCGGATCGGGTGCCACGTGCCTCGTCACGAACTGATCCTCCCAGAGGCTCTCCTACAGCTATAAATACACCACTACATGGAATTTTGAGTGGATTCTCTCTGACTTTTTAGCTGGGACTTTCTCCTACATCTCCATAGTTTCTGCCATTACCGAGTGCAAAGATTTTGCACCTTTATACATCTAAATTCTCCTCTTGTAATCTAAATTAACTCACGAATTGTGTGTCTGCATGTAACTGATTATTGTAATATGTCAGTATAACAATAAGATTATAAAGTAGACGTAGGCTACATCTACAGCCGAACCATTATAAAAACTTCGTGTGTCTCATCTTATTTTCTATTTTCTGCATTCTGTGATCTGTGATCTGCGTTTGGGTGTTAGTGCCATTTTTTGGTCTAACATTTTAACCGGATAATATCTGGGGCTTGTCGTAACAATTTCCTTAAGAATTTTATTTAAAAATTCTCCCAAGATACAACAGACGTATTCTGCACGAGATTGTAATAAGTATGTCACTCTATGATTTTATATAAATGCAATAGATAAGATAGAAGGAAGATTCAGATTGGAATGGAATAAGGAAAACAATCAGTTTTCTTAGTTATTTATAGTTGATCTGCATATCTTCTGAATGGTCTCGTCCATACCTCTTCGTATAGTCGCGTCTGTACCTTTTCATCGTTGTCGTTCACTCGTGTCTGTTGTGCCTTTCTGTTCAGCAAAAGGGTAAGACAAAAAGACGCATCCGTTCACAAAGCCGTACTTTTTTGTTTGCTTAACAGGTTGCACACGTTCGCTAAAAACCACGCTGCCAACAGTCGCATCTGTTCACCAAAAAACTATGCACCCGACTTTTGCTTCAAAACGGATCGCACTTGCCCATTTCTAAAACTCGCGTCTGTTCATATGGACCGCGCCCGCATGCTTCAGTTCGAATCCAAGCCCAGTCCAGTTTCATCCCGATGGCCGAAATTGTTAAAAAACAGCCTAGAAAAAAATAAGGTCATATAGACCTAGACCGGACCAGTCCTGATTCGATGGGAGGTGGCGGCGCATGTGTGTGTGGTGTGGAGCATAACTTCCCTCCTTACAACGAAGCAAACATTTGGGTGCCCTAAGGCCCCAACCTCCTCATGCGGAAGTGACTTATATTCTTGCATAAGTTTTTTATTTTGGTGATGTGGGACAATGGACAAAGTATACTTCATTCAAACTAAGAATTCCAACAATCCCCCACATTGCTATCTCTGCTTTAGATAGAAAACAGTAAAGTTCTTAAGATGTTATATGTCTAGTATACCAAAACAGAGAATAGTCAATTATAAACTCATCGCACATGTTTATAAATCAAATTTCCAGTACTCTGGAAATTAATATTAGCAAATGATAGAAAAAATTATCTTGTAATCAATTTTACAACAACAACGGTATACTATTAAGAAATAACACAACGTAGAGAATTGAAGATTAAAGAATAATGTATATAAATACACAAGTTAACGTGAAATCTAACCGGATAATGTCTAAAGCTTGTCAAAACAATTTCCTTAAAAAATATATTTCAAAATTCACCTAAGATACAACAGACATATTCTGCACGAGATTGTAATGAGTGTGTAACTCCGTGATTTTATATAAGAGCAGTAGAGAAGATAGAAGAAAGATTTGGATTGGAATGGAATGAGGAAAGTGATTTGTTTTCCTCTTTATTTATAGTTGATCCGCAACTCTTCTGAATGGTCGCGTCAGTACCTCTTCGTATAGTCTCGTCCGTACCTTTTCATCGCTGTCGTTCGCTCGCATCGAGTACACCTTTCAGTTCACCAAACGGGTAAGACCAAAAGATGCAACCGTTCACTAAGCCGCACCTTTCTGTTCGCTTAACGGTAAGACCAAAAGATGCATCTCTTCTCAAAATTTCGAGAGTGCTTCCTTCATGTCCCCTGCATACACGCAATGGTGTACTATTCACGGAACTAAAGCGAAGTGATGCTGAAATTTTGTTGAATCATTTAAATTGAAAAGATTTACGCGATTTAATTACTTTATTGTATTTGTAATGGGAGGTGGGATGACCCATCAACAAAGTGTAAATGATCAACTAATATAACATTTAGCAATAAAAAAATTTAATAAAATATTAATGCAAATTTTATCATACTTTATAATTACCTACTTAGGAAAAATGGGGAATTATTTTACCGATCAAAGCTAGATGTACAAACGAAGAGAAGCTAAAGTCACAATAAGTGAACAATTTATTAGTAGTGTTGGTGTGTTTATTGATTTCGCTTTAAGCAACAATTGAAACGACGATGAAATCTGTTGTCCATGTAGTTTATACAAATTATTGAAGCATTTGATATCACAAATGGTTAGAGTTCATTTGCATCAGTATGGTTTTGTGCTAAACTATTTGGTTTGGGATCGTCGTGGAGAATAGTTAGCATCTACTTATGTACAAGTTGAGGAGGTTGTAAATAATGAAATTGCTACCACTAATCTCATAGATCATATGGTTGAAGATGCTACACGTTCAATGTTTCCGGTTTCACAATTTACTGATGACCATTGTAATGCTGAAGAAGAACCAAATATTGGAGTAAAAAAAATATATATGATTTATTAGATGTCGTGCAAAAACCTCATTGGGAAGGCTATAAATTAAAAGCGGAACCTAATTATCAGTAACTACTGAATACATTGCGATGAAATCTAAATACAATCTCACCGAAGTTGGAATTACAGCTGTTGTACAAGCTGCGAAGCGGCATATGTCTCCCAAATAATTTAATGTGTGAAAAACCATTATGAAGTAAAAAAAAAAAAAGATGTCGGCTTTTGGATTACCATTTGAAAAAATAGATACATGTCTAAATGGTTGCATGCTATTTCGAAAGGATGATATCAATCTTAAGAATTGTAAAATATGTAATTAGGAAAGATACAAACCAAGAAAGAAAAGTGAAAAGAAGTACCGTATAAATGAATGCATTATTTACATATTACTCCTAGAGTTTAAAGGTTATACACTACAAGAAAAAGTATTTTTAACAACATTGAAAAAATGTTATCATATCTTTTAATAGCGTTATTAAGAATGCTGTTTAACAACATGGGATTGTAGATCCCAATGATTTAACGAAGTAAAATAAACACTGTTAAAAAATGTCTTCACAGCATTTATTAACCGCTATAGATGGTTTTCAACAACATTAAATAAACGTTGTGGTATTTATACTTACCAACTATATCTACATAAATCAGAGCATTTGTTTTATGATGTGTGAAATCTTTTTTATTTTTCCACAGCTGTATATTTGAACACTGTCTTTTATTATTGTTATTTTTAACAGCATTTATCTTATATTGTACTATCACTAGAAAACATTTACATTTTAAATATATGCTCAGTTTAAATTTTCAAACCAACATCAAATGGCAATAATATAAATACAATTTAAATAATTCAAAACAATTTATATAACTAAACATATCCAAATGTACACAACATCCAAAACCCAACATTATACAAGCATCACAGGTCAAATTATTATTACATACAACAAACAGTACTGCACAGCAAAATACGCCAAAATGAAAAAAGCATTACTACGCAAAAAAAAGTCTGACACTTGAATAATGTAATAACTAGCTGGCTTTTGCTTCAAAATATTTTAATCACCTATAATGAAGAAATTTCTATAGTTAGCCATCGAATATAATAAAACATGAAACTAAAACCATAAAAAGGGTACATTAATTATAAGCAATCAGTATGTGGTACATAAATTATAATTAACCGCTTCTTAGTACACAAGTGAGAATATCAGCTGACATGTGCATGTACTAGAAAAGAGAAAGTCACAATGCCCTGGTTATTGAACAAAAAAGAAGGATAGTAGAAAAGATCAGCATACCATATATGGCAACATGAAATAGCTTCTTGAACCAGACCTTGAGCTGAAGTGAAGGCATTATGGTGCATTGGTCTGGTACCAAAAACTCGGCATAAAAAGACTGCAAAATGAGGCGACTCCATAAAAAGGTGCAACAGAACTAAACACTAAACAGAATTTTGCAAAAATTGCAGCATAAATTCTGAAAAAACTAAAGGATAAAAGCCAGGGGCAGCATAAACTGTGCATGGGAACAAAGGAAATACACGAGAAAAAGGCAACATGAGGACATAATGTTGTATATGAATCGATGGCGTCACAACAGGACTAAATAAGTTAGTTTCACCCATCTTCTATTATACTAGTGCTTTTTGGATTAAGGAGGAAAACATTTTGATATATTTTATGAGACTTTGACTTAACATAATTTTATATTTTTAAGCTTAGTTGTTGTTCAGATATGTATTATAGTTCAAGTTGGGTTGACTGTTTGAACTCTAAACTTGAAATAGTGATTGATTATCCATATAATAAGGGTTTGTTGCCAGTGCAATCTATAGGTGGCAAGAAATTAAAAGAAATACATGAGACTGATTAAACTAATGTGGTTGCTTTTATTACCGTTGCTACTACTACTGGTTCTTTTTAAATGAATTTTCATAGGAGGCTCCATCTTGGTTAAATTTAGATAATAAGTTATTTAATAATTTAGTTAATTTATTTAATTTTTGATATCCTTATTAGATTTTTTACAAAACTACGATAATTTTTATAAAAATTAGATAGCTTTACCAAATTTGGTTATTACTAAGAATTTAGTTATATTTTTAGTTTATTTAATTTTTATATATTTTTGTTAATATTTAGAAAATCATTAAATATAAATAAAACTTTGTTTACTTATTAAATAATTATAAATTAATTCTTATATTTTTGTTTAAATTTTATAATTTGGTTTATTTTTTATAAAACTTGGTTAATTATTTGAAAACTATTTAACCTTTAAAAAGCTTGGTTAACTTAGATAAATTTTATCAACTTATTCCACTTAATTAAAATTTACCATTAGTTAATGTTTATAAACATTTAATTGACATCATTAATTTTTTTTAAAATAATTATTTTTTATAAAAATAGTTATTTCTTAATTTTTAAAAAACTACATATTAATTAAAAACTTAGTCATTTCTTAAATTGACTTAGTTATTTCTTAATTATTTTTATAACTTTAGTTATTTATTATTTAAATTTAGTTATTCCTTAATTAATTCTTGAACATTTTTATAAGCTTAGTTAGTTCTTTAACAAAATCGGTTATTTTAAAAACTTAATTATTTAGTTAACATAGTTTAATATCTATGAAAGTTAATTGATTCTCTAGTAACTTAGTTGATTTTTAATAAATATAGTTAATTTTAATAAACATATTTAATTTTTATGAAATCAACTTGGATTTTATAGACTTTATTAATTTAGATTAGCTTTTTAAAATTTAGCAAATTTTTATAAAACTTTGTTAAATTTTTCTAAGGTTTAGTTAATTTTTATTGATTTATTTAATCTGTATGAAGTTCTGTCCATATTCACAAAACCATTTAATTTCTATACAAATTTTTCGATAAGCAGCATTTCAATATTTATTTCTACATTTAATACAATAAACAACAAGTTGGCTTAAAACGTTTAATACAAGGACCATCTGTATTAGAGAAAAAACTGATACAGGACTACAACTAGCATTCAAAGTCCGTGCAGCATGCACTCTAGAACAAAGATATTAGTAAGACCCCAA
Source organism: Allium sativum (assembly GCA_030737875.1). Classification (NCBI taxonomy): domain Eukaryota; kingdom Viridiplantae; phylum Streptophyta; class Magnoliopsida; order Asparagales; family Amaryllidaceae; genus Allium; species Allium sativum. The sequence continues at coordinate 410,366,200 of CM060913.1, forward strand.
GATGTCAAAAATTAATCAGATGACTGGACTGTTTGCAAAAAATATGAGCTGGCAAACAAAGCACATATCAGAACAGGAACAAAAATGTGACACCCCACGTCCGTCAATGTCACTCTTTATTAGAATGCATTAAGTTTCGTGAAGCGTTATAGGTAAACAGAAACAAAAACATTACAAGACAGATATAAAATAACAGCGGAATTTAAAACCTTATTGAATAGAAACATTACTAGATAATTATCTCACGTAGATTGTCTGGATTCGTAGGAGACGTTCCTTGAGTGTTTGTCTGATATTGGTTGAGGCCTTTGGGGCATGTGCTTGGGGAATGTCGAGTTCGACTAGGATGGTTTGCGTGAGATGTAAGTAGTCGTTGTGATTTCCATTGAATGATGTCTTGGTTTACTCGAGGAGTGATGGGCAGCCATGACATGATAAGACTGTTCGATGATGTGGACTGCCCCGAGTTGGACTCGATAGGGCTATGAGATGAGTCGAGTGGGAATCGAGAAGGCTGCAAAATAATGGATCGACTTGAGTTGGACTCGAGTTGAAGATAGAGTTGTGGGTAGCTCTTCTGATGAGGTGCCAAGGAATCGTCGATAGTTTGGAGTGTTTTAGGCAGACTCGAAGCAGGGGTATCTGGGGACGCCCATTAACCTCGGATCCATTGGACGTGATCTAGTTATCCTTGGAGGATAAACGTGCGTTGGACGTGCGGTAGTCCGTTTGGGGCCGGGGCTTCCATTGGCCCTTGATATTGGTTGGACCAGTCATACAGGTATCGACGTATTCACGGCTTTAGCAGGTGATAGTTAGGAATTGTGTGATGGATGCTATAGTTGCTATGTTCGTTCCTATTTTCTTCTCTTGACTAGACTATCACTTGTAGGATTTTGGCGATGGGAAATGAAGAGATGACGGTATACATGGATACCTGTGATACCGGACTAAATGTGGTAGCTGATGCATTGAGTAGGAGACATCCCAGTTTAGATGCTATGTTTCTTGAATGGAAGCAACTGGAGTATATCGCGGGATATGATTTCATACCCAAGTATGGATTGGGTCCAGAGATGTTAGCAATTTTGACGATTAGACCGAGTTTGATTGAGCGGATTGGTTCCAGTCAGAGGGACGATTGTAACCTAATAGAAATCATCTCCAAGGAAGAGATGAATATCGATGGTGTGCTAATGAGAATGAATGTACTTGGGAAACCGAGAAGAAAATAAGGAAGTCATATCCAGAGCTTTTTGCCTGGTAAGATTTTAATAATGATAGTACTCCCTTATTAGTAAACCGCATGCTAGGATAGGCTTGTTATGTATGTTTGATTGTTTGTAAATGGTTGATAGGCATGAGGGCCACCTTTGTATGTTTTGGTTAAGGAATTTTGGGGGAAAAATTTCTTAAGGGGGGGAGAGTGTAATGACCCGCATTCTACGTACGGAGGATCGTAGAATATTTATTTTATTTTCATACGAAGTCGTATGGTCGTGTAACTTTGCGGAACGACTATTGCGGTCATTTCCCATATTCACGATTTTTACCGATTTTTAAATGACCGTTTTGACCTAAAACCACTTCCATTGGATTCGGATGATGGTTTACCTTTCCGTAGAGTGGTCACATTAATCAAACGGACTTACCGTTTGGGAGATATGGTTGAAATAAGATTTGGAAGGTGAAAAACAGCTTAACCGGGCTTAATAGGGTAATTAGCAGCTAGGCTCATAACCCATTTCAGGATTAGGGTTATGGGAGGGTTGAAATGAGTTAGAGAATGGTTCCTTTTCATTTTCTCAGCCGCCACAAACATTTCTTCAAACCTAGCAATGGCCTCCACCATCTAAATTCATCCTAAATCCCTTTCTAATCACATATTAGCCAAATCAACATCAAATTAAGGCGGATTAGCATAGAAATCGAGATAGAGCTGCTGGAATACATTGGGAACCGTGTCAAATCAGTTAGAGTTTTAGATCTGAAATTTTTTTGTGGCTAAGGTGAGTGATTTGCACTTTATTCACTAATTACATCTAATTAGGGGTGATTAGTGATAATTAGCGAATTTATACATCATAAAAATCTATAAAAATATGTAGAAATTCTTCAATATTATTTTATGCCTCTGGTAAAAATTTGGGTTAATTTGGATTAGGTTTGCTAATCCTATAGTTAAAACATGGTTAAGGGGATTAAGGGGAAAATCATGTTTTTTGGGTATGTTTGATCTAAAATATTTCATGTTATTGATATTTTGGTATTTTTGGTTGATTCTACATGTTACTACTGTTGTTTGGTATGTTTTTTGACTTCATAGTAAGATTAGAATGGTTGAAAACGCCATCGTTTGGCAAAATTAGCTTGTTGGAAAAACTGAAGAAAACCGGTTCCTGAAGGGGGTATGCCTCACGAACCGCCCAGAAGAACTTCGATTCCTGAAGGGGATATGCCTCACGAACCGCCCAGGAGAACTTCGATTCCTGAAGGGGGTATGTCTCACGAACCGCTCCAAGATGATGGTCACGAACCGCTCCAAGACGATTGTCACGAACCGCTCCAAGACGATGGTCACGAACTGCTCCAAGACGATGGTCACGAACCGCTCCAAGATGATGGTCACGAACCGCTCCAATATGAGGACTCACAATCCGGGGAAGGGTGTCACGAGCCGGGAAGGGGTAGTCATGAGCCAGGAAGGGGTGGTCACGAACCGGGGGGGGGGTGGTCACGAACCGAGAGTGGGATTTCGAGAGTGGGATTCCAAGAGCGAGATTCCGAGAGTTGGATTCCAAGAGCGGGATTCCGAGAGAGCGATTCTGAGAGCGGGATTCTGAGAGCGGGATTCGGAGAGTGGGATTCGGAGAGTGGGATTCCGAGAGCGGGATTTCGAGAGCGGGATTCCGAGAGTGGGATTCCGACAGCATGATTCCGAGAGCGGGATTCCGAGAGCGGGAATCCGAGATTTCCTATACTTTGTCACTACATCCAAGATGATGACTCCAAACTGAACCAGATTCATACTTCTACCATGCGACGACAATTGTGAACTCTTCTGAAGATCAAAACCAAGTCAACCAAAATTCGAGATGCAAAGGAGGTCCAAGTGAGAAGTTATTACTCAGGATCCAGTTGGGAACCAATGAGTTAACTTTTAGAGTTGGGCTTTGCTGCGGGACATGTGCCAAGGGGTTATAGGTATCCATAATTTTGGTTCACCACTGAGAGACGGATTATGGGCTATGGATCAGTGCAACGGGGTCATTGTGACCCCCAAGGGCAAAGTGATCATAGCAAAGGATTGGCTGATCGAAGTGGTGGATATCGTATGCTTTACGCATTGAGTGAGAGATGTGAGGATGATTGCTATGTTTGATGTTTGCTATCACCATGACATGTGCACTTCCACTGTACACTTTATGTTAGTGTTACCTTAGAATAAATACTGTACATCTTGTTTTGCTAACTCTTTGGTTGCAGGTTAAGGTATGATTATTTATACTTGTCATTGTTTTGTTTAGCTCCTTTCGCTCATACCAGACTTTTGTCTGACCCAAAGTTTTATGTCTCTTCTTATTACTCTGAGTGCTCCTAAACAATCAGACTAAAGACATGCTAGGTGGTTATGCACGAGCAGCTGTTTGGAGATGAGCAGTAGGCTTCTATGTACTATTTACATATATTCTCCCTGTGATGTTGCCGGTCACTATTTTGGGCATTAGTAGTGTACCTTTCCTATTTTGCTTTAGGGACAGTATTTTGAAGTTGTAATAATGGTTTGGATCATAAGCTGTATCTTGGATTCCGTTGCTATGATGGTTTAGTTTTCAGCTTATGCATTGTCTCGCCTGTTTTATGTCAAGTTATGTTATTATTATATTTTATTCCATGCGCTATGAGATATACTACAGGTTCTTGATGATTCATTGTTTCAAAACCCTTTTTCTTTGATGATCGTCCCGTGCTAGTCGGGCATTGGCACAACGCATTCCGGGGAAATGTCGGCTGGTCCGGGGCAGGCTGTCACATATTAGATCTTTGATAATAGATGAAATTTTAGATTATCCGAGTAAGAAACCTAAAGATATCATTTCTCATTTTCGTAGAGAGTTCAATCGTCAATTGTCTTACTCTTTTGCATAATGTGAGAAGCAACTCTTGTAACATTGTTTTCAACGCCACATAAAACCTCAATCAACACATAAATCACCTTTAGCGTGATACAATTTCAACATTACAATCATTTACTTTTACTCAATCCGGTCATGAAGTTAACCAAATCCCAGCAACATTCATTATCAGAAAGTACTTCATACACTATTAATACTCTTGCTTTTAGCATATTAGTTTTAAACACTTTCTTTGGTATTTCAGTTCTGTTCGGTGAGACTATAAAAATCATGACATATATTCCACAACCAACTCTGCATGAATGAAATATTTTGTTGGTTAGAAATAACTGTTGTAGTATATGATATAATTGATGCTATAATGGAAACAATCACTTGAAGTGTCATATTTAATAATTATATGAAAAAATAGCATGTTGATATCAATTGAATTGATGTAAGTGATGATGATTAGGAGTAGGATGTGGGTTTGATGTGGGATCGGTTGAAGTCATGTTATCGATAAACCGATGCACGCTGGTGGCTATGACAGTGTTGGTTGTGTACATGGTGTTGATGTGTATCAGTTTTTTTATCTGTGGGTATCAGTTTGAATTTCTGTTAGTATTAGTTTGAATTTCTGTTGGTATAAGTATCAAAAGTTGGTATGTACAACTTAAAGTTTATAGGAAAGAAGAGTTGTTAAAACGTTTACGTGTCGGAAGCTTGTTGTGCACAATCTAGTTGATGGATCTCCGTTTGTTTTGAGCTCCATATCTTGAATGTTATGCTTCTTCCATAGTTCTTGCAATATGTGTTCAATTTCTGTTCTCTGCAAAAAGCATACATTAGTATCATTTAAAAAAAATGAATTTTTTCCATACCAATTTTGTTGCTTCTTCCAACCTTGAATTATTTTGTACATTTGAATGTCTCGGTCGCATAGAATAAGTGTGACCATTGCATTGTTGGATATATTAGTGTAAGAAGTGTCCAATGACCATCAGAATGCACTGGGAAGAATATAGTTTCTATGAATTTTTTCAGAACAACTTCTTCCAAGAATGAATAACTAATTGTTTTACAATTCCATCTCTCTTTTCAGTTATGCCTTTCTGCTCAAATCAAAGAGAATGTTAGCACTCAATCGGTAATTCTAATCATGCAAAAAAATGTGTATTTAAATTGTACTTACAGTCATTGTTGTCGTCATTGCATAATTATTTTTCACTTAGTCACATTTTGAAGTGAACCAGTCCATAATTTTTGTTATAAATGAAAAAAAATGTTATACAAACTAAATTTCAATTAGTACATAACTTATAATTTTAATGCGCTTTTGCTATAAGACATTATCATTTTTGTTTCAATGGATGTTCTGGTATCAAATATTCATTTAACGATAATTGGTATCAGTTTTTTATTGATTAGGTATCAGTTTCAATACCGTGAAGGTTCTGTAATTAATACCTAGTTATTGGGTATCAGTTTCATATATATATATATATATATATATATATATAAATGTTTAGGTATCAGTTTCATATATCCAGCTGTTCTAAGTATCATTTTGATCTGTAATTAGGTATCAGTTTCATATATACATCTATTCTTAGTATCATTTTGATTTGTAATTAGGTATCAATTTAATGTTAAAAGTAATTATCCTACTTAAGAAACAAATTCTGCGTATCATTTTGTTATGCAGTTAGGTATCAGTTTTGAAATTTGATACATGTATTTACCTGGCCTTTAGTGAAATTTCCTTCCAATACATGTTTCAGCATGTCCTTTGTGATACCATGTCCTCCTCTTAATGAATCATCATCTGAGCAAGCAACTTGATTGTTTTTATACCCAAAATACAGCAAATATATATGTAAATAAGATGTAACATGAAAAAGAAAAATAGTACGAAAAAGAAAAATATTACACTTATTTTTCTTTGTATTTTACAATGGAGAAAATTTTCTTTATAATTCTTTGATGTTCAAGATTTAGATGATGAACAGTCTTATAGTGTGACAGGTGCAGGTTTTTCCATGTTGGTTCTATTATTGCAAGTGGCTCTACTGTTTCTACTTTTTCTTCTTCGTCTTCTTCTTTTCTTATTTTGATTGTTATTTTTCTGTCTTCTCTTCAACTTTTTTTACCACTGCAAGTTCTACTGTTTGCTTGTTTTCTTCAACTGCTTCATCTTGAGTTTCAAATTTTGTTTTCTTTGCTTTTTTGATTGCTTTTTTTGAAAACTCATAAGCAGCACTCCCTTTTGTATTTCCTGCTCTTGCCTTCGGTCTTTGCACATAAGAAGGTGTTTTGCTTGGTTTTTTTATGGCTGCTTTTTTTAATCCTTTTTAGGGATAGTTTTTCTTTGTTGCCTTTATCAATTTTTTCTTCCGTAAACGCTTGAGTGAGGGTTCAAATCGAAACTGGGAGAAGTGACATCTTGAATTGATGGTATTTTTTGTTTACTTGTGGTGATGTCTTTTTCAATTTCAGTATCTTTTTCTGGAGTGTTATCTCGTTGTTGTTCAATTGATTTTTCTTTATTTTCGGGTGTATTTTCTTCATCAACCGACATATTCTCTTTTTCTTTATTTTCGTCTTTTACTTCAATATACAAGTCAGGTTTTTCTTTTTCTATATCTTCTCCCTCGTTTGCAACTGGAAAAATCTTACCTTGTGGCCTCAGAATCCACCGTTTCCTATGTTATCATCTTCAAAATATGATTTTTGTGATTTCAATTGTTGTCTTAGTTCGAATATTTCTTGTTCTGCCTCTTTCCTCAATCTTCTTTCTTTTTTTAGTTCCTCGTGTAACTTTTTATTTTTCTCTTTAATCTCTCGAATATGTAGTTTTAGTATTCTAATCAAGACATCTTGCTCTAATGAACCAAGAAATTCCTGATCGTCCCCACTTTTTTTGTGTCCACTGCATTTTTTCTTCTTGATCTTGTTGTTATTGCTTCTGATGTTTCTAAAAGAACACCCTCAAGCGGTCGAATATTTGTTATTTCTTGTACATGCATATGTTGAAAAATTAACAAGGTATTATAACTTACGTACATTTAATTTTACATAGGAATATGTTGCCCATGAATAATGTATCAGTTAGGTAGTGCTTTAGGTATCACCTTTTAATAAATATATTCTACCCAGTTTTTAGGTGTCAGTTTTATAGTACTTAGGTGTCAGTTTTGTACTATAGTCTTGTAACAACCCGACATTTCAGGACCAATTTAAAATTTTTATTTTAGCTATTTTAATGGATTTTGATTATTTAAAATGATTTATTTTAAATAATAACGATTTAAAAATTTATTTAAATTGAAGTTAGAACGTATAAAATTATTTTAATTATAAAACGAGCCTGAAATGGCGTGGTAGTTTGAAAAATCGATTTCAAATTTCAAATGAATGTACAGAATTCAAAATAAATCGGATTTCAGTAAAACCAGAAACATTAGAATCTGTTTAATTATATCTTTCTAACGAATGTAGGAAACCAAGGTTTCATAATAAAAATCGAAAGTTATGGCCAGTTTAAAATTTAAAATAGTCGCTATGGAATTTATATATATATTAAATTATATATAGCCCTTAAAAATAGTCATTTTGCAAACGACCTCCGTTTTCGACAAAACCACTTTTGTTGGATCTGAAATGTCAAATTACTGCTATATTCTAATTTTCATAACTTTTTTGGAATTAATATGTGAGCGTGGTGAATTTAAACGCGTTTGGTCAATTCAGTTTAAATTTAATCGACTGAAAAATGTCCATTTTTCAAACGGTCTCCAAATTCGACGAAATTAGTTTTGTTAGTATCGTATCATCAAAACGTAGCTAGATTTTTTTTCTGGAATTTTTGGAGTCAGTTTGTGGTCCCGGTAAATTAAAATGTATGTTGAAATTAATTTTGAAAGTTATATTAATTTATATTTTAATTTAAAAGAAAACCGATCGAAACAGTCGAATTGGCTTACCGGACATATCCCATTGTGTTCGAAATAGGGGTAATTAGCTAGGAGCGATAGTCGTTGGGTTCGAATTGGAGTTCGAATTAAAAACTAACTTTTTGGAATTAAATTAAATATTAAAATATAATTTTAAAGTCAACCCCCCTTTTCTTACTTCCCCGTCGTTCATTTGAAGAAAAATAAACATAAAAACTAATCGCGCAGCCTCCCCCTTCCCACCGCGCCCCTAGCACCACTGCCGACCTCCTCCTCCTCCTCCCCTCCTCTTCCTCTCTCTCTCTCTCTCCTCCCTCCTCTCCTCTCTCTTCTTCTTTAATTTGCAAAAACCCTAAGCCCCAAATCCTAAATCCACCAACCACTACCACCGTGGACCCCACCATCGCACCCCCACCCTTCCCCCAGGCCTGACTGCCGCCAGCGCCGCCTCTGGCCACCCCAGCTCCGCCCGTGGGCCTCCCGTCACAAAAAACCCATTTTTCACAAAAATCCCATTTTGCAAATAACACCCTGTCCTTCTTTAGCCAATAACTCACAAACCGTGCATTTTTAGCCGAAACTCCAGAGTGCCAAAATCAAAGAGCATGATTTTCTCTTCGATTTGAGTATATGGAAGTCATATTTTGGATTGCGGAGTTGTTCAGAAAACGCGTCCAAAGTCTGCTGTCAAAATACTGTCTTTTTGCGAATTCTGGCAAAATGGAGCATTTTCGGAAGAAAGGCCACTAGGCGAAAGTTGTCCGGAATGTCGCATTTAAGCTAGGAAAAAAGAACGTGTGAAGATTGGAGTTCTTTTGCAAATTCTGGAACCAGAACAACAAATCAGAGCATCAGAAAATAACGGCGGAGTGGATCCCAATGTAAGAACACCTTCTCACTCAAATTATTTTACAGTTAAATATATTTTAGGTTGCAGACGGGGCTTAGTAGCCCCCGACACTATTTATTTGTACAAACCATGGTTGTTGTTTTTTTTGTTTGGATTAAATTTTTGGAAAATTGACTGTATTGTGGTGAAATGAATTGTATTGTGGTGTATTGAATGTGATTGATGATTGTGTATGGCGCGAGCCAGTATTAGGAGAGGGGTAATGCCAGACATTACTCCGTTTCTAATATCGCGTCGTGATAATGCCGAAATTTTCTGAAATAAATATTTATTCATTAAAAATATCATTTTTAATGTGTAAATGTAATGACCTGGGTATTTACACTGATCACTGACACAGATGAATTGATCGTAAGAACGTATTTTCAAATACGATTTAAAATCCAGACTGTGAAATTTCAAAACCGTGTTAATTTGTGTGTAACAGCATTTATAGATGCATATGTTATAGCATTTACTAAAAACCCATTTTTAGACATTAGCGTTTGATAGCATGTGTTTAATAGCGTTTGTTTAATTTTATTTACACATGTATGAGAACAACACTTTTACATAGCATGTATTTGTGAAGCTATTTTTATTTTACATGTTTTGTGCATTTTTCAAAAAGGTTTAAAAATTGCGTTTTCTTGAATTTAAAAACTCTTCACACTTGAATAAAAAGCATGCCAAATCCTTTTGTTACCAAAGCAAGTTCAAAAGCATGTTTAAGTTTACATGTACATTAACCCTAAGACATGAAATACCATTTCTCTTTGCAAACATGTTATATATATATATATATATTTATATATAAATATATGTGGACTCGAGCATACAACCTACCTTAGAAAAGCTAAAAAGAGGATCTATAGAGATATATAGCAAAACCTTTTTGTACCAATACATTTTCAGTTTTAAAATCATCTTCTTTTCTCACAAAGATTTCTGAAAATGACCTTTACTTTTTACATTTTCAAAACCTTGTTTGTTTTGTCATAACATGTGCCTTAAAATCTTGCAAATCCTTGTGTATCTAAACATGATATTTGATGTACACTAGAACCTATAGATTTTCTAAGATTTTTGAACAAAACTTAAGTATTTAAACTTAAGATTTTTATTCTAGTTTCACACTAGCATCAAGTACCTAGGATGTGATCATACATATATGTCCACATGGCAAATCCTATTGTATCAATGCATTTTTCAGTTTTGAAACATTTTTTCTTTTTACACAAGATTTCCTGGAAAATGACATCTTCTTTGCAAAACATTTTTCAATTGTCAACACCCATGTGCCAAGAGATTTTGCCAAATCTTGCATTTATAACATGAAGCTTACCTACACTAGATAGATACTAAAGCATATAGATTTTTCAAGATATTCATGTCTATTTCATTCACATGGAAAGATCATGTTGTACCAACTTTCAGATTTTTACTACCTTGAAAGCCAAGTAAGTGTTTTAAATATATTTTTTGTTAAATCAAATTATTTTGTGAAGATATGTTTTAAAAATCCAAGGCAAAAACTGATTTTAGGTGGTACAAAAATAGATAATTTAATTTGATTAAAACCAAGGAAGATTTGTGAGAAGATCATAGAGAGTACATGGAATTTAAAGTGACAATTCATAAGAACCAATGAAGAAAAGAGGAAGGCCATGTGCAGGTGATGTTTGGCTGATTTAAAGCCATGTGAATTTAAGATTTGGTGTTTTGATATTGTGAGAGAAAATGTTTTGTTTATATTGTCAATCAATTGTCAAGAAAAACCTGAAAACAGTTTTTAAATACACATATTTAATAGTTTTCTATCACTATAAAAGGACCACCAGCATACACATTTTACACACAAACAGAAGTCCTTCCAACTTGATCAGAAAAGAAAAGAAAAGCCTAAGGGTTCAAGAAATTTAGGTGAGTAAACTAAACTTGTTCAAACTTTATTTTAAAGTTTATGTTATAAGATAATATTGGTATAAAACTGTGTATGTATCATTTTCTGAAATGTTTAAAAACCTGTTATCAAAATTCAAAGTAACAGTAGTGAGTAGACACTGATATAATGCCTCGAATTCAATCCTGCTAATCATATACCTATGTATACTCGGTTAACTGCTTAAGATCATGCTTTCTATTAATTGAATTGAATGATATAGCATGGTATCACCTTATAATGTTGTGGACATAAATCCTGTAACTTATACACTGTTAAGATGAACATAAGTTCATCAAGTTTCAAAAATCAACACCCTGATTCTAGGATGATGTAAGCTATGGTATCGAAAAAAAATTTTATCTCAGCCATGACAGGTTATATACGGTTAGGTATATATACAATATACAGGGGATGACAACGTTTTGGTCAAAATCCGAAGTTGATTCATTTGCAATTCAGGGTGATAGGGTCATTAGGAACTAGAAATCATGACTTATAGAAGTGAAATGGTGATTTTTAGTTAAGAGGATCATTGGCAATGTCTAGATTAACGAAAACTGGTTATTGGAGAAGTTCAGGCGATGGCAATGAGGATAGGTTATGCCGGTGGGGGTAGAGTAGCATCAGGGTAAGGGGAATACGGGAAAAATACTCTGAAATGTTTCTGGTGGATGGATGTAGTGCTCGAGCTAAGTTTTGGGTTACAACCTATATTCTTTTGATGGTGCTCATCGGCAAACCTGCATCATAGTGATGGCGAACCAGGAGTGCGCACCAAGGGGGATAGTTGCAGGAGCTCATCACCGACAAGTGACCAGAACTTGGTCGAAGTCAGGGGACTGTGGTGGCATGGGGAAATATTTTCTTGGATCGAGATACATGTTATTGGGTTCGGTGGAGCTACTGTTTCTTGCTACAAGGGGTTTTCAGGCCTTTGCGTGGTGTCGTCGTGGCGAGGAGGTGGAGGATTTGCGCTTGGGGTTACGGAGACTCACCGATGATCGGTGCCAGTGTGCATGTGCACACATGAAATTGTGTACATGTGAGAGTATATGACTGGAAACAGAGAAGAAAGGACAGCAAAAGAAAGAACCAAAGTAGGTGGTAGGAATAGAAAAGGAAGGAAGAATAGTAGTGGCACAGAAGAGTAAGAACAACAAGAAAAAAAAAAGTAAGGGGACGTTGTATGAAAGTAACAGCAGCAATAAGGGAAGTAGTGGAACTGAAGAAGAACATAAAATAAAGTGCAAGCATTTTATGAGGAACACCGAAAACAAAATAAAAAAAAAGTTAAAATGAAAAAGGTTTGCCAGGAAGTAAGACGCATGTGGTATACACCAGAAGGAAGCTCACGCTAGGATAAAAAAAAATGTATAAAAGGGAACGGGCTGTGTATACCAAGTTTGGCCCATTACAAATTTAAAATAGAAGAAAAACAAAGGAACTACTTTATGTTAAAGTATGATGTAAATACATTTATATGTTTAAACTATAATATAAATGTATATAATAGATCAAGAACTGATGTTCGCATAGATTTGGGTTCGTATAAGTATAGTTGAGTCAATCAAGGGTTTACGTCAGTAACTCAACATAAGTGTCGAGCTTAAATAAATTTAATTCAAAAATAAAGAATAATAACGTTATTTTGCGAAAACAATTGAATGGTCTAATGGCGACCTCTTGGCGATCTCTTTTTGAAAATTCTAAACACGCTTTTTCTTCTCTGAAATTGTCTTTCTCCTCACAAATCTCTTCTTTACACGTTGACCAAGATGAAAACGTTAAAAACGTTTATGCAAATCCATCTTTTAAGGGTATTCTACTCAGGCCAGCTGTAAAGCGAAACCCAGATCCGATTTTTTTAAATAATAAAAGGCCTTTGTCAAAACCGTCTACTCACATTCTCCACAGCTATAATGAAAATCTCAATAACATCAAATCAAAAAATGGCTGCTTCAGATGTGGATCGACAGATCACTGGGCGCGATCATGTCGAAATCCAGTTATTTGTTTTAAATGTCATAAAACGGGCATAAGGGTTTCAATTGCAAATCCCATCGTTCTCCACCCCCAAAAATGGCAGAAAGAAAACAAATCTCTGCTAATCGCTACCAAAATTCTTTCGATTAGGCTCGATCGATGGTAATCATCTCCATTGTGAGTGGATCTTTTTCTATACGTCAGATCGAGGAGATTTTGAAGGCCAGGTATGGCCGCCGTGCCCCATCCTGGGACTGGAACGTTAAGAGAATGGGAGATGTTTTTGTTGTTTGATACCCACCGCACTTGCTGACAGTTAACTTCCAATATAATTTCAATTTTACCACGGGGAGAATTAACCTGAGGAGGTGGAGCCCGCGTTTCGGCAATGTCTCGAGGGAGAAGGAAACTTTTTGGATCCTCTTGAAAATGCCCCGCTAGTATGTCATAAACTTGATGTTCTCCAAGCAGCTCTGGAAAATTATGGTGATGTGGAGAGGGTCCAATATGGTGCAATTCACGATGCGGATTATACTTGTTTACGAGCCAAATTGACGAAGGAGGTGGGCATCCCATTGCCGGATTCGGTGGAAATTCCAATTGAGGGATTTTCTCATGTAGTGTAGATTGAAAGATGCGAGGAGGACTCACATCTATACGTCAGATCGAGGAGGTTTTGAAGGCCAGGTATGGCCGCCGTGCCCCATCCTGGGACTGGAACGTTAAGAGAATGGGAGATGTTTTTGTTGTTCGATTCCCACCGCACTTGCTGACAGTTAACTTCCATCGATGGTAATCATCTCCATTGTGAGTGGATCTTTTTCTATACGTCAGATCGAGAATATTTTGAAGGCCAGGTATGGCCGCCGTGCCCCATCCTGGAACCGGAACGTTAAGAGAATGGGAGATGTTTTTGTTGTTCGATTCCCACCGCACTTGCTGACAGTTAACTTCCAATATAATTTCAATTTTACCACGGGGAGAATTAACCTGAGGAGGTGGAGCCCGCGTTTCGGCAGTGTCTCGAGGGAGAAGGAAACTTTTTGGATCCTCTTGAAAAATGCCCCGCTAGTATGTCGTAAACTTGATGTTCTCCAAGCAACTCTGGAAGATTATGGTGAAGTGGAGAGGGTCCAATATGGTGCAATTCACGATGTGGATTATACTTGTTTACGAGCCAAATTGACGAAGGAGGTGGGCACCCCATTGCCGGATTCAGTGGCAATTCCAATTGAGGGATTTTCTCATGTAGTGTAGATTGAAAGATGCGAGGAGGACTCACCGCCCAAAATTAATGTCCCTCTTTTCAAGAAAAGGGTATTTGCAACTGATGGCGAAGAGAAGCTTAAAGTTATGTGTAGTAAAGATGGGGGAGCTAACATGCATGTTGATGAAGTTATTGACTCGGTGGGTGATTCATCGGCTAATGAAGGAGAAGGTAATGTTTACGCAAGGGGAAATAATGACAACTATGTGGTTCGCTTTGATGACGGGGTGGCAGTGGAGGTTGATGATGTTGGCAACATAGTGGGTGTGGGTGCAAACTCTAGGGAGATCATCGCTATCAATGAAAATGACGGTGTTGGCTTGCAAGATTTTGTGGAGGAAGGCAACATGCATGGTGCCAGGGAGGCGGTGGATGAACAGGTTATGGATAATGAATCACAAGATCTAAACTTGGCTGGAGATTTGGCTTTGGCTCCAACTAGCTCGGGGGAATGCTCGGCAACAAGTGGCAAAGGCAAGCATGCAATGGACCAAGGAGTGGTCATGCTACGTCGCAGTGCGAGAGGAATGAGTCATCCTATGGCAGGTAGCATTTTTGTTCCTGCTATACTTAATACTCTGTCTAGTGATCAACTTCATGACATTGCAAGTAAATCTGGTTTTGTGTTGAATGATGATGTGATACGTGATATTAAGAACAAAGAAAATGAGAGGGCTAACGGTTCATAATGATAATTGTCACTTGGAATGTTAGAGGCCTAGGAACTTTTGATAAGTGTCTTAGGGTTAAGAATTATCCCAAGTCTGTAAAACCTGACATCATCATGCTTCAAGAAACTAAGCTAGAGAACCCTGAACCATTTATTTTTAAATGTTTGGGGTGGGGTGTTATTGATGAATGGGCTTTTATACCTGCTGTGGGAACCTCGGGTGGCGTTTTTACTGGTTGGAGTAGCAATTCTTGGTCGATTAAGCAAGAAATTAAACAAACTTACTGTCTGAATTTGGCTCTAGAATGTAAATCTACAAATGTTCTTTACTTCTTTTCTAATGTTTATGGACCCTATACAAGACGAGAAAGAATGACTTTATGGGCTGAGGGTTTGGAATTTCATAAGCTCATGTATGGTCCCTGGGTAATTGGCGGCGACTTTAACGTCACTAGATTTATGTCTGAACGCAATGTAGTGAAAAATGCTGGCTTGGGCGATATGAACGATTTCAGTGACTTTTTTGGTAACTGTGGCCTTATTGACTTACCCATGACTAATAGAAAATATACGTGGACTGACGGTAGGACCCCTCCTACTTTAGTTCGCCTCGATCATTTCTTCATTAATTCTGCTTTTGAAGACTTGCACCCCCTGACTCTTCAAAGAGGTCTTACTTCCCTTATTTCTGACCACTGCCCTGTTTCCCTAAACACTAACACTGACTATAGAAGGAAATCTTTTTTTAAGTTCGAGAATATGTGGTGCATTGAGCCAAATTTTGATGTGATGCTTCGCCAGATGTGGGTAGACTTTCGCAGCTTTGGGGATGCAGCTGGCAATTTTTGTAGAAAAATGAGACTGTTGCGAATTTTTTTAGCCAAATGGAATCGAGAAGTCTTTGGGAACATCAGAATTAAGAAACAGAGACTTGAATCTGAGATTATGGAGCTGAACGTGCTTGAGGAAGAACGTAATTTGAATGATGCTGAGCAAGCCTTAGTAAAAACTAAAGAAAAGGAGCTTCTAATGGTGATTGACCAAGAAGAGATTTTTTGGAAACAAAGATCGAGAACTCAGTGGCTGAAGCTTAGTGATAGTAACACAAGTTACTTCCACAAAGTTGCAAACGGTAGACGGAGAACTAACACAATATGTAGTATTTGGAAAGACGGAGTTGAAATTTGTGATCAACAAAGGATAGGAGAAGTTTTTACTGAATTTTATAAGGGTATCTTTGGAGAACGAATTGAGAATCGTGTGAACGTTGATTGGAAAGTGTTGTATCCTTCTTCTGTCGATCTTAGTGGCATTGATGCTGAGTTCTCGGAAGGGGAATTGTCGCGGCTTTAAACGAAATGCCTGGTGATAAAGCCCCTGGCCCTGACGGTTTTCCAAACTTTTTTATAAGAAATACTGGGATTTGATTAAACATGATGTCATCAACATTTTCAATGAATTTCACTCTGGTTCCTTGAGATTGGATATTTTGGGGTACGCTAACGTAGTCTTGATCCCTAAGAGAGGAGGAAATGTCTCTGTTGCGGACTTTCGACCTATCAGCCTTTTGAACAGTAGCTTCAAATTGATCACTAAGGTTCTTGCAAACAGACTGAAAGCGAAGATGGATGACCTGATCGATGTTTTGCAGGCAACATTTATTAAGGGAAGATTTATTCTTGATGGAGCGGTACTTGTCCAGGAGGTTATCTCCCATAGTGATAGACATAATGTGCCTTGCGCAATCTTGAAGCTGGATTTCGCTAAGGCCTTTGACACCGTTGATTGGAGGTTCATCATGGATCTTCTTAGCGCGAGAGGCTTTCCGTGTAGATGGCTAAACTGGATTCATTGCATTTTAACATTAAGCAGATCCAATATTTGTGTGAATGGAGTGGCTGGCAAGACCATTGTCTCCAAGCGTGGGCTGCGTCAGGGTGACCCACTTTCCCCACTTCTCTTCGACTTGGCTGCCGATGTCTTTTGTCGGATCCTTCAGGTGGCAAGTGCTAATGATATTATCCAAAGCTTCGGGCGAGATCACATCATTGGGGGTATTAATTCACTACAATATGCTGACGATACCATTATTTTTTGCAACCCTGATTGCAAGTATATTGCCTCTTTAAAATTTTTGCTTTATGCTTTTGAAAGTTTATCTGGCTTAAAGATTAATTTTCATAAGAGCAGTGTTTACACTTTGGGCTGTAGCGTTGATGTGAACAGGAAATGTGTTGAAATGCTTAACTGCAAGGCGGATTCTTTCCCCCTCAACTACCTTGGAGCTTACATCCGTCCAAAAAGACTGATGAAGAGTGATTGGCAGTATGTGATTGATAAAGTTGACAGGCGCTTGGCGAGATGGAAGGGGAATTGTTTATCAAAGGCTGGACGGCTGGTGCTAGTGAATTCTGTTCTGTCTGCTATCCCTTTGTATTTGCTTTCTTTTATTCATGTCCCGGTTGGGTAGTTCAGAAGATTGATGCTGTTCATCGGAATTTTTTTTGGACTGGTACGAAGGACACGCGTAAAGTTTGCTGTCTAGTGTCGTGGGACCAGGTGTGCAAGTCCAAAGATCAAGGAGGATTGGGAGTCATAAATTTGAAAAACATGAACTCTGCATTGCTTTGTAAATGGCTGTGGACTATGCTTAGTGATAAGAAAGTTCTCTGGAAGGAGTGGATCTTAAACACTTGCTACGGTGGAAGTTTTGATTGGAACGCGGACGTTTCTCATTGCTCGATATTCTGGCGTGGTGTTATGGCAAACGTTCACTGGATGAAGATTGGGACTGAGGTTGTAGTTAAAAATGGTCGCAACGTTTCTTTCTGGTCTGACTGCTGGTTGCTCCCTATCCCTTTGCGTGTTGAGTTTGTCGACCTGTTTGATATTGCATGCAATAAAGGAGCTTCAGTCTGTGCAATGTTTAATGCGAATTCTGCCAGTTTTAAATGGAACCTGACCTTTTGTCGTATTTTGGCTGGTAATGCTTTGATTCAGCTATGTGGCCTGGTTCGTTTGTTAGAAGATGTACAACTTCATGGCAATGAGGATGATGAATTTGTATGGAAGATTGGTGGAAATAACTTTCGCGTTGGCGCACTTTTTAAGATGATGAACTTTGCAGGAAGAAAGTATGATGGATTCATGAGAATGTGGAGTTTTAAGGCTGTACCCACTAAGGTCAAGATTCATATGTGGACGATCATGCACAACAAGCTTAATACAGTCAGTAGATTACGTCAAAAAGGTGTTCATGTCGCTGGGGGCTGTGTTTTTTGCGCTGACGACGACGAGGATTACCAGCATCTTTTTGTGGATTGGGATTTCGCCTTTTATGTGTGGACGAAGTGTTTAGTTAGCCTTAATATCTGCTTAGACTGGTCCCACTTCATCACCGATCAATTTCTTTTCTGGCACAGCACTATTATTTCACTGCCTGACACAAACATGCGACATATGTTTGCCTTTTTGAACTTTGCTTATGTTTGGATTCTTTGGCATGAACGCAACTCACGAAAGTTTAAATGCAAAATGAAACAGCCCAACTAAGTTATTTTTCGCATTCTTAATTTTGTTTCTCTTTGGTCAGGCAAGGAGGAGATCAAGTTCGTAGACACAATCGGCGCTCGAGTAATGGATAGGGCTCGTGGTAGCCGAGCTTGATGCTGCCATGCTTCAGTTTACTGGGTTTGCATGCTACTATGTAGTTGTTTTATGTATATATTGGGCACTATGTAAACATGCCTGCGTGCATGTAATTTTGGTTGTACATATTTATGTAAATAGTTGTAATCAGTAGCTAGTCCTCTGCATGCTGAACACGTTGTACTTATTTTATGTTTAATGAATGAAGGCGTGAATCTAGCGATTCACTACTATTTTGCATCAAAAAAAAATTAATTCAAAATGAATTGATTTATTAAGAAGAGATTTTATACTAGATATCGTTTAAATATAATCGAACGTAAAGTTAGTTGTAAATTGTATTAACGCATAAACAATGATCTGTAAATACAGCAGATACTGAATTAAATACAGTTTTGTCAAGAATCGAAATTTGAGTACTGAAGCTGTAATTTAACTTTATAAATTTAAATTTATAATTAGAATTAGAAATGGTTTTCAAATAAAAATATTTAACTTTAAAGTCAAATGAGAGGGGAAACCATATGCTGTAAATACGCTCAAATCAATTTTTGTAAACTATAAGTCTGACAACGACAACTGGTCATGTATTATTCGGTACTTTATAAAATGAGAGGTATAAATAATATTTTTAATCGTGCTTAGATAAAATAAAAAGAGAAATTTTTATTGGTACGAAAGGAGAAGAAGTAAATCGATATCAGAAATAAAAGGGAAATTTTGACAAAACAATACAAAGTGTGAAAACTGTAAAGTAAATTTTAATCATAAAATTTATTCATTTATGAATAATTAGATTAAAGAATAAAAATGAGAAATAGTTTTCTTAAGAATAATGTAAGTTTTTATTTTTAAAAGTGACGAAACAAATGGGAAGAAAAACCGTGTGCGGCGCACACACTGAAAGTGTTCATTTTTAAGTGATGATCAAAATACCAGATATAGACCAGGTGATTATATACTGTGTAGCTCGACTGTAATTATATATGCAGATTAGATTATAATTCTTGTTAGATTTATAATTTAAAAAGAAAAATGTTCGTTAATTATTTCAAAGAGACCGGAATTAACATTCCACTTTGATTTGATTATACGCCGTACGTCAGAGATTTCTAAATTGAAGACTGCAAGATACAAGGACTATTTTTGAATAGTGCCTTCGGTTTGTCCAATCCCAGGACAACTTGTATGGACGAATGTTTGACAGAGTATTTCCAAATGAATCACGTACGTTGTTTTCTTCAAACGTACCAGTTGCTGGCATAGAATGGAAACTTCTTTAGCCTGACAAACAGAGTATTTTTGTGGAAATCAATTAGTGATCTCTGATGGATTTGAAGATGTGGCATTCAAAGAAATTAAACAGTGATGATGAAAAGGTAAGTCTAGCCTCAAGCCTCACATCCAGGGAAATGACAAAAATCGGGCAGGCAGCATGGCTATGTGGGTCGCTCCCATTAGGGTGTATAATCACTTATCTAGAGAAAATCTTATTTGCTTCCTTAATCTATTTCTGTGTTTTCCCTTAAACTCTTGGGTATTCATAACACTTGTTATGAATAGACAAGTGAATCAGGATTTGATGAAACTTGTGAAGCTAGAAGTAGATTATCTGTGTGCTGGTCTCCTTTATCTACTGTATAATCATAAGTCTGCAAGTTAGTCATCAATGATATGTATGATTAAAGATGTACTATGAATGGGTTGTATCACTAGATATATGATGTTCTGATGTAAAATATTCCGCTGTGTAATATTATAAAGTATTATCTTTTGTGAAAAAATTCCGCTGTGAGATTCTGATGTTCGGTGATTTTATCTTCTATCTAGTCTTATTCTCATTAATGACGCGATTTCCGATATGTTCGAAAGTTGGGTCGTTACAGTTGGTATTAGAGCTTAGGTTACTGATTACCTAGGCTTTGGGTGAGTGTGAGAGAGCGTATTTTTATATAAATTTAAAATAAATCTAAAATGAATCAACTTGGATGGTATACCTAAGTTAGTTATGTCCAATCAAGTTGGGATTGACGACCTGTTATATTCAGGTGATTAAGATGAGTAACCGAGGACAAAGAGGTCGAGCTAGAGGGTCATCCACTACTACTGGTCGTAATACTGGATCCCAGGATCAAGGAGAGACTGTGGGGGAGTTGTACTAGTCCGACATGATAAAAGGAGTTAATTAACCAGGGTCAGCCTTGAGATTAATTAAATATGATTGGATTAAATTAGGATAAATTCCAATCATATTGATACCAGAAATCGGGTTAGAATTTTAAATTGAATTTGGATTTCCTGAAATTAAGGATGGACTTAAGTATTCACTGGATATGGACTCAGGGAATGTGAATTGGTCGATTTGTGAAATAAGATCATATTTGTGAGTCCCGAAATGGAGATTGTTACGTACGTGAACGAAGATTTTGGGAAATACTTAACGGAGTTAAGTAAATTGACTGATGAGTAAGAAAGGGGATTTGGGCAGATATTTCGGGTTTTGAATAGGATAATTGCTGATGTGTGTTTATATATAAGTCGATAACTCTAATCTACTACTTACAAATTTCGGGGACGAAATTTTTATAAGGGGGGTAGAATGTAATGACCTGGGTATTGACACTGATCACTGACACAGATGAATTGATCGTAAGAACGTATTTTCAAATACAATTTAAAATGCAGACTGTTAAATTTCAAAACCGTGTTAATTTGTGTATAACAGCATTTATAGATGCATATATTATAGCATTTACTAAAAACCCATTTTTAGACATTTGTGTTTGATAGCATGTGTTTAATAGCGTTTGTTTAATTTTATTTACACATGTATGAGAACAACACTTTCACATAGCATGTATTTGTGAAGCTATTTTTATTTTACATGTTTTGTGCATTTTTCAAAAAGGTTTAAAAATTGAGTTTTCTTGAATTTAAAAACTCTTCACACTTGAATAAAAAGCATGCCAAATCCTTCTGTTACCAAAGCAAGTTCAAAAGCATGTTTAAGTTTACATGTACATTAACCCTAAGACATGAAATACCATTTCTCTTTGCAAACATGTTTTATATATATATATATATGTATATATATATATATATATGGACTCGAGCATACAACCTACCTTAAAAAAGCTAGAAAGAGGATCTAGAGAGATATAGCAAAATCTTTTTGTACCAATACATTTTCAGTTTTAAAATCATCTTCTTTTCTCACAAAGATTTCTGAAAATGACCTTTACTTTTTACATTTTCAAAACCTTGTTTGTTTTGTCATAACATGTGCCTTAAAATCTTGCAAATCCTTGTGTATCTAAACATGATATTTGATGTACACTAAAACCTATAGATTTTCTAAGATTTTTGAACAAAACTTAAGTATTTAAACTTAAGATTTTTATTCTAGTTTCACACTAGCATCTAGTACCTAGGATGTGATCATATATATATGTTCACATGGCAAATCCTATTGTATCAATGCATTTTTCAGTTTTGAATCATTTTTTCTTCTTACACAAGATTTCCTGGAAAATGACATCTTCTTTGCAAAACATGTTTCAATTGTCAACTCCCATGTGCCAAGAGATTTTGCCAAATCTTGCATTTATAACATGAAGCTTACCTACACTAGATAGATACTAAAGCATATAGATTTTTCAAGATATTCATGTCTATTTCATTCACATGGCAAGATCATGTTGTACCAACTTTCAGATTTTTGCTACCTTGAAAGCCAAGTAAGTGTTTTAAATATATTTTTTGTTAAATCAAATTATTTTGTGAAGATATGTTTTAAAAAATCCAAGGCAAAAACTGATTTTAGGTGGAACAAAAATAGATAATTTAATTTGATTAAAACTAAGGAAGATTTGTGAGAAGATCATAGAGGGTACATGGCATTTAAAGTGACAATTCATAAGAACCAATGAAGAAAAGAGGAAGGCCATGTGCAGGTGATGTTTGGCTGATTTAAAGCCATGTGAATTTAAGATTTGGTGTTTTGATATTGTGAGAGAAAATGTTTTGTTTCTATTGTCAATCAATTGTCAAGAAAAACCTGAAAATAGTTTTTAAATACACATATTTAATAGTTTTCTATCACTATAAAAGGACCACCAGCATACACATTTTACACACAAACACAAGTCCTTCCAACTTGATCAGAAAAGAAAAGCAAAGCCTAAGGGTTTCAAGAAATTTAGGTGAGTAAACTAAACTTGTTCAAACTTTATTTTAAAGTTTATGTTATAAGATAATATTGGTATAGAACTGTGTATGTATCATTTTCTGAAATGTTTAAAAACCTGTTATCAAAATTCAAAGTAACAGTAGTGAGTAGACACTGATATAATGCCTCGAATTCAATCCTGCTAATCATATACCTATGTATACTCGGTTAACTGCTTAAGATCATGCTTTCTATTAATTGAATTGAATGATATAGCATGGTATCACCTTATAATGTTGTGGACATAAATTCTGTAACTTATACACTGTTAAGATGAACATAAGTTCATCAAGTTTCAAAAATAAACACCCTGATTCTAGGATGATGTAAGCTATGGTATCGGAAAAAAAATTTATCTCAGCCATGACAGGTTATATACGGTTAGGTATATATACAATATACAGGGGATTACAACGTTTTGGTCAAAATCCGAAGTTGGTTCATTTGCAATTCAGGGTGATAGGGTCATTAGGAACTAGAAATCATGACTTATAGAAGTGAAATGGTGATTTTTAGTTAAGGGGATCATTGGCAATGTCTAGATTACCGAAAACTGGTTATTGGAGAAGTTTAGGCGATGGCAATGAGGATAGGTTATGCCGGTGGGGGGAGAGTAGCATCAGGGTAAGGGGAATACGGGAAAAATACTCCGACATGTTTATGGTGGATGGATGTAGTGCTCGAGCTAAGTTTTGGGTTACAACCTATATTCTTTTGACGGTGCTCATCAGCAAACCTACATCGGAGTGGTGGCGAACCAGAAGTGCGCACCCGGGGGGATAGGTGCAGGAGCTCATCACCGACGAGTGACCAGAACTTGGTCGAAGTCAGAGGACTGTGGTGGCACGGGGAAATATTTTCTTGGATCGAGATACATGTTATTGGGTTCAGGGGAGCTACTGTTTCTTTCTACAAGGGGTTTTCAGGCCTTTGGGTGGTGTCGTCGTGGCGAGGAGGCGGAGGCGGATTTGCGCTTGGGGTTACGGAGACTCACCAATGATCGGTGCCAGTGTGCATGTGCACACATGAAATTGTGTACATGTGAGAGTATATGACTGGAAACAGAGAAGAAAGGACAGCAAAAGAAAGAACCAAAGTAGGTGGTAGGAATAGAAAAGGAAGGAAGATTAGTAGTGGCACAGAAGAGTAAGAACAGCAAGAAAAAAAAGGAAGGGGACGTTGTATGAAAGTAACAGCAGCAATAAGGGAAGTAGTGGAACTGAAGAAGAACATAAAATAAAGTGCAAGCATTTTATGAGGAACACCGAAAACAAAATAAAAAAAAATTAAAATGAAAAAGGTTTGCCAGGAAGTAAGACGCATGTGGTATACACCAGAAGGAAGCTCACGCTAGGATAAAAAAAAAGTATAAAAGGGAACGGACTGTGAGTTTGGCCCATTACAAATTTAAAATAGAAGAAAAACAAAGGAACTACTTTATGTTAAAGTATGATGTAAATACATTTATATGTTTAAACTATAATATAAATGTATATAATAGATCAAGAACTGATGTTCGTATAGATTTGGGTTCGTATAAGTATAGTTGAGTCAATCAAGGGTTTACGTCAGTAACTCAACATAAGTGTCGAGCTTAAATAAATTTAATTCAAAATGAATTGATTTATTTAGAAGAGATTTTATACTAGATATCGTTTAAATATAATCGAACGTAAAGTTAATTGTAAACTGTATTAACGCGTAAACAATGATCTGTAAATACAGCAGATACTGAATTAAATACAGTTTTGTCAAGAATCGAAATTTGAGTACTGAAGCTGTAATTTAACTTTATAAATTTAAATTTATAATTAGAATTAGAAATGGTTTTCAAATAAAAATATTTAATTTTAAAGTCAAATGAGAGGGGAAACCATATGTTGTACATACGCTCAAATCAGTTGTTGTAAACTGTAAGTCTGACAACGACAACTGGTCATGTATTATTCATACTTTATAAAATGAGAGGTATAAATAATATTTTTAATCGTGTTTAGATAGAATAAAAAGAGAAATTTTTATTGGTACGAAAGGAGAAGAAGTAAATCGATATCAGAAATAAAAGGGAAATTTTGACAAAACAATACAAAGTGTGAAAACTATAAAGTAAATTTTAATGATAAAATTTATTCATTTATGAATAATTAGATTAAAGAATAAAAATGAGAAATAGTTTTCTTAAGAATAATGTAAGTTTTTATTTTTAAAAGTGACGAAACAAATGGGAAGAAAAGCCGTGTGAGGCGCACACAGTGAAAGTGTTCATTTTTAAGTGATGATCAAAATACCAGATATAGACCAGGTGATTATATACTGTGTAGCTCGACTGTAATTATATATGCAGATTCGATAATAATTCTTGTTAGATTTATAATTTAAAAAGAAAAATGTTCGTTAATCATTTCAAAGAGACCGGAATTAACATTCCACTTTGATTTGATTATACGCCGTACGTCAGAGATTTCTAAATTGAAGACGGCGAGATACAAGGACTATTTTTGAATAGTGCCTTCGGTTTGTCCAATCCCAGGACAACTTGTATGGACGAATGCCTGACAGAGTATTTCCAAATGAATCACGTACGTTGTTTTCTTCAAACATACCAGTTGCTGGCATAGAAGGGAAACTTCTTTAGCCTGACAACCAGAGTATTTTTGTGGAAATAAATTAGTGATCTCTAATGGATTTGACGATGTGGCATTCAAAGAAATTAAACAGTGATGATGATAAGGTAAGTCTAGCCTCAAGCCTCACATCCAGGGAAATGACAAAAATCGGGCAGGCAGTATGGCTATGTGGGTCACTCCCATTAGGGTGTATAATCACCTATCTAGAGAAAATCTTATTTGCTTCCTTAATCTATTTCAATGTTGTCCCTTTTCGGGAAGACGGTGGGTAGCTCCCAACCGTTGGTGATATACATTCGATACACTCAAGAGAAATGAGTGGTCGGTCATGTGTGGGCCGGGTTGCAAGACGTTCTTGTTGAACCCAGGTGTATTCGCCTCTAGAGGTACATCATCGGAAGGTGGTCTCATACCTTGTCATGGTTGGAAATCCAATTTCCCTAAGCGCCAAGCGGTTTGTATTTGTATACTATATAGGAGAATGTGAGATGCAAGCATTCTTCTAGATTCCAATTTATTTGTGAAAAACTCCTAGATACTATGATAATATCTGATTTCAAGTATACAAAGTGTTTTGATCTCATAAGGTAAAAACCCGTTCCGTATTTACGGCATGGCCTTATGAGATATTTTTATTTGTTTTAAACTATTTACTCATACCAGTCCCCTGACTGACCCGGAGTTTATTTTCTGTGTTTTCCCTTAAACTCTTGGGTATTCATAACACTTGTTATGAATAGACAAGTGAATCAGGATTTGATGAAACTTGTGAAGCTAGATGAAGATTATCTGTGTGCTGGTCTCCTTTATCTACTGTATAATCATAAGTCTGCAAGTTAGTCATCAATGATATGTATGATTAAAGATGTACTATGAATGGGTTGTATCACCAGATATATGATGTTCTGATGTAATATATTCCGCTGTGTAATATTATAAAGTATTATCTTTTGTGAAAAAATTTTGCTGTGAGATTCTGGTATTTGGTGATTTTATCTTCTATCTAGTCTTATTCTCATTAATGACGCGACTTCTGATATGTTCGAAAGTTGGGTTGTTACAGTAAATGAACTATATAAAATATTCATGTGTTGAATAAATATTTGAATAATAAAAATATCATTTTTATTGAATGTATGAACTATATAAAATAGCCAGGTGTTAAAATAAATATTTTACCGTTAAAAATTTATTTTGTAACGTATATGTGAACGGCATAAATTCTCTTGAAATGAAAATAAATAAATATTTACAAATCGGACAATTTGTTTATGTACACCCATTTAACTATCATTGATTGGGACGATAAATTTTACACATCGCCCAACTGCACAAATAATATTCAGTATTTGTTGGTTGAAACCCCACACGGGTATTGGGATGATATTTGACATACACTAATCCCAATTGTTTAGTTGTATGTCAATCAATTGGTTGACGGACTGTTGTAAGCGTTAATTATTTATATTTAATTCTTATGCAGTTGTGTAATGCACTCTGGATGATGGTTGATTGTTTATCATTGTTGTTGTATACATGTGATGTATGAAATCCATATTACTAACATTATATGGTAATTGATTGGGTCTGATTTCAATTCAAAAAGAACGAATATTTTAAAATAACGAATATTTTAAAATAACGAATATATTAAAATAATATTAAGTAAATGATTAAAATGTGAATTTGATGTCCGATTTTGGATGGACACGAAAATATTGAAATGTGTGAAGCCATGCTGATTAGATTGCACCATTTCAACGTATCCTAAATGGCTAAGTAAAAGTAAGAATATATGCATACGCCCTATTAAATTAACATGTTAGTTAAACGTCACGATCTACAGTTTACAACTATGATATATAACTCTTTTATATATACATAAATGAACCACATATATGTGTTTGTTTTACTTATTTAGGTTACAAATTGCTATTAACTTGGATGCGCATTGGATACTTTTTCATATAAAAACTATAGAAACTTTCAAGCTTAATTAAAAAACTTCTTCGTAAGTCTCAAAATTGCTTTACAACTAAACCAAAAATTAAGTAAACTAGAATGATTCTCATTTTCAATAGGTAGGTAGAGGCGTAGTATAACTAGATTCTGATGCATGATTTCCTTTGTCCAAAATGTCAACACAGATTCATTGATGAAATCACAATGCATGCATTTGGCGCTTAAATTCAACTAAAAAATAGGATAGCCAATAGGTGTCGTGTAGTTAAAAACGTTCCGCTCAATGTCATCACTAATGGGAGACATCTACATGAACCATAGACGTTGTCAACTTATTCCCATGGTTCAGCTGACCTTTTGGCTAAAATATTCATTGAACCTCTTAGCAGTTTCTTGTGTTTTGTTCTTCTCAAGTTGTACGTGTTTTCTAGACCATCTGCTTTTTTGGTGCAGTTAGGATAAAAGTTGTAAGTTTAGTGCTATGCAGCGATTAGGCTTTGGTTCATTGTTCTTTTTCCACGGACACTGTATTGATCACTGTATAATTCATTTTCTTTTCCAACGTTGCTTACTATTCTTAACATTTGTTGCTTCAATTTTGCAGACTATCATTGAAAACCCAATGAAAGGTAGATGTACATGTGATTTTCTTGCTTTATACCCTATGTTGCGGTATGGTCAATACTTATTTGTTATTCTTTCCCTTTATTCATAATAATCATGAAAAATAAATGCATTATGATTTGTTTACATGGATTACACCAAATTTTTAATACTAAATGGATAATGAAGTGTGTGTTTGAAATCCATTACTCCTTATAGGAATTAGTCTAAGTTTTTTGTCAGAATATATATCTTTTTCCATGTTGGTAACATTTATTACATTGCATGCGCATTCAGAGATGAGACAGGAAGTGGATGTACTTTCTTCTTATAATTCTCTTTTCATCCTTTTTAAAGTTTCTCATTTACACTAGCTATCATAAAACAAATTACAATTGATTATTTGATTTACATGCATGTCAGGCTGCTGATGTTCTGCTTAGGTGAAGGCGTTCCTTGAGAGAACTGACATGAAGTACTTCAGGTTTCAGGCGTTACAATAAGAATTTCCAAAGTTTTCTACTATATATAATGTACTATATAAGTTCACTTCAGTCCCAGTTATGATGTATTGAACTCAAACTACTGTGTAATTCAACTCTCTGCTGAAACGTATATCCATGAACTATTGATACCAGTCATATTTTTATCTGTAATGTTGGCTCATTGGTGTTATATGCTTTTGTCTCTTGCCAACTGTTTCCGGTCCTGTGAATTTCAGTCCAAATTGGCAGTCCACTTGAAACATGTATTATATACAAATTCTTTTGTCCATACATGTCAGCCTAATAGACGCTAGACTTTTATACCTATGTCTGATTAGTGCGTTCCATATGGATTTCATCTATTTGTCGTACGGAAGTAAACTTACGAACGTATTTAATTCTTAATTTTTTTCTTTTGTATATTATGAAAATTTTGAAACTAACAAACTATCTTTTATTCTCCTTACCATGGTTTCACTTCTATGTAGCTTTTACCTAGGAAAACGGTGCTTATCACTGTTAGCAACTTTTATTATAGCGAAGAATAACATTCAAACAGTGTATTCAGCTGAAAAATATGGCTTTGAACCGTCTGCGTAGCATGGATTCACACTAGCATAATATATATATTAATGGCTTGAATAGAACGCGCCGCGCTGCGACCGTTCGCGAATCTCAACCATTGGCTTCGAATTGACATTACGGGAGATCTGATCGTCGGATTCTCCTAAAACCGGAACCATTGGGTTCATATCGAAAAGAGCTTTCCAATGAATGTAAGAGATTTGAAATCTAACGGTTGGATTTGGAATTGTGCCCAAATCAAGTTTGGAAAAGGTCGCTATGGATGCAGTTCGGTGGCCGTTATTGGAAATCGATTGTACGGGCCTTGATAAAATTATTAAAAATATTAATAATTTGTGTAAAATCATAATTAATGATTTGGAAAGAATTTGGATGAAAAATTCCACGTTTGTAAAGATAGAAATATATTTTTATCAAAATGAACTAGTTATTAACTAGAAAGATAATCCAACATTTTTAAATAAATAAATTGGATTTGTGAATGGTTTTAATCTAACCAAAATTCTCCATTGTATGAATTGGAATGGATTTGAATAGAAATCATCTTCGGGAGATTTCGATATTGGATTCCGTGACTATACGGATATTGTGGAGGAATTTGGAAGATAGATATATATCGTTATTCCCCATACGATATGTGTTGGTTTCAGAATTTGATATTGAATGTAAGCCGATATAATTTCTGTTTAGAGCCTTATATTTAATATCAAATTGGATTTTGGGTTTGTCGTAAATGGTGTCTTCAGTAACACTATTCTTAAACCCCGTGTGAAAAGAATAATTCTTTCAATTAAGATTATTAGAGTTTCCAGTAATATTTAGTAATTGGAATAAAATGGAATGTGAATTGGGTTTATTGTGAACCGTGTTTTAACGACATTCGTTCTTTAACCCGATTAATAGTGATTTGGGATATATAAATCTTTTAGTAAGACTTGATGGAAATTTTTCCAAGGTAAAGTTTTCCAATTTAATAAAATAAATTGGAACGGAATGGTATTCGATTTGGTAATAGTCGAAGTAAGCTTCTGTGGAGGAAGACTGTTAATATATATGGAATTTAAAAGGCTTTGTCGTTATTCCATTTATTAAATTAGTCAGATACGGGAATTGATATCGATTATATATTGATTTGTTTTCCATGAAGATTCCACAGTTAATGTAATATGATTTTGGGTTTATCGTGAATTGTGTTTTAAATGACAATGGTTCTTTAGCCCAGTTAAAGACAGGATTACATGTCTGACACTGTATTTCAAACTGTATTGTTGATCTCTGCTAAATATATATCTTTTTGGTGGAGGAGAATTTATTCTATTTCTTAACACCCTTCTCTGAGATGTACGAGCTTAGAGGTTATATATCAGTAGAAATCAGTGGTACGGTGTAGATTGTCGATGTGACATGTTTGGGTTTCCAAAGTTAAATAATCATTAAATAATGATTGTTGGAAGCTTAAAACTAAGTGAAGTTTTAATGAATCTTTAATTAGATTGAAATGTGAATGTGATAATTTAAATTATCAAATTTGGGAAAGGATCGAGAATGGAGTACCACCAGTTTTGCTCCAGGCGATAGTTAAATCTTTAATTAGATTTTAACGGGAAATGGTAATTAATTTTACTGATAACACCATGGTGTTAGATATGGAGTATTACCAGTTTTGCTCCACGGGATGAATAGGTTGGGATTGGGAAATTAAACAAGTGATTACTTCGGTAAGGTTCGCTAATCCCGACTAGTTCGGAAAACCTTAATTTGGTTTAATTTGTGAAAAGGATATTTGAATAAAAGAATATTCTGGATTGGAATGAGGCGTATGTTGAGTTTGTGTAGCACTTGTTTATGAGATACGCGAGTTATTCGGAAAGACCGGGTTTATGCTCGTTCTGAATAACTGATTCGATGATAAGTCGACGATAAAGAAGGTGGTTGAAGACCAGAGTTCCTCACATCGTTTGGATGATTATTGATGTCTTGATTGGGCTGTACACCCAAGACAAGGTAATAAGTGGTGATCGTCCAGACATACTTGGAGATCGACCGGATATGCGAGGACCTCTCTCCTATATTGGATATATGGGACGAGGAATAAGGTGCCTCCAGTTACGTTCAAACCCAGAACGGACTAGTAAATGGATGTGTGTCTAACATTGGATTTTATTGTGTTGATTGATCTCTATTAAATATATATTTGTTTGGTGGCGGAGAATTCATTCTCTTGCTTAACACCCTTCTCTGAGACGTATGAACTTTGATGGATATCAGTTGCATGGCGTGAATTGTCAGTGTGGCATGCTGAGATGCAAATGATCAAGGCTTTTGTTGAAAAGCAGAGTCTTGTGGTTGATGAACAAAGCACGACTTTAAATAGCATAGCATTGTATATAGCATTAATTCGTGAGCCTCACACCTCAGTATGAGTCAAAAACGGGATAAGGGATCCAAGGAGTGCACGACGTTTCTTTCTAACTACGGTTGGTGTCATGGTATGGAGCCTAGACATTTATTTATTTTTACCCGTGTGGATGATGGAATGCGAGGCGCCTCGGATATATCGGTCACTACGGGGCTAATGGATAGGTCCGATATGACCGGGAAACGTTTGTTCAGGAATAACTAATCCTCAAACGTAAGGGAGGACCGACCTTGGAGGATCTAAGGGTTCACTGTGGGGGATCCTGGGTCATCTTGCTAGAGGTGATCTGAATCGGTGAGGAGACCATCCCTGGACTCAACTCATGACGGAAATCCAATTTCCAATACGTGACACTTCAGTTTTAATTGTAAAGCCTAGTATGACGACATAGTAGGATGGGGTACTATGCCATATATGATTGATACATTTATATTTGAAGTGATTTTGACACTATACACTTATAATAATATCAAAATGATTTGTTTTAAAATGTACCAAGCATGTTTGGCTACTATAAGGTAAAACCTATCCTTCGGCTTGTGTTGCATTGTGTGATGGGACCTGAGTCTTATAATAACTTCATTTTTCGAAAAGCATTGCACTGTTTATAAACTGTTTTATGCACTTGTATTCTTGAGAGAAAACCCGTTCCATGTTATACGGCGTGGTCCCTTGATTTACTTTATTTTTAAAGTAAAGTTTTAAATATCTGTTTTAGTTCTCACACAAATTCCAAGACTGACCGGGAGTTTATTGTTTTAACCTAAACTCTGGGTACCCATATTTTCCACATGGGCAACTAGTAGTTTTGGTTTTGCAGATATTATTTTCACAGGATCCTGGATTTACAACTGGAGCTATATTTGGAATGCTTTGTATCCGTGTATCTATTTCAGTTGTGTTATGTATTATTTTTCCACTTCTTTTTAATTTAAATCTCTGATATTTTTTTGATGTATATTATTTATTCATACTCTGTTATATTCTTGTACTCTGATGTAATTGTTGTAACAACAATGAAGTGTTCTTCTGTTTGTGTTTTGATTTGTCATGTTCTCAACTCAATCCGGGCTTTCCCAATAGGGAAAGTATCGGTCGTTTCAAGTCTGCTACCCAGTTTTTAGGTATCAATTCCACAATAATATAGGTATCGGTTTTTAACAAATATATTCTACTTAGTTATTAGGAGTCAATTTTACAATACTTAAGGTATCAGTCTTCTACTATAGTCTGCTACCTAGTTTTCAGGTATCGGTTTTACAATAATTTAGGTATCAATTTTTTAAAAATTAAAATTATAGGGTACTTAGGTATCTGTTTTTTGATAAATTAGGTATCAGTTTTCGTAATTACCCTTTCTTAGAAAATCATACATCAGTTTTGAACTGCTTGAGGTATCATTTTTGAATTGTTTGAGGTATCAATTTTGAGTTGTATGATGTATCAATTTTGAAAAACGGTGTTTTATATATTAAATAGAGATGAAATAGTAAGTAAAATTAAAACATCATACATATCTGTGTTTGACTTGATTTAAGAAATTTTTGACGACAATTGACTTTAGACCTTTTAAATCCCACCTTGCAAAGCGTGGGAGTGTGTTGTTGAAGTTTCCTCTTTCTGCAATTAGTTAAAAAAAATTGCACATGCAATACTGTGAATGAAAAATAAAATAAAATTAAACATGAATACATTTTTTAATCTTTGGATTAAATTAAAGAATTTTGTAAATAATTTATCTTACTAAAGGAAGCATTGAATATCCGAACATGTTTCTAGGCTTGTGAATGAAATTTTGACAAATTTGATAAAAATTCTGGATTGTTTGTGGCCATGAAACAACATTCATTTTCTCTAAATCCAGTAAGAAAGATACTAATCTCCATCGTAACTTTTGCTGGTTGTTGGGGAAGAAGAATGTGAGAAGTGTCTCTACGATGATAAGAATGGGTATGTCCTCTTTATTTTGTTTCTTCTTTTTCCCAACTTCTTATTTTATTCTTTTTTCTGTCAAATTTTGAGCAATAAACGATGTTGCTCCAAAATTCCTTGTTATGAAATCTTTGCAGTTGGAAGGTATTGTTTTATTTGTGAGTGGTGTTGGCTCAATGTTATTTCCTTCCAACAGCATGTAGAACAATAAGCCTATATCGCTTGCTATAATTTTCATTTCATCCTTGCCAAAGATAAATGCTTCTTCTATTGGCGAATAGCAAGCATACACTACATCTAAATTTTCTTAATGCTTTTTGCACTCTTTTAAAGATATTTTCTCTTAGTAGAATACAATGAAAAATTGAAAGAATGGAGCGCTTTTTAAGAACCTAGTTTGATTCTTGTTTAGGGCTTTTTTATCTTTGACAAGTTTTATCATATTGTAAGCTGCTTGCAGTCCACATCTATATGTGGTATCACTTTTCGATTCTTCAGCTGCAACTATATCCTTGTTTAGATCTATTCTTGTCATAGCTTCGTTATCTCTAGGTCTAGGATCAATGAAATCGTCATCCTGATTTATTAGAAATAATTAGTATAAAATATAATGCAGTTATAAATTATAGGTATCAGTTTTGTATTTGTTGTGGTAGCAATTTTACATGTAGTGTAGTTATACATGTTATATAAATGTACATGCGTATGCTTTGAGCTTAGCATGTGATATGGTACTAGTCTTGCATACGAAATGGTATCGGTTTTATATGTGATGCCGTTATGCATGTGTATGCTATGGACTTAGCTTGTGAAATGATACTAGTCTTGCATGTGAAATGAAATCAGTTTTACATGTAATGCAATTATGCATGTTATATAAATGTGCATGTGCATGCTATGAGCATAGCATGTGATATGGTACTAGACTTGTAAGTGAAATGGTATCAGTTTTAACAAAAAAATTAAACCATTTTTACTTGATTAGGTTTATGGTACCAGTTTTGCTTAAGCTATGGTATCACTTTTGTGCAAATAAGAAATCATTTTAATGTGTTTAGGTTTTTTGTATCAGTTTTTCATGTTTATGGTATCGGTCTCATATACTAAAAAAATTCTGCTATTGTTAAGTGTATGATATCAGTTTTTATATATTAATAGTATCATATTTTAATTTTTACATTCTAAGTATCATTTTTAATGAAATAGTATCGGGTTTTTTTAATGATACTAACACAACAGTCTAACGTGTTCTAACCCAATAGTATTGTCAATCAAATTTAAAACATTTTAGGTATCAGTTTATATATATATATATATATATATATATATATATTAATGATACTAACACAATAGTATCAGTTCAATGTGTTCTAAGTATCTGTTTTTTGTAACACGGTATTATTAGTTTTTGTAACACAATAGTATCAGTTTTGTGTTTAATGATAATATCCATTTTTAATGCATTTTTCTTCTTATGATACTAACACAACGTTTCATTTTTGTGTTTAATAATACTAACCCAACAGTATTATCAGTTTTGTGTTTAATAATAGTACCACAATAGTATCATTTTCACTCTAACAAGCAATAATTAATTTTATTGTGTATTTTCTTACCAAATTCAATTCATTATCTTCAGACTCTTCGGCTTGAATTTGTTGTCCTTTTTCGTGTGTTATTTCCTATGGAATATGTATAGTATTATTGCAAAATGACAACAGCATAATCAACTTTTTAATTTTAAGGTATCATTTACCTTAATTTTCTCTTCCTTTGTCTTAATCTTTATAATTTATTCAGTGCGTTTTGGATCATTATACTTTTTCGACCTTTTCTCTCTAGTTCGCATATTTTTTCCTTCAATAACTGCCATTTTAGTGTTTGATTATGTAGTTTCTTCTAGGTTTTGTAAATTGGTTTGAATTTGCGGTTAAACTCTTTGTTGTTCTTTAACTAGGGTTTCGACTGTAGGTTGAATTTTTTTGCCACATTCACTTAAGGTTTTCATTTGAGGCTGCGTTTCGTGTTCGATGTGAGCTTGATCTGCTGTCGATTGTGGCTATTCGGTTAAATTTATGGATTCAACTGTAGGAGATGAAGGAGTCTGCGATTCAGTTGCCATTGTTGATGAATTTCGTGAGTTTGATTTAAGGTTTGAAATGGAAATCGTAAAAGTAAGAGTAGCGTGGTGAAGGAGATGGAGTATGCACAAAAATAAAGTGTCGTGAATTTGGGATGGGATCTATTTTGTCCTTTTGAATGAATCAATAGTCCTATGTCCTTGTGGCTAAAATTCTAAAACAATTTGTCCTTGTAAATTTTTCCCCTAAATTTAAACATTCGAATAAATGCCCGAACGGTGAATAATTGATCCAAGGTTTTGAAAATATTATGAATTTCGGAACGAGCTCAAATTTTGGATAGATGATAATATATATGTAGACTGAACATCTACAAAATCTTGTTGGATTTGGATTAGCGAGCTCGCGTTAAGGTAGGGGTGCCAAAAAACAAGAATGCCCCAGAATGCTACTATATATAGCGTTGTTTCTTTCCTTGATGCGAAAGGATGTATGCTAGTGGTTTGGTTGTTGTGGTGGTATTTTTTGTTTCAGGTCAGTCAAGGAATGATGACAAGCTCAAGTTGTAGTGGGTGATGATGGCGCACTGTAGTCACTAGTTTGAATTGTGGATCTGCAATATCATCATAAATTAAGATGAAAATATACATTTAGTTAGAATAGAATCTCTTTCACGTATTTTAGTTTGCATGTTGAGAAATGGCATACGTGGTCTTAGCTAGAATGGAAAGAATCATGTCTAGTTAAGCTTTGTGATTGTAATGCAATTTGTCTAATACTGAGGTAGTTACTTCTACGAAAATCTTGGAAGAAATTTCAAGTTTCCCTGATTTGTATTAACTTACAAGGAACAATAGTTCCCTTTGTTTCATTATACACTCAAGTTGTATGTAATTTTAAAGCAAATTTCTAGTTTCAAATTTAGCATATGAATAATAAAACTTTCCAGTTTTTGTAACTTTCCATTATAGTTTTTTTGTTTCTTTTGTCTTTGGCCGGTGCATCTTTTGTATTTATACATACTTATATATACTGACTAACATTCGTATGTTTGTGCTTCTTTTTGATATAAGTTGTATGATACTTTTGAGGTTGATACAAGATGTCACTCTTTCTCCTTCAAATCAGTCATGCTTGTCGACGTTCAGGAATTTTTTTAGTATGTATTCGTTTTGGTTTGCTACAATCGTATGTAGTGCTAATTTTTATCACGAATAATTTATGTTTAATCCTTCATGTATGAATGGATATACAATTTTTTTTTGTGATTTGATTTATGACTCCATTTGTGTTGTAACACCTGGAAATTTTAAAGAACATTATAATGATAAACTAAATAATACTTAATTAAATATTGGGAATTAGGTAAAACGGGCTTCGCCATTGCGTTCATCTCGGAATTTTGCTTAAGATAGACTTCGAGTTTGCGTGAAACGGACATCGTATGAAGAAATTATTAAGCCTAGAAGTTTGTATACGTACAAGAGAATTATATATACACAAACGAATCAAAAATTTCGAGATAATTCAAAACAGCAAAGCGGGAAGGCCAGGAGCGGAATCAACCTGTTTTAGGGGTCGACCCAGCTAGGGGGGTCGACACCTATACAGATCTGGGCAGAATTCACTTTTTGAACGTGGAATTATTTTATGGCTTGGTTCGTTGGCTTTAGGCAATAAATAGGACCTCATTCCTAATGTTTTTGCACATAAAAAACAATAGAGACAACGAGACACTGTCACAGCTTAGATTGAGTTAGCATATCTCCTTCAACAACATCCTATACGTATACAAGAATTTCTTCTATAACTTCAGCCTATTGTACTCTATTCTTTTGATCCAGACTCTGTGAGTTCATGTTATTTTTAGATGTAAACATTTAACAAGTAACATTGACACGTTTATAAATCTAAACCAATGCCTATTAAGAATCTGATTCATACCTAAAACAGATCTGTTATCACATGTACACCCGATCTACTGTTCAGTCCTCATATGCCTATTTCTACTATGCCTATTTCTGTCACCATATGCCTATTTTGTTATTATGCCCAATTTTATCATCATATGCCTGTTTTGTTATTATGCATACCTTTGTTCTCTTCTCTCCCTCCTTCCCTTTTTATTTTTATAGTCAGGCCACCTTTGAGCTTAGGCCTATCGCCGAAATATGTGAATGAACGAAATTGGGAATGGTCGGGAATAATAAACTGGGGCATAACTTGTATTGTAAAGCATGATTGGGATTTGGGGGCATAATCGATACATTGATCTAAAACTTTAATTTGGGCATAACTCGTATTATGAATCATGACTGGGGTTTTTGGGGGCATAACTCGTATTATGTACAATTTTACTAAAGCTTGGAACAAATGTTATATTTTGAATTATGACCGTAATTTAGGGAATATAAATCTGTAGGCTTAATTTAAGATTTAGCAGAACATGGTAATGAAACTGTAAGTAACCTACTGTAACTTGCGGAGATGTTTAATATGTTAAAATGAATAATCTGCTAAAATCTGTTGAAACTGAGTACTGTAATTGAAAAACCTACGATGAACATGAATAACTGTTTAAGAATGAATATGCCTAGATTTACAGTAAATAGAAACTGTAACCGCACTTAGACACGAGGTTAGATTACACTTGTGGTAGAATCCTGGCCGGAACCGCCTGGCAAATCCAGCATCCATAAGTGGTTAATTTAATGTAAGGGGTCTAGTTCGTAAATGTACATGTAACGGTGCTAAGACACGAGGTTAAGTCTAGCTTGTGGTAGAAGTCTGCCCGGAACCGCCCGGCATATCCAGCATCCACAAGTGGTCAACTTAATGTGAGAGGTCTGGTGCATTAACATACATGAACGGGGAATGTTAATGACCTATTATAATTAATTACAGTAATGAGAATGTTATATAATAGGTAGGCTTGTCCTAGGGATGAGTGGAAATTAAAACTTAAGTAAAGGAAAGGAAACTTATTAGTAAACCTTAGTTAAGAGAACTAAGTTAATAAGTAAACAACGACAAGTTGTAGTGACATGTTAAATATGAAACAAGTGAATTAAGATGAAGTATACTTAATTACATATTAAGTAAAACATGTTATTGTAACTATGGAATCAACAATGAATAATATAAAGGGATTGTAGATTACTTTCGTTAATTACAATCCGAGGATAAGAGATTGTAGATTACTTTCGTTAATTACAGTCTAGAGAATAACATGTTATGGGTTTATTAATAAATTTAAATGGATTAAGTTATATGTATATGAAATTAATAACCAAGAGGAACTTGGTAACTTGAAAAGAAGTCAATGTAAATGGGAATAACTTGTTAACTTGTTATACTTAACCTATTTAAATCTGTGGGGTTACATGAACCTGTCAAATTGAGTAGGGGTTAAGGAAACTTGCTTGAATCAGTGGGGGTTAAGTTAATCTTGTTAAATATGTGGGGGCGGGTTATATATATAAACCCGACAAACTAAACCCGTTTTATATGTTGGGGTTATGCAACCTTGTTAAACTGTTAGGCATAACCTGTTAAAAATTCTAGTAGTGGGGATGCAAGCCTATGGGGTAGCTTGTATCATCTGTTGTATGGGACCCGTATCAGTCAGTAATCCATCTTGGTATCAAACGGGGACCCCCAAAATAGGTCGGGGTCAGGGCACGCTTACTGAGTTGATTGTAAGAGGTTCATTTAAGTGGGGATGTTGATGGCGCACTCTGTCGGATTCATGTGCGTGCATGAATCTGCTTGGGTTGAGATAATAAGACGCTGTGACATCAGTAGATGGTCGTGCATCTCGTTAATAAAGGGGTTTCCACTTTAGGAAGTGATACATCCTACTGTTGGGCCAGCACAGGGTATCTGCAGGGTAGGGAGCCGATCGATTGGGGTAGTAATTACGGTACATCTAGTCTTCCTTGTTTAGGAGCCCATTATTATCGTTGGGGGTAACACCTGTCATTTCTGTTGGGCTACCTGTTATTATTGTATGGGGAAAACCCTTCATTAGAAGTACACCTAAGTCTACCATTCTGTTTCTGTTGGGATCATCTTGTTTTTGTTATACTAAGCACGATATATTTTGTTCTGTTTATTATGTTTATCCTGATCAGTCTATTATACCTGCCTTATGATACTGTCATCTCTCTCATCCAGTTTATATGCCTGTCATGATGCTTTTACTTATTTATATGCTAAAAGTAACTGGACTCACCAAACTTTATGTCTGACCCATTTTATTTCCTTTTATCTCTCTTCCTTTCCCCCCTAGGTTCTCAGGGTGGGAATACTCAGGTTGATTAGGATTCTCTCTTCCATTCTGCTTGGAGCTACTTAGATGTACCACTTTGATTTCCTGTCTTTTCTGATATGGCTATTTTTGGGGACTATGCTTTTTATATGTTACTGTACTCTGATGATTTTAGTACAAGACAGAAATTTTAAGTTGATATAATGGGTTTTTTGTATTTCAGAGTTATAATGTAACTATGTTTTGGACCACGATGTTTTCTATTTAATAAATTTTTAAAATCTGTTGTTATTTTATATCTGCCTTGTGATGTTTATGTTTCTGCTTACCTATAACGCTTCACGAAACTTAATGCATTATATTAAAGAGTGACATTAACAGACATGGGGTGTCACATTTGGTATCAGAGATGAAGGTTACCAGATCAGATAAAAGGTTCTAAAATTCTTTTCAAAAGGTTTTAAAAGAAAGCATTTTTAAAAGCAAAGTCTGTTTTGAAAAATATATTCCCCAAAGCCATATAAAATATCTCTTGATTCTCCGCTTGAGTCCCTTTTCCTTTTCTTTTCAGCATGTCTGGGGAACCGATTCTTCCCGAAGGGTGTCCCCATTGCGGCATGGTTCCGTAGGCATGTTAAAACTACGGTACATGTCGAAGGGCTAGGAAGTGCCTAACCTCCATCTGTAGCCACAGTAGTTTCACCTACGGCTAGTTTTCACTCAAGTTTAGTAAGGATTTCCATGCGATGGAGGCAGATTTCAAGAGACTTATTAACATCTTCCATAAGGATGGTAAAAAGGAGAATAAGGGAGTTAGGGATGAGGAGCACAACCCAAGGATGAGAAAAATGGTGGCCAAAGAAGGGAACATATATGAAAGAAGGGAAGCTTAATAAAGTTCAAATAAAGTTAAAAAGAAATGTTATGGTTGTGGAAGCTTGGGTCATTTGGTTAGGGGTTGCAGAAAAAGGAAGAATGCTTGTTTCCATTGTGGAGAGGTCAAACATCTTATTAATAATTTCCCGAAGAAGCAAGGATAGGGTCAAAGGGAAGGATCTTTTGGAGGGAAGGTGCATGCTCTCGTGGCCGGTGTACCAGATAGAGGTAGAAAAGTTTCTGTTGAAGGTTTGATTTCTCTTTCCAATCATCCTGTTAGGACTCTTTTTGATTCTAGCGCTTCACATTCTTTTATATTTGATTCTATGGTTGAGTCTCTACACCTTAGTACTAGTATGGTTTTGGATCCCGTTGTTGTCTCAAACCCCATTGGAGGTACGACTCATTTGTCTATGATTTGTCGGGGTTTGAGAATATCTGTTTGGGCGTCGAGTTTGAGTTCGACGCATATGTGCTTGGTTTCATGGGCTATGGTTTGATTATAGGGATGTATTGGCTAGCCACGTATGGTGCCATTCTAGATTGTGAGAGGAGGGTATTATACTTTTGACTTGCCATGGAAGGACCCTTGAGATTTCTTGTGACCCTAATGGGGTCTGTCATGCTCAGTTTGCTAGAGTCGCTTGATGCATCTATCGATAATCTACAATCCGTAACAGTAGTCTGTGAGAATCCTGATGTTTTTTAGGAGGTTCGGGGTTTACCTCCGAGGCACAAGATTGATTTCCATATATACTCGGTGGACAATGCAAAGCCAGTTGCATTGCATGTGCGCCATATTGCTCAAAGAGAAAGGAGGGAGCTCAGCAAGCAAGTAGGGGAGCTACTTGAGAAAGGGTTTATTAGGCGAAGCAGATCTGAATGGGGTGCTCTAGTAGTATTTGCCACTAAGGCGGATGGTTCGCTTCGCTTATGTGTGGATTATAGAGAGCTGGATAAACTCACTAAGAAGAATAGGCACCCACTTCCAAGGATAGATGATTTATTTGACCAGCTTGTTGCTGCATCTGTTTTCTCCCAGTTAGACTTGGCTATAGGGTTTCATCAGTTGAGGGTAGCCGAGGACAGTATAGACAAGGCTGCCTTTAGAACTCCAGATGGTTTCTTCGAATGTCTCATCATGCCTTTTGGGTTGACGAATGCACCCGCCTATTTTGTGGATCTGATGAGTAGGGTGTTTGGGAGTTTCAAAATAAGTTTGTTGTGGTCTTTGTCGATGACATCTTGATTTTCTCAAAGAGCGAGGAAGAGCATGCTCTACATTTAAAAGAGGTTTTGAAGACTCTCCAAGCGCACCGGCTTAAAGCGAAATTCACCAAATATCATTTTTGGAGAATTGAAGTGAGATTTCTAGGGCATGTGGTCTCTAAGGATGGGATAGCAGTGGATCCCGCGAAAGTAGTTGCAGTTCAAGATTGGAAGATTCCAAAGAATGCAACGGAGGTGAGGAGTTTTCTTGGATTAGCAGGCTATTATAGGAAGTTCATTAAGGACTTTGCAAAGATATCGGCCCCACTCACCAGGCTGATGAAGAAAAATCTGACATTTTCTTGGGATGTAAGCTGTGAGAATGCTTTTTGGCAATAAAATGGGCTCTGACAACGACCCCGGTCTTGACTTTGCCTGATGGGAACAAAATGTTCACAGTATACATCGATCATGTGGTACGGGGATTAGTGTTGTTTTAATGCAGGAGGGAAGGGTGGTATGTTATGGAGGTAGACAGTTGAGGGTTTATGAGAAGAACTACCCTACCCATGTTTTGGAATTAGCTGCTATAGTATTCACGCTTAAGACTTGGCAGCAGTACCTGATTGGAAAGAGGTTCGAGTTATACATGGACCATAAGTCGCACAAGTATCTTTTCTCCTAAAAGGATCTCAAATTGAGACAGCAAAGATAGGATTCTACTTTGACCTAAGACGATTAACTTAAGAAAAGATTGATCTTATCCGCAGGTGCATGAAGACAACTCAGGACAGGCAGAAGTCATAGGCAGATAAGGGAATGCCCCAATACTGGTTTGAGGTGGGAGACATGGTTTTCATCGAAGTATCACCTTCGAGGAATGTGGTTCGCTTTGGATCTTTAGGGAAACTAACGCCAAGTTTTGTAGGACCATTTCCCATAATGGGAAGAATAAGTCAAATGGCTTATAGGGTAAAGCTACCAGAGAGATTAGAGGATGTTCATTTGCGAAAATGTTTGCACAATATAGCAGAAGTAGTTGATCCGAGTATGCTTGAGGAAGTATATGTGGAACGGGAGGCGACAGTTAGATGAGTTCCAACCCATATTCTTAGATCAGAGGTTAAGAAGCTACTCAACCGAGAGGTCAAGTTGATGAAAGTTTGGTGGGGAGATGACCAAGAGGATTCAACTTGGGAGACCGAAGACAAGATTCGCACTATGTACCCTTT
Source organism: Allium sativum (assembly GCA_030737875.1). Taxonomy (NCBI): domain Eukaryota; kingdom Viridiplantae; phylum Streptophyta; class Magnoliopsida; order Asparagales; family Amaryllidaceae; genus Allium; species Allium sativum. The sequence goes on from CM060913.1 coordinate 410,409,182, forward strand.
TCTTTTCAAGGGTATGTTCTTAACTTCTTTATCCAAAACTTTTATTTGTACTTGCTTCTGTCATTTAGGTATGTCCTATCGATCGAATTCTCGACCATTAGATAAGGAACCAATGGATGTAAACATGTGTTTGAGACATGTTATGTTTGGTGGATGCAAGTGTTTCCTCGTGGATGCATATACACACACATTAGGCACTAGATCGGCTCAATCACTCTCATATTGCATATGGATGTGTGTGGATTTTTCTTCTTTTATGGATGGAAATGGGTGTATCATCATATGAATGATTGCATTTGGATGGATGATTGTGCACATATATAGAGTTCACATGATATACTAGGATTGTTTGCATAATGTTGGATTCATGGCACTAATATACATTGCATTAAGGAGGTCAACTGAATCAGTAGACCGCCTGATCTTTCACATTATTATAAGGACATATACACACACCTTTGCATATGTTCATATAAGCATTAGAAATATTTTAAGGACAATGGATGCCTGTGATTGGTGGATAAGTAGATGGATGATGGATGTTAGGATATGCATTCTTCTTAACTTAGAGATTTCGGGGACGAAATCCTTTAAGTAGGGAAGAATGTAACACCCCGAAATTTTAAAGAACAATATAATGATAAACTAAATAATACTTAATTAAATATTGGGAATTTGGTAAAATGGACTACGCCATTGCGTTCATCTCGGAATTTTGGTTAAGATAGGCTCCGAGTTTGCATGAAACGGACATCGTATGAAGAAGTTATTAAGCCTAGAAGTTTGTATATGCACAAGAGAATTATATATATATATATAAATTTCAAAAATAACTCAAAAAAGCGAAGCGGGAAGGCCAGTAGCGGAATCGACCCGTTCTAAGGGTCGACCCGAGACCCGGTTGGGTCGACCCCGGGTCTCGGGTCGACCCCAGTGTCGACCCTAGGGTCGACATCAAAAGGTGGGGTCGACCCCTATACAGATCTGGGCAGAATTCACTTTTTGAATGTGGACTTGTTTTGTGGCTTGGTTCGTTGGCTTTAGGCTATAAATAGGACCTCATTCCTATTGTTTTTACACATCAAAAACAATGGAGACAACGAGACGCTATCCCAGCTTATATTGAGTTAGCATATTTTCTCAACAACAGTATATACGCATACAAGAATTTCTTCTACAGCTTCAGCCTGTTGTTCTCTATTCTTTAGATCCAGTCTCTGTGAGTTCATGTTATTTTTAGATTTAAACATTTAACAAGTAACATTGACATGTTTATAAATCTGGATCTAAACCTATGCCTACTAAGAATCTGATTTATACATAAAATAGATATGTTATCACATGTACACCTGATTTACTGTTCAGACCTCATATGCCTATTTCTGTCACCATATGCCTATTCTGTTATTATGCCCAATTTTATCATCATATGCTTGGTTTGTTATTATGCATATCTCTTTTCCCTTCTCTTCCTCCTTCCCTTTTTATTTTTATAGCCAGGCTACCTTCGAGCTTAGACCTTTCGCCGAAATATGCGAACGAACGAAATTGGGAATGGTTGGGAATAATAAACTGGGGCATAAATTGTTTTGTAAAGCATGACTGGGATTTGCGGGCATAATCTATAAATTGATCTAAAACTTTAATTTGGGCATAACTTGTATTTGAATCATGACTGGGGTTTTTGGGGCAAAACCTATACTGTATAATTTGACGAAAGCTTGGGGAAAATGTTATATTGTGAATTATACTGTAATTTGGGGTATATAAATCTGTAGGCTTAATTTAAGATTTAGTAGAACATGATAATGAAACTGTAAGTAACCTACTGTAACTTGCGGAGATGTTTAATATGTTAAAATGACTAATCTGTTGAAACTGAATACTGTAATTGAAAAACCTATTATGAACATGAATAACTGTTTAAGAATGAATATGCCAAGATTTACAGTAAATAGAAATTTTAACCGCTCTTGGACACGAGGTTAGATTACACTTGTGGTAGAAACCTGCTTGGAACCGCCCGGCAAGTCCAGCACCCACAAGTGGTTAATTTAATGTGAGGGGTCTAGCGCGTAAATATACATGTAACGGTGCTAAGACACGAAGTTAAGTCCAGCTTGTGATAGAAGTCTTCTCGGAACCGCCCGGCATATCTAGCATCCACAAGTGGTCAACCTAATGTGAGAGGTCTGGTGCATTAACATACATGAACGGGGAATGTTAATGACCTATTATAATTAATTACAGTAATGAGAATGTTATATAATAGGTAGGCTTGTCCTAGGGACGAGTGGAAATTATAACATAAGTTATAATAAAAGGAAAGGAAACTTATTAGTAAACGTTAGTTAAGAGAACTAAGTTAATAAGTAAACAACTACAAGTTGTAGTGACATGTTAAACAGAAAACAGGTGAATTGAGATGAAGTATACTTAATTACATATTAAGTAAAATATGTTATTGTAACTATGGAATCACACAATTAATAATATAAAGGGATTGTAGATTACTTTCGTAAATTACAATCCGAGGATAAGAGATTGTTGGTTACTTTCGTTAATTACAATCTAGAGAATAACATGTTATGGGCTTATTAATAAACTTAAATGGATTAAGTTATATGTATATGAAATTAATAAGCAAGAGGAACTTGGTAGCCTGAAAAGAAGTTAATGTGAATGGGAATAACTTGTTAACTTGTTATACTAAACCTGTTTAAATCTATGGGGGTTACATGAACCTGTCAAATTGAGTATGGGTTAAGTAAACTTGCTTGAATCATTGGAGGTTAAGTAAATCTGGTTAAATATGTGGGGGTGGGTTATATATATAAACCCGACAAACTTAACTTGTTTTATATGTTGTGGTTATGTAACCTTGTTAAACTATTAGGCATAACCTGTCAAAATTCCTAGTAGTGGGGATGCATGCCTAGGGCGTAGCTTGTATCATCTGTTGTGTGGAACCCGTATCAGTCAGAAACCCATCTTGGTATCAAACAGGGAAACCCGAACTAGGTAGCAGTCAGGGCACGCTTACTGAGTTGATTGTCAGAGGTTCATTTTAGTGGGGATGTTGATGGCGCACTCCGTCGGATTCATGTGCATGCATGAATCTGCTTGAGTTGGGACAATAAGACGCAGTGACATCAATAGATGGTTGTGCATCTCGTTAATAAAGGGGTTGCCACTTTAGGAAGTGATACATCCTACTGTGCGGCCAACACAGAGTATCTACAGGGTAGGGAGTCGATCGATTGGGGTAGTAATTAGGGTACATCTAGTCTTCCTTGTTTAGGAGCCCGTTATTATCATTGGGGGTAAAACCTATTATTTCTGGTGGGCTACCTGTTATTATAATATGGGGTAAAACCTGTAACACCCCACGTCCATTAATGTCACGCACAAAGGGAATGCATTAACTTCCATGGAGCATTTTAAGTAGGTATAGAACAGAAAATCACAACAAGACAGATATAAAGCAGTACTTGAAAATTAAAACTTTATTTCATTGCAGCGGATAAACCCATATGTTTGATTACATCATCAAAACCATAAACCAAAGTCAAGTACATCATATCCATCTTGATAAAACAAAGTACATAAACTGAAAGACATAATCCCCAACATTAAAATAGCCATAAATAAAGAGAAGCTGAACTTTACTTCAGCGGTCCAAGAAATCTTCTAAAAGCAGTCCAAAATCAAGCTCCACTGGTGCTAGTTCCAACCTGAGCACCTGGGGGGGGAGGGGAAGGAAAGAGATGGAAAAAAGGGGGGTCAGACATAAAGTTTGGCGAGTGCGATAATTCTAACAATTTAATTAACAAAGTAACTAGGCTAAGGCATAAGTTGGAAAATAAGGAAATGATCATGAACCATTGAGTATGGCAGAGTAAATAAGGAAATAGGATGATCAACGATATCGTTAAGCGCACCTAAACCAATATAGGATGATTACTAAACTACACCAACACTATGGGATAATTCCTAAACTGCACCGCCACTAGTATACTGCACCACCACTTGTCACCCTAAGATTGATCCCGCCTACAGACTCAATAATGATATTGGTAGTTTCGTGCACCCCTAGCTACCTTCATAGGTGTCGTCTGCCCCTATCTCTACTAGGTGTACCCACTACCCCCAAACGATCGGCTTCCTAACTCGTAGATATCCGTGCTGGCGCCACAGTTGGGTGTATTACTCCCCAAAGTGGCAACCCGATACAACAAAGAATGAACGGCTTATACCTACACGATGCAACAACGTCTTACCTGCCAGCCTGGGTCCACACACGCATATGAACCCGTTGGACTTGCGTTGCCACCGCTAACCCGGTTTGGCCTCTTATAATCAAGCCCAGTATGCGTGTCCCGTCCTCGACTTGGGTCGAGCCCACAAAGATACGTATGGGTTACTGGTTGAAACGGGCCCCCATTACTTGACAAAGCTATCCACCTAAGCTTGGTTCCCTCTAGTACATCCCACTTAAACCACTTCTTATTCATGTTTTAATTACATGTTTCAATTTTGGTTAAGTGTTTCTAATCGTATTTCAAAATGTCACCCAAGGCACCCACTAGATTCCACATGCCACCCAAGGCACCCACTTAACCCCCTAATGTCCCACTACATGCTTATCTGGTTAAGTGTTTCTTAATTCATTAAGACCGTAACCTCATAAAGACCTCTCACATTAGACTGACATTTGTGGCAGCTGGATTTGCCGGGCGGGTCCGGGCAGTCTTACACCACAAAAGAGCCTAACCTCGTGTCTTTACAATTGTTACGTATTTAGTTTATGCCTAAGACCTTTCACATTAGACTGACATTTGTGGCAGCTGGATTTGCCGGGCGGGTCTGGGCAGTCTTACACCACAAAAGAGCCTAACCTCGTGTCTTAGACGATTAATTACTCCTAATTAATCACCCCCAATTTGAATTACTTTCCCTATTCAAATTATCAATCAATTCCAAATTTAGCGATGTCCATAATTGACTCAATTATGTCCATCCATTTATGGTATGTAAAATCATACCAATTTCACCACAATTTTATTTTATGCCTTTTTAAGGCATTTATGCCAATTAAATATTTTTAATATTATCCCCTTTTACCCCACGTAGTACGTTTGTTCGTTTAACGTGAAAATATACGTTAGACTCGAACAGTCTAACTCATGAAATAAAAGAAAACATCACATATATACACATAATTAAAACATAGATCTAACATAGGGGTGAACTTGCATATGTGAATGATGTTCTACATCTAAAACTTGCATAGGCCAAGATTACAACTTGCATAAACAACATATGTCATGGATCCAAATTTAAAGGTGTGAACTTGATGAGAAATTGGCCACAAACTTGCATAAACATCATATGTCATAAACCTATATCTAAAAGGGGTAAACTTGCATAGGTAATAACATAACATGATTCATATCCAACTCATAAACTTTCATATGTGATGTATACATCGCAACAATGGTGTAAACTAATATCTAACATGTAAAGTATCATGTAGAATTTAGCATATGTCATAGCCTAACTTCCAATTAAATTCTCACATAAACTAGGTGTCATAGCCATGTAAGGTCACATATAATTCTACCCAAACTTGTATATGGTGCCTGTTTGAATCAACATCTAAACTTTCCTACATATGATTTACCATATGAATCAATATCACAAACTAGCATAAGAAACATGATGGTTTGATTGTATATAAAATTACCACATGGATGATAGCAACATAACTTTACATCGTAAACGATAGCATCATAACATAACATCATAGATATTTCAATCATAATCCTACAACATAATTACAACATGCAATCAATACTTCATATCACATCCATACAATCCGCGTTATAACTTAATCTAATTAAATTACTAATTATTTTGCTAAAACTATCGAACTCACAACTCAAAAGCAGTCTTGAGTTCTGAATTCTGATTTCTGGAGTTGAATTAGCGCTCCCTTGATGAAGATTCGCTGTTAGGGTTGAGTAGTTCTGATTTGGTTGTTGTCCTTCCTCTTAATTTTGGTGGCGGCTGCTCTAGGGTTCAAGACAACAGCATGATGGCCATAGTTTTAGTTTTAATTCTGATTTAGGGTTTGAGTCTATGGGTCTTTTTATAGATTTATGAATTAATTTAAGCCGTCGGATGTTCTTAGGGTTAATCAAAACCATTCAATCATGATAGGGTGATGAGTCAGCCTTAATGACTCAGCAAGGAGTCAGAAAGGACTCAACAACACGGGTCAACCTGAACCAGAAAGCTGTGCAGGCTCCAGCCTCGGCCTGGGCGCACTTGGCAGGTGCGCCAGTGTAGATATGTACTGGTGCACTTCCCAAGTGCGCAAGTGCATTTATTTATTTTTTTCTTTTTTTCTTTTGCCACCACCTTTCGTTCGTCCATAACTCTTTCATCCGGTACTCATTTCCCACAAACTCGGACTCTATTTCAACCAGAATTCCGAGACGAACACAATGGCGCAACCCAATCCCCATAATTCTCACGTCTGAGATTAATTATTCTTTAATTTAGTTAATTCGATTATTCAAAAATCTGGGGTGTTACATTCTCCCCTCCTTAAAGGATTTCGTCCCCGAAATCTCCAAGTTAAGGAGAATGTATATCCTACCATCCAAACAACCATCTACTCAACCATCAAACACGGGCATCCATTGTCCTTATTAAATTTCTAATGCTGTATGGACATATGCAAAAAGTGTGTGGATATGTTCCTTATCTAATGCAAAATAAGGCGGTCTACTGATTCAGTTGATCTCCTTAATGCAAACCATGATAGTGCCATGTGTCCATTATGTATGCGAAAGAACCTTATCGATACATATTATTTCTACTTGTGTGCACAACCATTCACCAAAATGCCACATCCATATGATGGTACAACCATTATACATCCATTACTTAAATATGTACACACATTTATATGCAATATGCAATATGAAGTGACTGAGCCGATCTAGTGCCTAAAATGTGTGTATATGCATCCACGAGCAACCACTAGCAAACACTTGCATCCACGTGCATCCATCATACATAACACGTCTCAAACACGTGTTTCAACCATAGGACTATCCTATCTAAAGGTCAAAGATACTAGCGAGAGGACACACAAAAGATAAGATAAGTACAAGATAAGCGATAAAGGAGAAATTAAAAGACATACCCTAGAAAAGAAAAGGGTATAATGAACGCATCTTCGCTTCCATCTCCCAAGTAGCGTTGCTCTCACCATCTCCCCATTGCACTTTGACTAGCTTGACCTCTCGATTCCTTAACTTCCTAATCTCTGATCCAAGAATGTGCGTAGGAGCTCGTCGAATCGTCGCATCACGCTTGATCTCCACCTCTCTAAGCAAGCTCGGCTCTACCACCTCGCGGTCTCGTGCAAGCACTTCCTCAAGTGTGATACATGGAATACGTCATGTACACCACTAAGTCTCTCGGGCAACTCCACTCTATACGCCATCTGCCCAATCTTTTCCTTGATAGGAAACGGCCCTACGAACCTTGGTGCTAACTTCTCAACGGACCCAAAGTGAACGACGTTCCGCAATGGAGACACCTTGACAAAGACCATGTCCCCAACATCAAACTCAAGATCTGACCTCCTCTTGTCCGCATAAGATCTCTGCCTATCTTGCGCCGTCTTCATCCTCCTTCGAATCAAATCGATCTTCTCCGAAGTCTCTCTAATCATATCGAGTCTAAGCAAGATCCTGTCTGTAGATTCCCCCCAACATGTAGGCGAACGACACGGCCGTCCATAAAGAGCTTCGAATGGTGTCGTGCCAATGCTAGACTGAAAGCTATTATTATATGCGAACTCTACCAATGGAAGATGTTCCTCCCATGTACCTCCAAAGTCTAAGACACACAACCTCAATAAGTCCTCTAGAATACGATTCACCCTCTCGGTCTGGCCGTCCGTCTGAGGATGATATGCGGTGCTCAAACATAATTGAGTCCCTACCGCCTCTTGCAAGCACTTCCAAAATTCGCTAGTGAAAATAGGATCGCGGTCGCTCACTATGCTAGAAGGAACGCCGTGCAAACGAACTATCTCTCTAATGTATACGGAGGCTAACCATGGAGCAGTCCTCTTACTCTTAACGGGAATGAAATGGACGCTCTTAGTAAGTCTGTCTACCACGACCCAAATCCCCGTATTACCCTTCCTCAATCTTGGTAATCCGTCAATAAAGTCCATCGAGACGCTTTCCCACTTCCATTGTGGGACCTCCAATGGGTGAAGCAATCCACCGGGCTTCTTTTGCACCGCTTTTACTTGTTGGCACACCAAGCTTCTAGCGACATACTCAGCCACATCTTTCTTCATGCCGGCCCAAAAGGTAACTCGTCTCATGTCCATGTACATCTTGTCCCCGCTGGGATGAATGGTCATCTTCAAACGATGGGCATCATCAAGAATGGTCTTCCTCAAATTCTCGTCCCGTGGTACACAAAGTCTACCGTTCCTACGCAACCAACCCTTATCATCTAGGGTATACCTACGGAGATGGCTCGATGACTCCCCTCCTTTGCGCTTTTCTACTAACTCAACCAACTGTGGGTCGTCTCGCTGTGCCTCGCCAATCCGTCCCAAAAGCGTAGGTCTGACCTCTAAGGATGCTAGCAAACCAGGTACGAAGTCAATGGAAGGTGTAAAGTCAAACGTAGAGATGAACTCTAAACTTTGCCGCTCAACAAACAACGGACTCAAAGATAATCTTTTTCTACTTAAGGCATCTGCCACTACATTACCCTTGCCAGGGGTATATGCTATCTCGAAGTCGTAGGATGCTAAGAACTCCATCCACCTTTGCTACCTTAAGTTCAAGTCCTTCTGATAGAATAAGTATTTTAGCGATTTGTGGTCAGTGAATAATTCAAATTTTTCACCAAGAATATAATGACGCCCAGACTTAAGCGCGAAAACAATAGCGGCCAACTCTAGGTCATGTGTAGGGTAATTTCTTTCATGCACTCTCAACTGCCTTCCACCATAGGCTATTACCCTTCCCTCTTGCATTAAGACTGCGCCTAGTCCTGTCCCACAAGCGTCAATATAAATGGTAAATGGCTTACTCCCATCTGGCAACACTACGACTGGGGCTGTGGTCAAAGCTCTCTTTAAACGTTGGTACGCATCATCACAATCTACATCCCACGTGAAAACTAAGTTCTTCTTCGTCAAGCGTGTTAATGGAGCTGATATTTTTGTGAAGTCTTTAATGAACTTCCTATAGTAGCCAGCCAAACCTAAGAAACTCCTCACCTCGGTCGCATTTTTAGGAACCTTCCAATCTTGGATGGCCACTATCTTCGCGGGATCCACGGCTATCCCTTCTTTGGAAACCACGTGCCCTAAGCATCGCACTTCTTTCCTCCAAAAGTGACATTTGGAAAATTTTGCTTTAAGGCTATACGCTCGAAGAGTCTCCAACACTTCCCTAAGATGTAGGGCATGCTCTTCTTCGCTTCTAGAGAAAACCAGGATATTATCCCATGCAAAATCGTTACAACTATCCATCTCTCACGCAGACCATCCTAGTCGAACTCGACATCCCCCAAGTGCAAGCCCCAAAGGCCTAAACCAATATCAGACAAACACCCAAGGGATACCTCCTTCGAATTCAGATGACCTACGTGAGATGATACTAGTAAGTCGGTCAATCAATTGAGCACTTGACCGACTCTGGCTGTCCTTGCCAGTCTTGCTCCAAAACCACCGCTGATTACATAACTGGCTTTGCTTAATCTATTAAGCACATACGAAAACTTATTTCGCGCCTCTGGGTAAACCCCGCACTTTATCAAAGACGTCTCTACACTCACGGACCACACGAACAGATTCTCAATCATCGTTGGATGCGTCAGAAGATTCTAGGCAGCTAAGCATCACTGAACCCCTAGGGTCGCAAGAAATATGAGCGTCTTTCCATAACGAATCAATAGTCTAACTACCCTCCTTTCGCAATCTAGGATGGCACCCCGCCTGGCTAGCCAATCCACCCCTAGAATCAAACTATAGCTCGTGAAACCAAGGACAAAGGCGTTGCATTCAAATCCAACGCCCAAGATAGACACTCTCAAATCCCGATAAATCATAAAAAGATGAGCCGAACCACCGATAGGATTTGAGACTACTAGGGGATCAGTAACAAGACTAGTATCTAGGTGCAGTGTTTCAACTAATGATGTAGAAATAAACGAATGCGATGCGCCAGAATCGAATAAAGTACGGACATGATGATCAAACAGAAAAACTAAACTTTCAACGGAAATTGCTCTACCTCGTTCTTGCAGCGGTGGGACCACGAGAGCCTGAACTTGTCCCCTTGCCTGCCCGGGTGCCATAAGAGCTTGCACCTGTCCTCCCGAGGTAGACCCTGCCCTCTGTCCATTCTTTGGGCAGTCCTTAATAAGATGTCCCGCCTCGCCACAGTGGAAACAACCGGTCTTCTTCTTCTTCCTACAATCTTTGCTTAGATGGCTGGGTGTCCCACAGTTAAAGCATTTCTTCTTCCCCTTAGCATTGTTGCCTTTGCCACCTTTCTTGTTCTATTGTTTCTGTTGCGGCTTCTTTTGATACCCTTTCTTCTCGGGTGCCTTATTAGCATTGGCGCCCTTCTCCTCTTCATGCATGAGTGCCATGTCAACTAACCTCTCAAAGGTAGCCCCCATGGGAATGTGGGTCATAGCTAACCCATGAAGCGACTCGTTTAAACCCTTAACAAATTTTAGGGCCTTCTTTTCTAGAGTATTCACCAAGTCTAAGCCAAATCTTGCCAATTGGTTGAATTTGTTAACGTACTCTTTCACCGATAGATTCCCTTGCTTTAGTGACAAAAATCTTTCCATGTATAGATTCTCTTCAGCCCGTGAGAGAAACTTCGCCTCTAACCTTTGCCTAAAATATGGCCACGTATCGACTGGACGTCCCCCATTAGTGACCTCCCACCAAAACGAGGCCTCATCCTTCATTAGCCATGCAGCTAGCTGGACGTTCCTTCCATCATCCACTTCAAAGATTCTAAACAATTCTTCCACCTCCTTTATCCAGTTACGAGCTTCAACAAATGTCTCCGTCCCGTGAAAAGATTTTCCGCCCATTGCTCTAAAGTCCTTACATATCTTAGCAAAAGTATCGACGCGAGGAGGAGGGGGGAGGAGGAGGAGGATTTGCTGGACCCGCAGTGGTGGCCCTAGCCTCAAGATATTAACAAAACCAACCGGGCACATGAACGCCCTCTGGTATCTCCGATGCTTCAGACATGCTGAAATGAAAAAGGAAAGATTCAATACAAAAAGGACTAAAGGAAAGATATATGGCTCTTGGGGTTATGCTTTCTAAAATATACTTTTCTCTTGAAAATACTTTCCTTAAAACATACTTTTGAAAGTACTTCTTTATAAAAATTGTTTTGAAAAATTGTTTTTCAAAATTCATATATGTTCTGGTAACCTTCAGCTCTGATACCACGTGTAACACCCCACGTCCATTAATGTCACTCATGAAGGGAATGCATTAACTTCCATGGAGCATTTTAAGTAAGTATAGAATAGAAAATCACAACAAGACAGATATAAAGCAGTACTTGAAAATTAAAACTTTATTTCATTGCAGCGGATAAACCCATATGTTTGATTACATCATCAAAACCACAAACCAAAGTCAAGTACATCATATCCATCTTGATAAAACAAAGTACATAAACTGAAAGACATAATCCCCAACATTAAAATAGCCATAAATAAAGAGAAGCTGAACTTTACTTCAGTGGTCCAAGAAATCTTCTAAAAGTAGTCCAAAATAAAGCTCCACTGGTGCTAGTTCCAACCTGAGCACTTTGGTGGGGAAAGGAAAGAGATGGAAAAAAGGGGGGGTCAGACATAAAGTCTGGCGAGTGCGATAATTCTAACAATATAATTAACAAAGTAACTAGGCTAAGGCATAAGTTGGAAAATAATAAAATGATCATGAACCATTGAGTATGGCAGAGTAAATAAGGAAACAGGATGATCAACGATATCGTTAAGCGCACCTAAACCACTATAGGATGATTACTAAACTACACCAGCACTATGGGATAATTCCTAAATTGCACCGCCACTAGTATACTGCACCACCACAAGTCACCCTAAGGCTGATCCCGCCTACAGACTTAATAATGATATTGGTAGTTTCGTGCACCCCTAGCTACCTTCATAGGTGTCGTGTGCCCCTATCTCCACTAGGTGTACCCACTACCCCCAAACGATCGGCTCCCTAACTCGTAGATATCCGTGCTGGCCCCACAGTGGGGTGTATCACTCCCCAAAGTGGCAACCTGATACAACAAAGAATGCATGGCTTATACCTACACGATGCAACAACGTCTTACCTACTACTACCAGCCCGGGTCCACACACGCATATGAACCCGTTGGACTTGCGTTGCCACCGCTAACCCGGTTTGGCCTCTTACAATCAAGCCCAGTATGTGTGTCCCATCCTTGACTTGGGTCGAGCCCACAAAGATACGTATGGGTTACTGGTTGAAACGGGCCCCCATTACTTGACACAAGCTATCCACCTAAGCTTGGTCCCCTCTAGTACATCCCATTTAACCCACTTCTTATTCATGTTTTAATTACATGTTTCAATTTTGGTTAAGTGTTTCTAACCGTATTTCCAAATGCCACCCAAGGCACCCACTAGATTCCACATGCCACCCAAGGCACCCACTTAACCCCCTCATGTCCCACTACATGCTTATCTGGTTAAGTGTTTCTTAATTCATTAAGACCGTAACCTCATAAAGACATCGCACATTAGACTGGCATTTGTGGCAGCTAGATTTGTCGGGCGGGTCTGGCCAGTCTTACACCACAAAAGAGCCTAACCTCGTGTCTTTACAATTGTTACGTATTTAGTTTATGCCTAAGACCTCTCACATTAGACTGACATTTGTGGCAGCTGGATTTGCCGGGCGGGTCCGGGCAGTCTAACACCACAAAAGAGCCTAACCTCGTGTCTTAGACGATTAATTACTCCTAATTAATCACCCCCAATTTGAATTACTTTCCCTATTCAAATTATTAATCAATTCCAAATTTAGCGATGTCCATAATTAACTCAATTATGTCCATCCATTTATGGTGTGTAAAATCATACCAATTTCACCACAATTTTATTTTATGCTTTTAAAGGCATTTATGCCAATTAAATATTTTTAATATTATCCCCTTTTACCCCACGTAGTACGTTTGTTCGTTTAACGTGAAAATATACGTTAGACTCGAATAGTCTAACTCATGAAATAAAAGAAAACATCACATATATACACATAATTAAAACATAGATCTAACATAGGGGTGATCTTGCATATGTGAATGATGTTCTACATCTAAAACTTGCATAGGCCAAGATTACAACTTGCATAAACAACATATGTCATGGATCCAAATTTAAAGGTGTGAACTTGATGAGAAAATGGCCACAAACTTGCATAAACATCATATGTCATAGACCTATATCTAAAAGGGGTAAACTTGCATAGGTAATAACATAACATGATTCATATCCAACTCATAAACTTTCATATGTGATCTATACATCGCAACAATGGTTTAAACTAGTATCTAACATGTAAAGTATCATGTAGAATTTAGCATATGTCATAGCCTAACTTTCAATTAAATTCTCACATAAACTAGGTGTCATAGCCATGTAAGGTCACATATAATTCTACCCAAACTTGTATATGGTGCATGTTTGAATCAACATCTAAACTTTCCTACATATGATTTACCATATGAATCAATATCACAAACTAGCATAAGAAACATGACGGTTTGATTGTATAGAAAATTACCACATGGATGATAGCAACATAACTTTACATCGTAAATGATAGCATCATAACATAACATCATAGATATTTCAATCATAATTGTAATGACCCGTATTTTTAGCGACTTTGGTTATCGACATAAACTCGATGTCGATAACCAAACATCGAAAAAATCCCGGTAATTAATGAAAGAAATTAGAGGGTGAGGAAAGATAAGATAGAAACTTATAGAAAAGAAGAAGAAGAACACATTATCAGAGTAACACGAATCTCACAGCGGAACGAATAAATATATTTCATAATTTAACCTTGAAATAAAATCAGTATATGTATACAATAACATTATCAGAGTACAACACTTACAACACAGCGAAAACAAATTATAGCTATATAATCCTGAAGCCTCCTGCTCCAAGCTCTTCCAGTATATCTGTAAATCCCGACTACTTGACTGCCCGTACAAAATTAGGCACCCAAGAGTTTAGGGAAAACAAAAAAAAACTCTGGGTCAGTCATGGGACTGGTATGAGTAAAACAGTTTAAACAGTTCAAGCCATTAAACGATATCTCATAAGACCACGCCGTATAACGGAACGGGTTTCTCCATTATGAGAATCCAAAATATCTTTATATCAAAAACCTTTTGATATTATAATAATGTCTATCAACCACAACTATAATAATCATCTAGCAGAAACGCTTTCATCTCACGTTCTACATATATAGTATACAATCAAAACCGCAAGCACGTATTGGGTAATGGATTTCCAACTATGACAAGGTATGGAACCACCTTTCGCTAGTGTATCTCTAGAAAGGAATACACTGGGTTCAACAAGAACATCTTGCAACCCGGCCACACATGACCGACCACTCATTTCGCTTGGGTGTATCGAATGTATATCACCAACGGTTGGGATCAGCAACCGTTTCCCGAATGGGACAGTATCGACAATAGATTTTTAGAAATAAATGAAACTCTAGATCAGGTGATTATACACCCTACTTTGGAGCGAACGACTTAGCCATGTTGCCTGCCCGATTTCTGTCATTTACCGGTTGATGAGGCTTGAGGTTGCGCTTCATCATCACATCAGATTCACTTCGAATGCTACATTGTCAGATCCATCAAATCACCGATTGACGTCTACAACCATACATTACGTGTCAGCTAAAAGAAGTTTTCTTCTCCACTTCCACTCTTGGTATGGTTGAAGAAATCAATGTACGTGACCTTTCTGGAAATACTCTGTCAGACATTCATCCATACAAGTCATCCAGGAACAGGATGAACCGAAGGTACTATTCAGTATATCCATCTTAGACACTGTTATCTAAGATTTATACAACAGCCCTTGCACTTTACTCCATCTTCAATTATCTTTGGCATATATGATTCGCAACGCTTATGCCAATACAGAGTGCTTCTTTGGATAATAATCCAACTGGTCTCTCCGTATTAACAACGTTAAAATGGTCAAAACTTCGATAGTCTGTGATTTAACTATCGAAGAAAAACATGTGTGCAAACAACGATATTATTTCCAGATGGAAATTCTATCAATCAATCATCAATCATATATATATCTATATATGTAAATATATATATTCATATTTTCCTTATTTCATTAATTTACTTATCTCCTGTTTTCCTATATTCAACATTTCTTATTTTCTAAATTTAGAAAATATATGTTACTACCATTGGAAAACATTTCCATTTCCTGTTTTCTATATCAGAAAATATTTCTAGTTCTTAGTTGGAAAACATTTCCAAAACTCCTTCATTGGACTTAGACAGATGTTTTAAACAAACCATTGCGATGCCAACTCAAACCATTACGCTTATTAACTAAATTCCTTTAACCCACCTTCACTATCGAACCTTAACCATTCCTTAGTTAAAAATGAAGTCAATCAAGTTGGGGTAATACTACCTCTCAGACCTTAACTGAACAACGTTTCTAACCTTGAAATAGACAAAGTTCACCTTTTAATTCTTTAACAAACTTCCTTACGTAACTCTCTTTCGAATCATCTCTATTCATAATTCTTTCCTTTGAATAAGGTATATTCGATAACTCTATTCAATTTACTCTATTCGATTAACCCTTATCAATTAACTCTATTAGACTAACGTTATTGGATTAACTCTATTTGATTTAACTCTAGTTGATAACCCCTTTAACTCTATTCGAATAAACCAAATTCGATTAACTCCTTTAATTCCATTCGAATAAACTATATTCGATTTATTCCTTTAACTCCATTTAACTCTATTCGAATAACTAATATTCGATAACTCTATTTAACTCTTATTCGAATAACTAATATTCGATAACTCCTTTTACTTTATTCGAATCACTAATATTCGATTAACTCAATTGATTCTATTCGAATAAACTATATTCGATTAACTCCTTTATTTTAACTCTAATCGATTAACTCCATCGAATAACTAAATTCGATAACTCCTTCGAATAACCAATATTCTATAACTCACTTCGATTAAACAAATCGATAACTCTTTTCAATTAAACAATAATCGATAACTCCTTCGATTAACTAATAATCGATAACTCCTTTCGATTAACTAATAATCGATAATTCCTTTCCTTTAACTCTATTCGAATAACTAACATTCGAATAACTAATATTCGATTAACTCCTTTTCGAATAAACTATTCATTTATAAAGATTTACTTTTAGTAACGGTTCTTCACTTTACAAATGATTTCCCTTTTAGTAACGTTTTCCTTTTTATAACATCCTATTCGGTTATAAACAAATTTCCTTTTTTATAACTCTATTAATTTTCTAAATATTTCCTTTTTATAAAATCTCCTTTGATTGTTATAAATATTATCTCTTTTATAAAATCCTTTGATTTTATAAATAAATCTATTTTCAATATTCATTTTGAAAATTCCCTTTTCACCATTCCGGTATGTTATGGTATTTAACACATCAAATCATGATGACCAATATCGTTCAAACACATATAATCGACAACAGATTATATATCGCATCATATATCACAATATATGAAAAATAGTAAAATAATTGTTGAGGAATCCAGTCGGATTCCTCCAACCTGTTTCCCTGCATCCACAGATGTTACACAAAAAAATCAACATCACTTTCAGTTCCATATGATATATTTTGTTAAACAGAATCAATATAGAAATTCAACTAACTGACTAGCAGTTCAATCAAACAGTCAACACACAGTCAATTAGACAATTTTTAACAATTCTAAAAATACAACATGAAAATATAAACTGTTCAGAGTTGGTGAGTTTTACTCACATTGGACTATCATCGTTAATTAACGATAATTGTCGTTGATTCAGATTGGACAATTTATTTTGCTATAAATTGTAACGAGATCCGATGGACTTCCAGTCAGTTCCACGACGTAGTAACCGTCCATACGATCCTAACGCAACTTACGGTTTGCGATTCTGATATCGTACGAGAGAGTTATGAGTTTTTAAACTTAACACACTATTTAAAATTATAAAATAACTTAAGATATTTAATTTGGGCTTTTAACCTTTTGCTTGGCCCAACCATCCTCTGAAACCCACCAGCCCGCTCCTTCTTCTTCTACACCTGAAATGCCGTGACCTGTTTCTCAAAACAACCGATGACCGTGATCTTTGAACCTCCCAAACCACATCATTGCTCAATGGAAATCTAAACCGAGACTACCATGTTCTTCCTCATCTCGTTCTCCTTCTCCCTACATCCCTGAATTTCAGCTCGGTCCTTCCCCTTTCATCGCGTCGCTGCCATCACGGTGGAAACCACCAAACTCCATTCTCACCAAAATCCTCCAAACTCCACCTTCCAACACGGTTTTCCATCCTAAAGCCGATTACGAACTCAAATTCACCCCTTCCTCAAACCATTGGCCAAAATATTTAACCATACATCACTCTGGTCATTTCGAGCTACAGGAAAATTCCGTCGCACCTTTAATAACTTACACCAAAACGAAAAGCAACCCTCACAGATTTCGAATGTGTATGTATTTGGATTTGTAACAATTTATTTGAACTCGAATGATTTTTTCAAATGGGAAACTCACGTTTTTTTTAGAAAAGAAGAACGGCGGATTCATTTTGCCAGAAGAACAATTAGGTCTTAAGGGAGGTAGTTAAGGGGTATTTATACCCAATCAAAATATCTAGATATTTTTATATTAATATTTTATTTAATCCTTTATATTCGTTTCTGACTTCTAAAAATCCATGTGATCACACATGATACCTAAAAATCACGAAACTAGACATGTAGCTAAAGCTCGAAATTACGGTCCCAACGAAACTGGGTTCGTCGAATTCCGACTTCGTATGCTCACACAACGTATTTTTAACTGTCAGAATACTGACTGTTTTCCACTCTAAAAATCCGTACGGCCACACAGTGACTCTAAAAATCACGAAACTTGACACTTAACAATAATTTGACATTGTGGATCCAACAAAATTAGTTTCGTCGAATTCCGACTTCGTTTGTAAAAGTGGCTTATTTTTAAAGCTCTGAATGACCCATTTAAATATATAAATATATTTAAATATAATTAAATTAAATATAAATAAATTTATATTATCATATATATTCACAGTGGAATACCATACAGCTCTAGAATATTCCTATATGAATTTCTAACTCGATATTCACTTCTGGGTCAACCCGATATTCGATTTATATTGAATTTCCTTTTTAAAATATAAATAATTCCTTTATAAATTATAAAGGAATTCTACAGCGACTTTTCTGAAATTTGATTTGGACATAAATCAAAATCTACACGATGAAATCCCGATTTTTCTCTTCCACTAGAAAGATATACTCCACCAGCTCCATACGTTTCTTGTTTCACAGAAATCCGATTTAAAACGAATCCTGTACATTCAGTTGAAGTTCAAATCGCCAAATAACGAACTGCGGCGACATTTCAAGCTCGATTTTAATTATAATATAATTATACGTTCAAACTGTCGTTATTTAAATATATTCGTTATTCTAATTCAATTCCAAGCTGAATTAAATATCACAGATGATCCAGTTCACACCATATCGTCATTTCAGCCAATTCTGATTACTTCGGAATTAAATATATTATTTAATTTATTATTTTAATTAAATATTCACCATTATTTAATTCCACGACCATTAAATTCTCTAAACCACCATTTCAATAATTAAATAAATTAATTATAATACCTCTGCCAATGCGGGTCATTACAATCTTCCTCACTTAAAATAATTTCGTCCTCGAAATTGCTAAGGTAGAGAACGACCCTATCGACTGGTTAGAACATATTTGTTCACTTATTAACTTCAGTTTCAACTGGACCATTTTAATTTCAATTAAATTATTAATTAATTCCTATCAACGAAAATTTTCATAAATCCTGAAAATTTTCTAACGCCTTAACTTTTCGAAAAATTTCGCCAGCACCTCCTTTGTACTGGTCAATCGGTCAAACTCCAACTTGCCTCTCTGGGCCATCTCCAATCCAAAAGAAAATCAAACAGCCAAGCGGCTTGCCAATTCGGCTCATAAATCTTATATCCAATTGAAATATAAACTTGTACCTTTTGTCGGCATATCATTTTGTCCTTTCCACCTGTTATCAATTCAGCGGATACAAGGGTCAATCCAATCAAAATCCAATCTGCTTTTATCCACAACACAACCATTCGCTTATATCCGAGCCAAATATCATTTCTACTAGAGTTTCTTCTCGATTCCCAACTCTTAACTTGATTATCACATTACACTTCAAATTTGAATCTCACAATCCAATTTGTCTTGATATCATTCTAATTCAATCTCAGTTACCACTTTACTGGCTTTATTTTTAATTCCAATTTGCTTTCACAAATTTCTGTTAAATTTGTTTTTAATTCAAATAGTCTTTCTGGGAGTTTTCAAACAGTTTACTCTTTTCAAAAAATCAAATTTTCCTTTTGAACATGTCACTGAGCCCTTAATTAATATTCCATTAGTTAAATCACTTCTCTATTTCTTTATCAATATTTGTTAACTAAATATTTTCAATAACCATATTGGCCTTTTATGTTATTTGGAAAACATTTCCGAATATCGCCTTCCTTTATTTTCTAAACTTTAGAAAATATATGCTATTTATAATTGGAGAATATTCCAATTACTTATCTCTTTTCCGATCTCGTTTATTTCTATACTTAGGAAATATTCTTTATTATATTTCCAAGCTTACACTTATTTGGGTTAAAACGGATGTTGTGTAAAACATCGTTACGACAACCCAAATACTATATTCAACTAACTCTTATCCAACATTGATCTTCGAGCCTGAAATCTTACTATTTATTTGTTAATAATGAAATCAATCAAGTTGGGGTATAACTACCTCTCAGACCTTGACTGAATAACATTTATAACGTCAAAACAGATATGACTACTTACTCGAATAATCAATACCAAACAACTACTTATTCACTTTTAAACACGTATACGCTTCCTCTTTCTAT
Organism: Allium sativum; assembly: GCA_030737875.1. NCBI lineage: Eukaryota > Viridiplantae > Streptophyta > Magnoliopsida > Asparagales > Amaryllidaceae > Allium > Allium sativum. Next base: position 410,429,601 of record CM060913.1, read on the forward strand.
TCTTACTAGATTTTATTCTTAGTCTTCCTTTTTGATTTTACTATTCTATTTCTAAGTTCGTTTCCTTATCGACTTATATATATGTATATATATATATATATATGTATATATATATATATCGATACGTTGATTTCTAACTATCAAATTATCTTAAAAATATTCTAACTCCTTAAATTCCCGGAAAAATTCGCCATAACCTCCTTTGTATTAGGAGCATCGGGATATTTCAAATAGCCTCTCATGGCCCTCACCAATCCAAAAGAAAAGGAAAAAGCCAAGTGGCTAGCCGATACGGCGCATAAAATCTCATATATGAATTAAATACATACCTTTCTCGTCGAGCATTCTATTTATATACCTTCATACCTTATCCATACCTATCTCGTGTATATTTATACCTGCCCAATCTATTTTAACTATACCTGATCGTTTTAACTCAATTCGTCAATTAATTTGTTAATTAACTCTTTAGTCTATTTCACTTTTATATTTGAACATGACATGTTCAAATATATTTTAACTTGCTTATTAACTAATTTGAATCCAAATTTCAAATTTAAGTTCTATATTCGATTTCGAATATCCATTTACAAATCCAATTCACCTTTCAAAGTTCAACTTCAAATTCAAAACTCGATTAACTAATTCCTCTTCGACTTAGTTAATTCTATTCAATTTCTATTCAAATTTTATATCACTTCTATTATTCAAATCTATATATCAAATTCTACTATTCAAATTCTATATATCAAAATCTATATTATAAATCCCATTTGAATTTCTACACAACTTGTCTTTCCCAAAACAAATTCAAAACAGTATCTCTAGTAGTAATTCGTCACTTACAACTCGAAAATGAATACCGATGATGCATCTGTCATCATCGGAATCTATTTTCCAGCGATCGAAGTGAGTTCAATACTATAAAACCATTTCTAAATATTTCCACCTTGAAATTCATTTCAAAATATGATTCACACTGCTTGTAAAACAATTTAAAATCTCCCAGGATCTTAAATTTTCCTTATTTTTAATCCAAATCCATTTACAAACACTTATCCAATTTTCCAGAATTTTAATTCAATTTCTAGTTTAAATTTTAGATTTAACTCATCTGATTTCACGTATTTCACTTATATGAATTCTGATTGGTTATTTACATAACCTTTTCACTTTATAATCTTACTTGATTATAATAACAACCAATATATCCACTATATTATAATTTTGATATATATATCTTCTCTATATCAAGATATACCTTAGGTAAACTTATTTTAATTTACCCTCTTTTCAAAACATATCGTGACGACCCAACGTATTCGAGTGTTTAGTAACCCCTACCGATACAGTGGATCAAACTGATCGACCAGAACCCATAAACAACTCAACCAATGAATCTCCACAATATAAACAAATTTTTATATCAAATAACAAATACACTCACTCGTATATATACACTCAAACTCAATCTAGGGTATTACTAACCCTATCTCTACCGAGTCACGCAACAGAGCCAAGGTAATTCTCTTAACTTAAGCTCTGATACCAATTGTAATGACTCGGATTTTTAGCGACTTTGGTTATCGACATAAACTCGATGTCGATAACCAAACATCAAAAAAATCCCGGTAATTAATGAAATAAATTAGAGGGTGAGGAAAGATAAGATAGAAACTTATAGAAAAGAAGAAGAAGAAGAACACATTATCAGAGTAACATGAATCTCACAGCGGAACGAATAAATATATTTCATAACTTAACCTTGAAATAAAATCAGTGTATGTATACAATAACATTATCAGAGTACAACACTTACAACACATCGGAAACAAACTATAGCTATATAATCCTAAAGCCTCCTGCTCCAAGCTCTTCCAGTATATTTGTAAATCCCGACTACTTGACTGCCCGTACAAAATTAGGCACCCAAGAGTTTAGGGAAAACAAAACAAAATAAACTCTAGGTCAGTTATGGGACGGGTATGAGTAAAACAGTTTAAACAGTTCAAGCCATTAAACGATATCTCATAAGACCACGTCGTATAACGGAACAGGTTTTTTCCTTATGAGAATCCAAAATATCTTTATATCAAAAACCTTTTGATATTATAATAATGTCTATCAACCACAACTATAATAATCATCTAACAGAAACGCTTTCATCTCACGTTCTACATATATAGTATACAATCAAAACCGCAAGCACGTATTGGGTAATGGATTTCCAACTATGACAAGGTATGGAACCACCTTTCGCTAGTGTATCTCTAGAAAGCAATACACTAGGTTCAACAAGAACATCTTGCAACCCGGCCACACATGACCGACCACTCATTTCGCTTGAGTGTATCGAATGTATATCACCAATGGTTGGGATCAGCAACCGTTTCCCGAATGGGACAATATCGACAATAGATTTTTAGAAATAAATGAAACTCTAGATCAGGTGATTATATACCCTACTTCGGAGCGACCGACTTAGCCATGCTGCCTACCCGATTTCTGTCATTTACCGGTTGATGAGGCTTGAGGTTACGCTTCATCATCACATCAGATTCACTTCGAATGCAACATTGTCAGATCCATCAAATCACTGATTGACGTCTACAACCATACATTACGTGTCAGCTAAAAGAAGTTTTCTTCCCCACTTCCACTCTTGGTACGGTTGAAGAAATCAATGTACGTGACCTTTCTGGAAATACTCTGTCAGACATTCATCCATACAAGTCATCTAGGAACAGGATGAACCGAAGGTACTATTCAGTATATCCATCTTAGACACTGTTATCTAAGATTTATACAACAGCCCTTGCACTTTACTCCATCTTCAATTATCTTTGGAATATATGATTCGCAACGCTTATGCCAATACAGAGTGGTTCTTTGGATAATAATCCAACCGGTCTCTCCATATTAACAGCGTTAAAATGGTCAAAACTTCGATAGTCTATGATTTAACTATCGAAGAAAAATACGTGTGCAAATAACGATATTATTTCCAGATGGAAATTCTATCAATCAATCATCAATCATATATATATATATATATATATATATATATATATATATTCATATTTTCCTTATTTCATTAATTTACTTATCTCCTGTTTCCCTATATTCAGCATTTCTTATTTTCTAAATTTAGAAAATATATGTTACTACCATTGGAAAACATTCCCATTTCTTGTTTTCTATATCAGAAAACATTTCTGGTTCTTAGTTGGAAAACATTTCCAAAACTCCTTCATTGGACTTAGACAGATGTTTTAAACAAACCATCGCGATGCCAACTCAAACCATTACGCTTATTAACTAAATTCCTTTAACCCACCTTCACTATCGAACCTTAACCATTCCCAAGTTAAAAATGAACTCAATCAAGTTGGGGTAATACTACCTCTCAGACCTTAACTGAACAACGTTTCTAACCTTGAAATAGACAAAGTTCACCTTTTAAATCTTTAACAAACTTCCTTACGTAACTCTCTTTCGAATCATCTCTATTCGATAATTCTTTCCTTCGAATAAGGTATATTCGATAACTCTATTCAATTTACTCTATTCGATTAACCCTTTTCAATTAACTCTATTGGACTAACGCTATTGGATTAACTCTATTTGATTTAACTCTAGTTGATAACCCCTTTAGCTCTATTCGAATAAACCAAATTCGATTAACTCCTTTAATTCCATTCGAATAAACTATATTCGATTTATTCCTTTAACTCCATTTAACTCTATTGGAATAACTATTATTCGATAACTCTATTTAACTCTTATTCGAATAACTAATATTCGATAACTCCTTTTACTTTATTCGAATCACTAATATTCGATTAACTCAATTGATTCTATTCGAATAAACTATATTCGATGAACTCCTTTATTTTAACTCTAATCGATTAACTCCATCGAATAACTAAATTCGATAACTCCTTTGAATAACCAACATTCTATAACTCACTTCGATTAAACAAATCGATAACTCTTTTCGATTAAACTATAATCGATAACTCCTTCGATTAACTAATAATCGATAACTCCTTTCGATTAACTAATAATCGATAATTCCTTTCCTTTAACTCTATTCGAATAACTAATATTCGATTAACTCCTTTTCGAATAAACTATTCATTTATAAAGATTTACTTTTAGTAATGGTTCTTCACTTTACAAATGATTTCCCTTTTAGTAACGTTTTCCTTTTTATAACATCCTATTCGGTTATAAACAAATTTCCTTTTTTATAACTCTATTTATTTTCTAAATATTTCCTTTTTATAAAATCTCCTTTGATTGTTACAAATATTATCTCTTTTATAAAATCCTTTGATTTTATAAATAAATCTATTTTCAATATTCATTTTGAAAATTCCCTTTTCACCATTCCGGTATGTTATGGTATTTAACACATCAAATCACGATGACCAATATCGTTCAAACACATGTAATCGACAACAGATTATATATCGCATCATATATCATAATATATGAAAAACAGTAAAATAATTGTTGAGGAATCCAGTCGGATTCCTCTAACCTATTTCCCTGCATCCACAGATGATACACAATAAAATCAACATCACTTTCAGTTCCATATGATATATTCTGTTAAACAGAATCAATATAGAAATTCAACTAAATGACTAGCAGTTCAATCAAACAGTCAACACACAGTCAATCAGACAATTTTTAACAGTTCTAAAAATACAACATGAAAATATAAACTGTTCAGAGTTGGTGAGTTTTACTCACATTGGACTATCATCGTTAATTAACGATAGTTGTCGTTGATTCAAATTGGACAATTTATTTTGCTATAAATTGTAACGAGCTCCGATGGACTTCCAGTCAGTTCCATGACGTAGTCACCGTCCATACGATCCTAACGCAACTTACGGTTTGCGATTCTGATATCGTACGAGAGAGTTATGAGTTTTTAAACTTAACACACTATTTAAAATTATAAAATAACTTAAGATATTTAATTTGGGCTTTTAACCTTTTGCTTGACCCAACCATCCTCTGAAACCCACCATCCCGCTCCTTCTTCTTCTACACCTGAAATGTTGTGACCTGTTTCTCAAAACAACCCATGACCATGATCTTTGAACCTCCCAAACCACATCATTGCTCAACGGAAATCTAAACCGAGACTACCATGTTCTTCCTCATCTCGTTCTCCTTCTCCCCACATCCCTGAATTTCAGCTCGGTCCTTCCCCTTTCATCGCGTCGATGCCATCACGGTGGAAACCACCGAACTCCATTCTCACCAAAATCCTCCAAACTCCACCTTCCGGCACGGTTTTCCATCCTAAAGCCGATTACGAACTTAGATTCACCCCTTCCTCAAACCATTGGCCAAAATATTTAACCCAACATCGCTCTGGTCATGTCGAGCTACAGGAAAATTCCGTCGCACCTTAAATAACTTACACCAAAACGAAAAGCAACCCTCACAGATTTCGAATGTGTATGTATTTGGATTTGTAACAATTTATTTGAATTCGAATGATTTTTTCAAAGGGGAAACTCACGTTTTGTTCTAGAAAAGAAGAACGGCGGATTCATTTTGCCAGAAGAACAATTAGGTCTTAAGGGAGGTAGTTAAGGGGTATTGATACCCAATCAAAATATCTAGATATTTTTATATTAATATTTTATTTAATCCTTTATATTCGTTTCTGACTTCTAAAAATCCATGTGATCACACATGATACCTAAAAATCACGAAACTAGACATGTAGCTACAGCTCGACATTACGGTCCCAACGAAACTGGGTTCGTCGAATTCCGACTTTGTATGCTCACACAGCGTATTTTTAACTGTCAGAATACTGACTGTTTTCCACTCTAAAAATCTGTACGGCCACACAGTGACTCTAAAAATCACGAAACTTGACACCTAACAATAATTTGACATTGCGGATCCAACAAAATTAGTTTCGTCGAATTCCGACTTCATTTGCAAAAGTGGCTTATTTTTAAAGCTCTGAATGACTCATTTAAATATATAAATATATTTAAATATAATTAAATTAAATATAAATAAATTTATATTATCGTATATATTCACAGTGGAATACCATACAGCTCTAGAATATTCCTATATGAATTTCTAACTCGATATTCACTTCTGGGTCAACCCGATATTCGATTTATATTGAATTTCCTTTTTAAAATATAAATAATTCCTTTATAAATTATAAAGGAATTCTACAACGACTTTTCTGAAATTTGATTTGGACATAAATCAAAATCTACACGATGAAATCCCGATTTTTCTCTTCCACTAGAAAGATATACTCCACCAGCTCCGTACGTTTCTTGTTTCACAGAAATCCGATTTAAAACGAATCCTGTACATTCAGTTGAAGTTCAAATCGCCAAATAACGAACTGCAGCGCCATTTCAAGCTCGATTTTAATTATAATATAATTATACGTTCAAACTGTCGTTATTTAAATATATTCGTTATTCTAATTTAATTCCAAGCTGAATTAAATATCACAGATGATCCAGTTCACACCATATCATCATTTCAGCCAATTCTGATTACTTCAGAATTAAATATATTATTTAATTTATTATTTTAATTAAATATTCACCATTATTTAATTCCACGACCATTAAATTCTCTAAATCACCATTTCAATAATTAAATAAATTAATTATAATACCTCTGCCAATGCGGGTCATTACAATAATCCTACAACATAATTACAACATGCAATCAATACTTCATATCACATCCATACAATCCGCGTTATAACTTAATCTAATTAAATTACTAATTATTTTGCTAAAACTATCGAACTCACAACCCAAAAGCAGTCTTGAGTTCTGAATTCTGATTTCTAGAGTTGAATTAGCGCTCCTTTGATGAAGATTCGCTGTTAGGGTTAAGTAGTTCTGATTTGGTTGCTGTTCTTCTTCTTAATTTTGGTGGCGGCTGCTCTAGGGTTCAAGACAACAGCATGACGGCCATAGTTTTAGTTTTAATTCTGATTTAGGGTTTGAGTCTATGGGTCTTTTTATAGATTTATGAATTAATTTAAGCCGTCGGATGTTCTTAGGGTTAATCAAAACCATTCAATCATGATAGGGTGATGAGTCAGCCCTAATGGCTCAACAAGGAGTCAGAAAGGACTCAACAACACGGGTCAGCCTGAACCAGAAAACTGTGCAGGCTCCAGCCTCGGCCTGGGCGCACTTGGCAGGTGCGCCAGTGTAAATATGTACTGGCGCACTTCCCAAGTGCGACAGTGCATTTAATTTTTTTTCTTTTGCCACCACCTTTCGTTCGTCCATAACTCTTTCATCCGGTACTCGTTTCCCGCAAACTCGGACTCTATTTCAACCAGAATTCCGAGATGAACACAATGGCGCAACCCAATCCCCATAATTCTCACGTCTGAGATTAATTATTCTTTAATTTAGTTAATTCGATTATTCAAAAATCTGGGGTGTTACAAAACCCTTCACTAGAAGTACACCCAAGTCTACCATTCTGTTTCTGTTGGGATCATCTTGTTTTTGTTATACTAGTATTGGTGTAGAGAAAAGTACTTGAGAAGCGCGATATATTCTGTTATGTTTATTCTGTTTATCCTGCTCAGTCTATTATACCTGCCTTATGATATTGTTATCTCTCTCATATAGTTTATATGCCTGTCGCGATGCTTTTACTTATTTATATTCTAAAAGTAACTAGACTCGTCAGACTTTATGTCCGACCCGTTTTGTTTCCCTTTCTCTCTCTCTTCTATTTCCCCCCAGGTTCTCAGGGTGGGAATACTCAGGTTGATTAGGATTCTCTCTTTCATTCTACTTGGAGCTGATTAGATGTACCACTTTGATTTCCTGTCGTCTTTGATATGGCTATTTTTGGGGACTATGCTTTTTATATGTTAGTGTACTCTGATGAATTTAGTACAAGACGGAAATTTTAAGTTGATGTAATGGGTTTTATGTATTTCAGACTTATGATGTAACTATGTTTTGGACCACGATGTTTTCTGTTTAAAGTTTCAAATTCGGCTGTTATTTTATATCTGTCTTGTGATGTTTATGTTTATGTTTACCTATAACGCTTCACGAAACTTAATGCATTCTGTTAAAGAGTGACATTAACGGGCGTGGGGTGTCACATATGTACTTACATTAATGTGATAAATGTGGTTTTTTGGATTATTATAATATACTAGTAGAATTGGAAATTATAAATTTGAATGTTATAGTAGGAAAAATGTGTAATAGAAATTTATTTATAGTGTTCTAACCATGCAACGGAAAGAATAATTGTAACAATTTTGTTATAATGTAGCATTATGTTAGTGCTGTACAGTTTTTTTTGCAAGAAGTAAACAATTATTATAGCCACCAAACTGTTGGAGAATGGAGTTTTGATGACAACAACCTTATTTCAATTATCATTGATTATAAAATATATACTAACATCTCTATCTAGAATCTATAGACATATATATGTAGGATTTGTATACAGGACATAAGTACTAAAGACTATATAGTTTTAGAGTTTCAGGAGATTCAGAATTCAAGATAGATTCAAGACTTATGAGTTATCAAGATTATCAAGACTTCAAGAAAAAAATAGTGATAGAGTCTAGTTTATATGTAAGACTCCAAATAGCACTCCAGGTTCAAACTCTGTTTTTCAAATTTTCTCTTTTCAAAATTAATTTCAAAACTATTTTCAAATTGATCTCAATCTTCTCTCGAAATAATTTTTAATCTTCTAAGAAATTCAAACTTATGATTTCAAATATATTTCCTAATTTATAATATTCTTATTTTTGTAGTTTTATTAAATATATTTTTCATCTTTCTTCTTCTCCATCTTCATCTCCTTTCATTACACCATTAATATTTCATATTTTTATGATTTCTACACTTATACTCTGCCGGTTTCAAGTTTAATCGTATAAAACCTCTTCTTTTCTCACTCTCTACTCATTACTCTCTGAATCGAAATGCTATTGAAGAGTTATAGGGCTGTTATAAACGTTTGGGAAGTGCTTGGGATAAGGTGTGTTCCTTGTAGCCTTGAAATCAAGGAAAGGAATCGGTGGTAACCTTGTAGCCGGGGAAATCAAGGGAAATGTACTTGATCAAGGGTGTTTGGAATCGGTGGTAACCTTGTAACTGTGAAATCAAGGAGAATGTACTTGGATATTGATATAGTAATAAAACTCTGCGCAATCCAGTGTTGTGTGGGACTGGACGTAGGAGTAATCCGAACCAGTATAAAATCCGATGTGTTCTTTCTTTTTCTGCGTCTTATTTCTGTTTATTTTTGTGTTTGTGTTTGATTCTGTATCTGTGACCATCTCTGTGGTTTGATATTCATATAGTAGAATATATAAGTTTGAGATTTTCTTAAATTCCTTAAAAACGCTATTCACCCCCCTCTAGTATTAGTTTTGCCTTAACGATCCATTCCGCATTCCCAAACAACTGGTATTAGAGCAAGGTTTTTCAAAAAGTTCATAATTTGATTTTTGAAAATACTAAATGGAAAATTTTGAACACTAGTTTAAATTCATGTATTGCATCAGTATTAGATGAGTCTGCATTTAATTTTATTGGAAAAATCAAGTTATCATGATATGATTTCTTGAAAATTTTAAATAGATATATTACATAATCATCATGATGTTATTATCTCAAATTACAATTTGTTATTTTGAAAAGTCACTTGATTCTTTGAAACGGTATGTTGTTTTATAGGAAAAGAAGTTATCTTTGATGACTGTTGGCCAAAAGACACTAAGATGATAATTCTTCAATCAAGAAAAGAAGAGTTTATGAAGGGATATGACTTTTGGGCTTATAGTAGTTGAAGTGTCCATTCATTCAAAATTCAAATTCAAATTTAAAAATTTAATGCCAAGTTGGTTAAACTACTAAATCATCGATCTCATCATCAAATCTTAGAAGATGTGCAAATGATTCAGATTCATCATCAAGCGATAAAGAGCCAAAAATCGGAAATTCAAGTATGTGTTTCACGGCAATTCAAAATTCAAAGAATGTCGAAGAAATGGATCTAAAAACCGGGTAAGCCTTAATTAATTTTTAATTTTTTTGGCTGAATGGATGTTTTGTTTGCTTTGTTTCGTTTGCTTTGTTTTGAATTTGAGAATTAAACTTTAATATTCAAACTTGAAATTTAGAATTAAATTATTATTTTGAATTTTGAAATTCAAAATAATAATAATTAGTAAAATAATAAAATAAATTGTTTATGTTTGTTAGGATTAATATTAATTCAGGAAATAATAAAACTTGAAATATAACTCGATATTATAATCAAAACAACATGTCTTTTGAATTTCTGCATGTATGTCGACATACATAGAAGGGCATGTCGACATATGTACCAATAAATTCAAATTTTGAACTTTCAAACTTCCCTCCATATTTTTAATAAGAAAATGCCAATTCAAATTCTAGTTATTAACTTTGTCTGTCTACTTATTTTCTTATACCTTGTTTCTAAATGTATATATATATATATATATATATTAAAAGTATATAAATTAATAATATTATATAGACATGATAATATGATATACAATTTTTTTTTAATATTGTTATAATATAAATTTATTTTTTTATATAATTTAAACATGCATAGTTTAACTTATATATTATTTATATGATTTCATAACAATTTTGGGTTACATTATCACAAATTCTATTTGTAATTTAATACTTATTTTGATTTCTTTTTAAGATTTATAAAAGCTTGAATATTTGACCTAATATTTTGGCCTAATAATAATAATAATAATATATGATTTTATGTCTTAAATGTGTAGTTTAAATATAAGAAGTTATAATTTTATGGTTTAATTTATATCCAAATTTCATAATTTTATTATGACTATAGAATTCTTTTTAAAGTTTTGACATATAAATGGTTCCTTAGCAAATTGATACATTTTTATTTCTAAAAGTTTAAATTTAAAATTTATTTGTATCAAAAGATTGATTTATATTTCATAATAAATTAAATTTTAAGTCCTTTTTAAAATTAGTTTATATATATACAACATATATGTTTATATAAAATAGTTTACTTTATATGATATAATTCTATATTCTCTTTAAAAAGATCTTCAAATTTTACTATATTGAAGAAGCAGCCTACTAAGATTATTTAACTTCACATTTCTCACAGAATTATTCTAAAAAAATTATTATCTATTATGAATACCATAAAACTTTCATCTTTACTATCCTTTAAATCTCTTTCATAAGTATCATTAACCTAAGTCTAGATTACTATCATTACACATCTTATATCATATCATACATCATCTCAAATTAAATCCATTCACATCACAAGTTGCATTCAATATATCACTTCATATAGTTTTGCATATGACATACTGCATTATAACCAACACACTGCATTACTTGTTAACTTTAACTCCATACATAACAAGTATACAATATGAGAAGTTTTTATCTAATTAGAAATATCGGATTATTAATCAAATACATAACATATTTACTTTGTCTTGATTAACTTAATTGACTTGTTTGGCTTGGTTGAATTGATTGGATTGATTGACTTGTTTAATTTGTTTGAATTGTTTGACCTGAATAACTTGATTGACTTATTTAACATGGTTAAATTTCATTAGTGGTTGATAGGTTTGTTAGAAAAATACTTATGCATTTGTAGTCAATAGGAGCTTTAATGGTTTTCAGGAAAAATAGAAGTTACAAGAAATGTTTGGGTTTATGTTTTGACGTTTTGTGACAACAAAACTTAAATTGGTTGATTGTTTGGATTAAATTGCTTGAATATTGAATTATCATTACTTGACATATATTACTTTAAGTTGTTTCATAGTTTTAAGGATATCTTATCAGAGTTATTTCTTAGTCTAGATTACAGTCTTATTATAGTTTTAAGGAAATTAGAGTTTAGGCTAGGTTTAGTCTTGTATTAGATTAAGGGGGAGTTTTATAGTATCTTTAGAATTTCTTTTTCATAATGCCAAAGGGGGAGAAATTATAAAATATAGACTTAGTTTAAATAGAGTATATAGGATTCATATTGACAGGGGGAGTATTAGAAGGATCAACATCAACAGGTATGAATATTTTATAAACCAAGGTTGTCATCATCAAAAAGGGGGAGATGGTTGGAGAATGGAGTTTTGATGGCAACAACCTTATTTCAATTATCATTGATTATAAAATATAAACTAACATCTCTATCTAGAATATATATATATATATATATGTGTGTGTGTGTGCAGGATTTATATACAGGACTTAAGTACTGAAGACTATACAGTTTTAGAGTTTCAGGAGATTCAGAATTCAAGATAGATTCAAGACTCATGAGTTATATAGTAATAGAGTCTATTTTATATGTAAGACTCCGAATAACACTTTAGGTTCAAACTCTGTTTTTCAAATTATCTCTTTTCAAAATTAATTTCAAAACTACTTTCAAATTGATTTCAAACTTCTCTCAAAATAATTTTTAATCTTCCAAGAAATTCAAACTTATGATTTCAAATATATTTCCTAATTTATAAGTATTCTTATTTTTATATTTTTGTCAAATATATTTTACTAAGTTTATAACATTCTTATTTAAACTCTAAGTTTTCATATAACCTTTTTTATATAGTTTATAACTATCTCTGTATAAATTCCTATATATATGTTTACAATTATATTATATATAGTTTTATATCACATATATATAAAGTTTTTAATCATATGTTTAAATAATATTTTCTTATGTTTTTATACTTCAAAAATAATGTTTTAGCAACTAGTTTTGTTTCAGCAATTTCCGGAATTTAAATATTGGTTTTAATACTTTAAAATTGTTTAAAAATCATAAAAATGATGGATATGTCGACATACATAAATGGGTATGTCAACATATAACTGTCAGAAATTTAAATTTGAAAGGAAGTGTCTTTTCACCAATTGTAACGTTTTAGAACCGTTGCAATCTTTCATATCTTATAAGTAGGGGCTGATTTCGAATTTTTTTCATCATTCTTCTTCTTCTTCGTTTTCATCTCCGTTCATTACATCATTAATATTTCATATTTTTAGGAATTCTACACTTATACTCTTCCGATTTCAAGTCTAATCATATATAACTTCTTCTCTTTTCACTCTCTACTAATTACTCTCCAAATCAAAGTGCTATTGAAGAGTTATAGGGTTGTTGTAATCGTTTGGGAAATGTTTAGGATAAGGTGTGTTCCTTGTAGCCTTGAAATCAAGGAAAGGAATCGGTGGTAACTTTGTAGCCGGGGAAATCAAGGGAAATATACTTGATTATGGGTGTTTGGAATCGGTGGTAACCTTGTAGCCGTGAAATCAAGGAGATTGTACTTGGATATTGATATAGTAATAAAACTCAGCGCAATCCAGCGTTGTTTGAGACTAAACGTAGGAGTAATCCGAACCAGTATAAATCGATGTGTTCTTACCTTTTCTGCATTTTATTTCTATTTATTTTTGTGTTTATGTTTGATTATGTTTCTGTGATCTTCTCTGTGGTTTGATATTCATATAGTAGATTATATAAGTTTGAGATTTTCTTAAATTCCTTAAAAACACTATTCACCCCCCTCTATTGTTATTTTTTCCTTATTGATCCATTCTGCATCCCTAACACAAATAATGCTACAATAGATAGTAACGAATTTCCCATAGCGTTTCAGTGTGTCATAGAAGCTTCAGACGGTGATTCCATAGCCTGTTCAGATGCTATAACAACATGACATGTCAACATATATAGCAATGTAGCACGTTTCAAAACGCTGTAGAAAAGCAATTGCACTAATATGACCCTGTTTAAGATGGCAACAAAAGTACATTTTTCATTGCAAGAATTACACGCTATAGTATCTACCAGACTTTTCACAACATGTTGATCTATGACCTTTATAGAATCACTATAGAAAGTTGGATAATTCTATTTCAACCCAGTTAACTGCTGAGTAGCCCCCTTAAATGCAGTAGAAATAGGAAAGCCTATCATTTTGCTGAATAGCCCCCCATTTAATTTTAAAAAAACCAATAATACCCTCCCTCGTACAGGCTTTATGTGGTTATGTAGAGAACCATGCAAGGACACTTCGTGGTACCTAAATATACCACATAGAGCCACTACGTGGTATCATTAGGTACCACGTAGTGGCCCTGCGTGGTTTACTACAAAACCACGTAGACCCACTACGAGATACACTGAAAATTAAAAAATCTGAAATGGGGTAGTTTCGTCCTTGATTTTTTATAAAAACAAGGGGCTACTTAGCAATTTACTAGGATGAATTAGAATTTTCCTAGAAAGTTTTTATAGTAGTTATTAAACACTATAAAAAGGCTTGTTCGTTGTAGTGATGTTTCAGAGAAGCCGTGAAATATGCCAAAATCTTCGAGAGTGAAAACAACTATATCAAGAAATCCACCAAGTTTTAGAAGGGGGTTTGTTAAGGCAATTGGTCTTACTAAAATTTAAGTTAGCCTTGTATCATTTGGATGAGAATGGTGATTCTTTTAGTTGGGGTTTGGATAAGAGTTTAGTTTACTCTGTTAATTCTATGTACAATCTTATTAATTTTTCTGGTGTTTCTTTGCTCCCTTTTAAGCTTATTTGGATTTCTAATTCTCCTCCTATTCTTATGTGGCTGATTATACATAAGAAACTTAATACTGTTGAGCTTTTAAAGAAGAAGAATATTTTGTTTGATGTTAAGTGTTGTTTTTGTAGTCTTTTGGATGAAGATGTTGATCATTTATTTTTCTCTTGCAGTTTTACCAATTATATTTTATCTATGGTTTTAAGGATTTTTGTTTTTGGTTGTTCTAATTCCTTTAGTAGCTGTGTTGAGTATTGGGATCATTGTAGATTTGTTTATAATTCTAGACAGAGATATGTGTTGGATTATTTAGTTATTATCATCAATTGGTTCATATGGTTGGAGAGGAATCAGAGATTTTTTTCATTTTATTTCAGTGTCTGCTGATAATTTAATCATTAAGACAATTAATTACTGTCTGGATTGGATGACCGGTTCGCATTATAAGTTTTTTGGGAATTCGCGTTTTTGTTGTTTTTTTCTTAAGGTTAGGTTTAATTTGAGTTTATTTATTAGAATCAACGGTTACTTTAGAGGTGATAAGTCTCGCATTTGTTGTTAATTTCTGTTTTTAGGTTTTGCTTGTTTGTCTCTTTTTCTTTTTATTTCTTTTTCACATATATGTATGGATATATATATGTATATATATATATATATATATATATATATGTATATATATATATACATATATATATATATATATATTGGTATATATATACACACATATATTCATACATATATGTGATGGGTACTTATGGTTTGTCTAGTTTATTTTAGGTTCCAGGTTGTTGGCTAGTATTGTGGAGCTTTGTGGATTGCTGTCCGGATTGGTGATTGGCATTTCTATTGGAGGTTTTTTTTTTTTTTTTTTTTTTTTTTTTTTTGTGTTTGTTTTAGAGAGTTTTTGGGGTTGTATTTCTTTATTATTGTTGTTATTGCTTGGTGAGTATGGTTTATTGTATTGGAGTAGATATACTTCATTGTCGGGTGGTGGTTTTGCCGGAATTCGATATTGGAGTACGATGGACGGTGGTTTTTCCGGAGCTCATCTATCTACTATCCTTTACATTCTTAGAGTTGTGTTTTGTTTTGATATGTCTCCTTTTGTTCTGTAGTCGGATTCTGTATTTTTGTTTTATATTATATATGTGTGCTCTCTTCTCTTTAGAAGATCACGCATTTTGTTTTTAAAAAAGAAATCCACCAAGTTATTAACTTATTTTAATTCCATCACTTACGCCAAGAATAAATTATCCAAACCCGATCCTAAACTCCTCACCAACTACCAAAACTCTAACAAAAGAACCACCATCACTAACCTTGCCAAACGAAAGGGGTTGACCCCTGAAGAACTACTTAATAAAAGGAGGAAAAAACTTATGTTATGGGTGCAATAAACTGTGGCATGTTGGACACCAGTGTAAGAACAAACGTGTCTGTATCCTTGAAGGAATGATGTACTTGGATAGTGAAGAGGAGACCGAGAGTAATACCCATGTTGACACTAATCAAGAACCTGATGAAAGCAATGATAACCCCGCCAAGTATGGCATACCAACTTCACACACTATCAGAGTCTCGTGTGTAATCCAAGGCAAACCCGTTCAAATATTGATTGATTCTGGCTCCACCCATAGCTTCATTGATGAACCCTTAGCCAAGAAATTGTCCCTACCTATTTATGAGTCGAAGAAGTATGATGTAGTCGTCGCAATGGTGAAAAACTGCAAAGGGATAGAATTTGTAAGCAAGTCACACTCAAGCGCCATAGTTGTTGTATTCCTATTGACCTTCTGTTGATGCCTTTGGATGGAAGTCAGGTTGTATTGGGAACTTATTGCATGAATACGTTAGGTGAAATCACCTTAAACTTCAATGATCTTCAAGTAAATTTGTTTATGATGTGAAACAATTTGTGTGGAAGGCTATTCAACCTGAAAACATTCAATTGATTGATCAAAATAAGTTTAACAAGGAGAGTTCAAAGGGACACATGGCCATGATGTTTTGTGCGACAGGTGCTTACCACCAAGCAAGAAACCCTACCTATACTCCCTACTATTAAATCCTTATTTCAGCAATTTCCTGAAGTTACCACTCCTACAACCCTTTGGCCATAAAAAAGAATGCATGATCATAAGATTCCCTTTCAACGTGACTCTAAACTGCCTGCTCAAACCCTATCTATACTCTCACTATATTAAGAATGAGTTAGATAAGATTGTGCAGGAAATGTTGGATAGTGGAATCATCAAACATAGTTGCAGTGCTTACTCTTCCCCTGTAGTCATGATGCAGAAAAAGGATGGCACGTGGAGGTTGTTTGTTAAATATCAAAGCTTGAATAAGATCACCATCAAGGACAAATTCCCTGTTCCCTTAGTGGATGATCTTTTTGAAGTGTTGCATGGGTCGTCTGAGTATTTTTCAAAGTTGGATCTGAGGTTCAGGTATTATCAAATTTGGATGGACGAAGAAGATGCGCATAAAATCTCTTTTAGGACTCATGAAGGACATTGCAGGTTTACTATAACGCCTTTTGTCCTCTCTTATGCCCCATCCACTTTCCAATCCCCAATGAATTCCATATTTAAACCCTACTTGAGGAAGTTTGTGCTAGTCTTTTTTGATGATATTTTAGTTTAAAGCCGAAGCCTGTCTGATCATCTAAGCCACATACATGTAACCTTGTAAGTGTTAAGGAACAATTCATTGGTCATTAAGTTATCCAAATGTACCTTTGCAAGTGGCACAATTAATTATTTAATTAGGGAATGTTATTGCCAACAAGGGCATAGTTGTTGATCCTAGTAAGGTTGAAGCTATTAAGCATCGGCCTACTCCCAAAAATTTGAAGGCATTGCATGGGTTTCTTGGGTTGACAGTGTATTATAGAAAATTTATCGAAGGATGTGGGATGACTGCTAATCCTCTCACCAATTTATTAATAAAAGATGCATTTGGATGGAATGAGGGCGCTGCTACAGCAATCAGTTGAAGGGATGTCTTATTAACCCACCAGTGTTGAGTATGCCAAATTTTAATAAAAAGTTTGCAGTTGAATGTGATGCTAGTGAGGTTGGTATTGGAGCAGTACTACAGCAAGATAATAGACCAATAGCCTATTTAAGCAAAGCCTTGCTTGAAAGAACACTTCACAGTCCACATACGAAAAGGAATTACTTGCCTTAGTACTTGCCACTAAAAAACGGTCACAGTACCCACTAGGAAGGGAATTCATCATAAGGACAGATCAGCGGAGCCTAAAATATCTACTGACCTAGAAATTACATAATGTAATCCAAGCAAATGGTTAGCTAAGTTGCACGGTTTTGAATATCAAGTGGAATTTCATAGTGGAAAGGAAAATATGGTGGCAAATGCATTATGAAGGAGAGATGAAGTAATTGTGAGCCCAGGATTGTAAAGCCCTATCTCAAGTACAACCTAATTGCGTAGAAGAGCTTAAGGGTACCCTTACTCTGTCACCATTCTATACCAAGGTCATCCAAAAAATTCAGGAAGGAGAAAAGGTAGCAAAGAAGCATAAGTTGGTTGACAACTTGATTTTTTATAAAGGGAAGTTGGTTATCGACCACCATAATGATTCTCTTATTAAGAAACTGTTAAATGAATTTCATTTTACTCCACTGAGGGACATTCAGGCATGAATGGGACATTGAAAAAAAAAAAATCAAAAATGTATTCCATTGGAAGAAAACGAGGAGACATGTGGAACTTTTGTGAGAGAGTGTGATATACGCTAAAGGAAAAAAAAAACCAGTAAATATTAATATTTCAGGGTTACTGCAACCCTTAGCCATTCCAAAGAAAATTTAAACTGAAATAAGCATCGATTTTAACACTAGTTTCCCAAGAAGCAACAAATACACTGTTATATTTGTTGTGGTGGACACGTTATCTAAATATGCCCATTTGTTTCCACTTGCACACCCTTAGAGCATCTCCAGCAGTGGCTGGAGAGGCTGAAATGAGGAGAATCCCCATTTTAAATCGCTTTCCCACGCTCCAGCAATGGCGATTTGAGCGTGGGGAGGTGAGAGAAACGGGGATTCTCCCCATTTCATTATTAGAGCGTGGATTCTAAACGGGGAACAGAAACCCGTTTAAAGGATAATTTGAATTTTAAATTCCCGTTTCCACAAAAATAGGGATTTCTGAAGATCGATTAATCTCTAGTCGGTTTTCAGAATACCGTTTATAGAATTTTTATTTTATTTTTTTAAAATCACCGTTTAGTGCTGGAGATGTGGGAGGAATCAACGTTTTTTTTCCTTCTACCCACGCTCAAAAAGGATGGACTGATGGAGATGCTCTTACACAACAAAAGATGTAGCATAGCTTTTTTTTCATAGGGTATTCAAGTTACATGGCCTTCCATCTGTCCTCATTAGCGACTGTGATGCCTTGTTCACTAGTTCCTTTTGGACGGAGTTGTTTAAGTTACAAGGTTGTGCACTTAAGTTGAGTTCTGCATACCACCCCCAAACAGATGGCTAGACCGAGGTTGTCAACAAAATAATGGAAGACTATTTACGATGCTTTGTGAATCACAAGCCACATGAATGGTCTAAATGGCTTACACTTGCTGAATATTGGTACAATATTACCTGAGGAATACCTACAAATACTACCCCCTACCAAGCTGTTTATGGCATAACACCCTACCCTATTAACCTCCCAAACACGGCCAAGGTGCAATAAGTAGAAGATGAGTTGTTTTCAAGGGATATTGTAATGCAAATGTTGAAGGACAGTTTGAATTTGGCTAGAGATAGAATGAAGAGGTACACGGATTTGAGGAGGACTGAAAGAAGTTTTAAGGTAGGAGATTGGGTGAATTTGAAATTACAACTATATAGGCAAATAACTGCAAAAAATTGTAAAGCATAAGTTATCTCCTAAATATTATGGGCCTTTTAAAGTAGAAAAGAAGATTGGAGAAGTTGCCTACAAGCTGAAGCTTCCTACCCACGCTAAAATTCATTTCGTATTTCATGTGTTACAATTACAGAAGAAAACAGGGTATGCCATCATTGTTCAAGATGATTTACCTTCATACGTGGAGGAAATTGTCAAGGAACCAGAGAGAATCATCGATCGAAGAACTGTGCTAAGAAATAACAAACCTGTGGTGCAAATATTAGTCAAATGGAGAGATTTTCCATAGGAGGAAGCGACGTGGGAGGAATATTGGGAGATGATCAGAAGGTACCCAATACTGAACCTTGAGACAAGGTCCGTTTTCAAGAGGGAGGGAGATGTAACGTTCTCAAATGTTTGCAGCAAGCAAAATTGGGAGAAAGCAATGACCACGCAAACCCTAAGCCAACATGTCCAGAAATTCCACAAGAAAAGAGAAGTTTCGATCATCTGAAAGCGTCAGGGTGCTTGGAGGGAGTGGACGTTAACTCTGACCAGCAAGCATTGGGTAATGATGCGTGCTATGCTGTGCACGTGCACGTTGTACTTGCATGAGTTGTTCTTGTGAAAGAAATGTAATTAGGGTTGAGGTGGCATTTGCTAATGTGTATATACAAATGCTGCTGATCAATTGTAAACCTGTGAAATAAACTAAGTAATTTTTTCTTAGTTTATAACCTTGAATTTATTTGTTGCTTCCGATTTTCCCTCTCCGTGTTAACTCAAACATTCTGCTATTAAGCTACCTTCCTGAAACTTTCATCACTTGTAATCAACACTCATGTCATCCTCTCGTATTACCAGATCAAAGAAGAAAGACAACGGCATCATCTTTGGGAAAACGATAAACAATAGAGCAATAAATTAGTAAATCAATGATAGATGGAGCATCCGCCAAAGCGTTTAGCGAAATATTGGACGAATCAATGGCGGATCTACCATTTTTTTCTTTCAAGCATGAATTTGTTCTGAAATATTGACAAACTCAGGTCTGAGATTCTCGAATTAGTAATGAGCCGTGACTTCATTCGGAATCAGAGATGGATATGAGATTTAAAGCAACTAATCTTATTTGCATTAAACAATGAGAACTTAGATATCGGAAAACTGAAGATAGAGTAGACCCAAAAATAATGGAGAAGAAAAAATGTTGTGTCCGTCAGAAACCAAAAAATAATAATAATAATAATTTGTAGTAAAAATTGGATTCATATAGTTTTTTTTACTCTCTTGCAGTAGGTAAACCTACTTGACGATCGTTTTGATTATTTAACAATATAAACCAAAAATAAAGTTATAAAAAATACTCTCTCCATTCAAATATAAGATGTTTAAGAAGTTTGGTGTGTTTAAAAATATAAAATGATTAAGGTCTTAATGCTCTCTTTATCTGTAATTCATAATAAATGATGACACTTTTTATGCGTTTAATCATGTTTCAACCACTAGCTGTGCATGAAAAGAAGCTAAGTTAAGAGAGAGACTTAATTTGAGCATGCATTAAAACACCATTAATTGTTTATTTGATTCTTGTGCAAACAAATAAAACATCTAATATTTAGAAATGGAGGAAATAAGATATTTCAATTTAGAAATAAAAACTCAAACTGGTTTCACATGATTTCGACACAAAAATATAACTAAATATTCATGAAAATTATTGTTTATTGAATGTATTAAACTTATATAATTTCTAAAAACATAATTTACACACTAAGTATGTGTCATGATCGTGCACGAAACGTGTGTCGTAATGTTGTATGTATTAGCTAGGACCACCTTTGGAATTAGAAAGGTATGAAATTATTGATTTTAAATCAAATTGAAGATTTTCAAAAAAAAAAAAATCAATTTTGAACTTTTTCATCATCTTTTGCATATGTTAGATTGGAACACATCCAAACAATAACACCAACTAAGCCATAAATCCCAAATAAGTTGAGGTTGGTTAGAGATGGAACCCAAAAAAAATCTGTTCAAATGTATGAGTTATAACAAGAGATTTAAAGTTGAAAGCATAAGTAAGGATAAAATAAAATTTAAAATATAGTTTAAAATAATTAAACACATAATAATAGTAGTAGTAATGTGGCGATGATGATGATGATGATGATGATGGTAATACTAGTAGTAATAGCCACTAAAGACCAACACCACGCCTTATGCCCCTAATACACTAGTGCTATCAACTAAAACTAGAAACTCTTCTTAGACTACCGAAAAGCTCAAGGTTCTGGTGCTTGGATCGTTAACTTCCATGCACTCCTGTTTGACATCAGCTCTTCAGATATACTCCAATTTCTCAAGTCTCTTTTTAATATCTCCTCTCATGTCATTCTGGGTCGACCCCTATCTCTTTTTGGGCCTTTGGTGCGATCTATAATTCCAATGTGCATAGGTGCACCGTACGACCTTCGTTGGAGATGTCCAAATCATCTCAAGCAGTGTTGGATTAAATTCTCTTAACATGTGCAACTCCAAGCTTGTCCCGAATATCATCATTTCTAATTCGATCTCGTCTGTTTTGTCCACAGCTCCGACGCAACATACGCATCTCTGCAACACTTATGTTCTGAACGTATTGCCTTTTAACAACCCAAAATTCTACATCATATAACATTGCAAGCCTAATTGTTGTTTTATAGAACTTTCATTTTAACTTATGAGGAATCTTTTTATCACAAAGAATGTCAGATGCCAATCTTCATTTCATCCTGCTTGAATTCTAAACTGCAACATGGATCCTGGATACTACTTGACCGGCGAGGTGACCTCTCCATCATCAAATTTGATACAGCTGAATTCACACTTCATATACTATGTTTTAGTTCTTCTAAGCTTGAAACCCTTTGATTTCAAAGTCTTCCTCCACAGCTCCAGCTGTCTATTAACCCATATCCTACTTTTATCAATCAACACAACACCAACATCATAAGCAAATAGCATACACCAAGAATCTCACCTTATTTATGCCTTTTGTTTTTTCATCCATCACTGTAGCGAAAATATAGTGGTTTAAAGCCGACGCTTGATACTAAGAGGAAAAGGCATGGTAAAAGACCAATGATAAAAGTGATACTGAATAAAAGAATGAATTATTACATCATAGTTCAAATGCTGCTAAACAAACAATATTACATCAGCAAGAAAACATTAAACAAACACATCAAATTATTATCCAAATCACAATGGAAAAACCCAACATCTAAACGCCATATTCTGCGAGATCATATTTCTTCAAGAGCTCAGCACAGTAAGCCAAGGGAACAGCCTTCCGAAATCCCAAAGCATTAGCATATCTAACATCAGAGGCAATGCCATTATTGTGTGTTAGGAAGATACGAGACCTTTCCCTGCCTTTCAAAATCTTACTGCATCCAGGGACTGGGCTTTCCACCGCTACAGCCTCACATATCTCCTCTTCGTGTTCCCCGTCTACTTTAATTCTGTAAGATCCTGTTTCATCGGTCACGCCATCGTAGCTGCATGTCGTTGCTTCTGTTGTTCTTAATCTGCATTCAACTCTCACCTTTGCACCTGATATTTTTTAAATATCAATGAAGTTTCAAATTTACTTGAAAGAGTTTAAAGTAATTCAGGCATCATCCTTTTACAACCTAACTTTTAATAGTATGTTCTTTTTAGTTAGATTATTACAAAAGAGAAACTTATAGTCAGATTATGATGTGGTAAGGACTGGCTTTCATGACTGCCTTGTGATTTGCTTGTGTCCTTCAGCATTAGCAATTATGCTTCTAGTCATGACAGTTTCAAAACAAGAGAATTAATACTGCTTCTTTGTAGTGATGTCTCTATAGGCCAATAGCTTCACAGTCATCCATTTACTAATCAATTCAATGGATTAATGGTAATAAAAATAAACTGAGTGAATGAGATTCATCTGGGACATGGGATGCACCGTTCACAAGGCAAATAAATCATCTCTTCTCTTGAAACGATCTTAAAAAAAGTAGAAAGTCGAACATAACCTCCTTTTTAAATTTATTTATTCTACATCCTTCCCTTCTATTTTCTACATCCAATTTTTCTGAATTTATTTCTTTTTTTACTTCTCTCGTTTTCAATTTTAAAAGCAGCCATTTCAACATGAATTATGACGGCTATGAATTATGAGCATATATATCCTTAAAGAGCTTGGTAAGATTAGTAAATTTACCCAAATATCCTCAGGAATTTCGACTTAAAAAAAAAGAACAGGGATGTGGTTTGTCAAAGAAATTTGGCAAGGACATAAATGCTAAATTTTTATAATCATAAGGACGTATACCAAAATTTCATTTTTTAATAATCTTGAAATATATTGCACTTGTTGATATTAGCAATAACAAATTGAATTCTTATTGAATCACTTGTGATGTAAATCCAGAGGTGTAGTTGCTATCAGAAAGATACATCCAAGACATGTGTTATGATTTAAAACGGTTAAATGTTAAGAACATGACGGGTCATTGAGATATAAATAACACAAGCACATCGTGCTTACAAATTCTTAGCATTTATTAATGTTTTATCAGGTGTTATTCAAGGACTGATCCAGCTAAGGATGAGCAAGGACTGAAGCCCGTGTTGAATTTATTAAACTGGATCAACAGTCATACTTTTGTACTTGGATTTTATTTTATTATTATAGCACGCCTAATTTATTATAATCATTCTTGAAGACAAAACATAAACTCAAATTCAAATTCCAGAATCCTTCTCAAAGTTGAACCAATGTTAGGTGTGGCTCATATTGTATTGAGAAGAAGCATGAATTGAATAGAAGATCAGTCACACATTGCAAGATTTCAGAAATAACTGTGGTATACATAGGATTGGTGGCATGTAACATAGATGATTTCCATTTGTTAAAATAAATGTTGCCAAGACATGAAGTGGTGTATCAAGGATTTTGGGTTGGGAGAGTCATGATACGAAGAAAGTATGGAGTTCAGGGACAATAACTCTCGATTTTCTTTTCTGCTAGTGTCATAAAGTAATTTGAAATAATCATCAAAGAGGAAATCTGCAATTATTGGAAGTAGATAATTTTTTACAAAGAAGCTAATGATAATTCTATCATTTTTTCTACATGGTTCGAAAATGTATGTACATAGCCAAATATCATTCTAACACGTTCAAACAATTCTAAACTCATTCAAAATTCAATTGAACTTGTTCAGGTATTGTTGGAATATTTTAGAACATTATCCAAAATCATACATGCACACGCGCGTTCGTACGCACTGGTGTACACACACAAGTGGGTTTATCACCCAAAATCATTTAAACGCATTCGAACAGTCCCCGAATGTGTTTTAATATGTTTGTACATCATCAAGCATGTTCGGACATGTCAGAATATGTTTGAACATCGTTCGTTCATGTCAGAACACGTTTGAAAGTCATTGAAATTTGTTTAAACACATACGATATCAACTGAGCACTTTCCAACATGTCAGAATCCTATACATACTTGGGTCAAAGCTACATATTTATGTGCATGTGTTTATGTGTGCTTATGTACACACTAAAATGAAATTACAGAAATGAAATGTAGAGTAAAAATAGACAATACTGAATGAACAGGATAAACATAACATGAACCATGTGCTCACAAATAAATATAAATGGCAAACATGACAGCTTACGTTACTGAAAATTTGAATATTTTTCCTCTTTCTTATTTACAACGTGGTCAACAAGCCTTAAGATTCCTCCATTCTTGATGACGTGTGTGTGTGTGTGTGTGTATATGTATATATATATATGTGTGTATATATATATACACACACACACACACACACAATTGAGGCAACGATGGTACGTTCAATCGGAGTACTACAGTCCCTTCATAATCTTAACTACCAAACTTTTGAACTTACAGTATTTGTGTAAAATTAAGAATCTTTATTTTCCTGATTTAAGCCACAATACCTCTTTAGAAGTTTAAAAAAATAAAGAATTCGAAACTGTTATTATTCTGATTACAATATAACAAAACAAGTTTTTTCGACTATAAAAAAACCGTTCACTTTAGCTCAATTTTATTTAACCTTTTCACCTATGAAACTCAGATACTCAAATCAGCTTGAAACTAAGATTACAGATAACATTAAGAGGTTGATATTTAGCATTTAACAAAAGCGATGTTATTTATTTGATGGTGAAAAATAGAACAGAACTAGCAAAATTAGCTTAAACCATATGGATGACAAATAATCAAATAATATTTTACTTTACATATTGAGGCATAGGCAATAGTTTGGCAAATGTGACATTGTTACCTCGCTGCCTAGTGTACAACTATTGAAGAGACTGCGCAAGCAGCTTGGTGTGTTTTCCTAGCCTTCAGTACTGGAGCTGGGTTTTGTATGTAATTTTTTTTGTATTTTCTGTATGCTAAGTCACACCCTACGTGATGATGTTCTAGCTCGTTTTCTAGATAATATATGTTGAGGTTTAGCTTTGTAAAATGCCTGCAGCAGATTGGCGATCTGTTTATCTTCTGTATTTTGTTGTTTTCCTTAGTTGGTTTAATGAAAAAAGTGTTACGGATCACTTTAAAAACCGGTTGGACTTGCCAAAATAGTTTGGCAAATGAAGTTACTTTGAGTTATTTAGAAAAAAGAAAAAATAGCATAGGGCAACAACAACTTCAAATTTGAAATTACTTTCTTTTTTCTTTAAAAAAAATCTCGTACATTGCTACTTTTAGCTCTCTGAATGATAAGCAAATAACGAGTTTTATGTACTATCAATATTAATCCCCTGCTAAAAGGAAATTTTGAATCCGCCACTGAGCATTAACGATACTGTTCAACTTAAATTTAATGGTTGAGATTAATAGCAGCATATGAAACATCCTACTCGAAACAGGCAAGGATCTTGATGTTTAGAAGTATGGCCTCTCTGGATGAATTTTTAAGAGTTAACTGGAGTAAATTTTCTATTTTTGCTTTTGTTTTAAGACGTATGATTTTTTTTATTTTATTTTTAATATAATCACATTTCATGGTTATTATAAACACACACACACACACACACACACACACACACACACACACACACACACACACACACACACATATATATATATATATATATATATATATATATATATGTATAACATATAAATGGAGATGGTTATTTGGACACAAAATTAGACATAAATTGATAGACACAGACAGAGTCTTGACCGTATGATCTTTTTATGCTTATATGGAGGGATGAAATTCAGGGGATGATCCAATGATTGAGATCAATTGTGTCGCTATATATATATATATATATATATATATATATATGTATGTATGTATGTATGTATATATATATGTATGTATGTATATATGTATGTATATATATATATATATATGTATGTATATCCCATAAATTACATAAAAGAAATGTATTGGAAACTTTGACATTTTTTAATATCGTTTTTGACTTTAATCGGAAAATTTCCTAAAACTCTTCCTACTATGAATTCATAAACTCAATCAATTAAGTACCAATATGAGATATAGCTCATAGAATATTGATGTTGTACACAACTAAGAATTTACTTACCAACCTACTTGAAGGAAAGTTGATTAAATAACAAAAACGATAATGAATCACTCTTTAAAAGCTTACCAAGTGCGAGAACATCACTCTCCAAACCATGATCCATAACCAAAAATATTTTCCATTGCCAACAGCAAATGGCAGAAAAGAGAAATTATAAGTATTATTGCGATAATGTTATATTCCTGTGATATTAATATGTTGTCAAGTTAATAATCAAAGAGTTTACAAGTTAAAATCGATGTTTGATGACAAGCGTTATTGTCCAAGTGGTTAAGACATTTCGACATAGTGCGAGATGTTATGAGCTTGAATCCCGCCTTGACAGATTTAACGCGCATGCCATATAATATATGCGAGTCTATTTTTACGTGTTTTTTACTATAATGAAAGATATGTGCCTATATTTTTAGTAAGTTAATACATTTTGTTATACTAATTACAAACTATTTGTTATCATCAAATTTGTTGATTTTGCATATTTTTAAAATAAGATGATTGAAAAAATAACAATTATGTTAAACCAATTATATATATATATATATATATATATATCAATTTATTGATCGTTGACGGATATGATAACTATCTGATCTATCTATATCCACGAATTCGGATATTTAATATTCAAAAAAGATTCAGAATGCAAATGCAAATGCAAATATAACACTATCCGTATTTGAAAGTATCCGTTAACATGCAAATTGGACTGCAAATTATCATCAATTTAGTGACTAACAAACAAACATTGAGTGTTTGCTAAATATACCAGAAATACATTGGTTTTACTCTGTTTTTGAAATACTACATTACTTTGAATATTCCAATATTAATGCCCTGTATACACCACAATTCTTATCGATCCCAATTAAAAGAAGGAAAAAATGCAGAAATATCGAGACTAATAAAAACGAATCAAATGATCATATTATACTGAGAAATATATACCTCTCTAACCGTAGCTACAGAAGAGTGTCTGAACCCGCCTCACTTTCAAATATATAATAAAAAGTGAATACTAGGAATGAGTTCCTAAAGTGAAACATTATTTAGTGCACATCTTCCTCTAATTTTCATTATAAAGCGGGTCTCTGTTACTGTAGCAACTTATTTTCTGTGAATTTTTCCGCAACTTCTTAACGAAAATTCAAAAAATTGTAAATATTAACAGAAAAATACTGAAAAAGAAAAAAAGTTGCTGAAATGTCTGCGCTTATGGTGAAAAAATGCATACACATCAGCAATTATTCCATAATGTATTGCTGATAACTAGAAAAGAAAAATAAATTGCTGAAATATCAACATTTATTGTGAAAGTACATATATATCTAGAACAATTCCATAGTGTACTGCAGATATGTCTCAGTGTATCAAAAAAATGCAGACATATCTGCAATTTTTCTACATTGTTGTTTCTATTTTGTAATTTCATTGGGAGCGGTATGTTTCTTATTTGTATGCAATGTACATCATTTTTTTGATGATTTTTCTATAATAATGTGATGTTTGAATAAGTGTAAGCATTGAATTTGAAAGTTTGAAGCAATCAGCAAAAATTGCATAAAGAATGCAATTTTTTGGTATAACTGCAATGATGTCTGCAATTTTTTTAAATAAAGTTTTTCCTACATTTTCGTTGAAGCGTGATTTTTTATTAGTTTTGTTTGTACTTTTCTTACATGAATAAAAAGTTATATACTGAATTAAGTTTTGAAGTTTAGTAGTTTTTTACATTGATTTTTGATTTTTTTTATATATAATTTTTCAAAAGCAGAGATCTAATTTACAAAGTTTTAAGTCAAAGAATTTTTGTGTATTTTGAAACTTAATAGGGACCTTAGCCAAATTGTCTGAATAAAAAGTTCAAAAACGAAATTATTCAATTCTCAGATTTTAATATTTATAGACAAAACAATGACACGACGAAATTAACAACATAGTAAAATATTTTGAAATTTTAAAAAATCTAACCATGATCAATTTCAGATAATGACAAAATTTAGAAGATGAATAAAAAAAGCAAGGTACTTGATAATCAAAATCCATTATTGAGGAAAATTTTGATTGTGTTATCCAATTTTGATTTCGTGAATTTGATAGAGTGTACTATCTACTTATTATTGATGGGAGAAGAGGAGGAGGTAACAAGTTTAGGATGCCGGCAACAATCATATTTTGAAGTGCAGAAAAAAAATGAAGGACGGCTTTCTTTTCTATCATTGACCAGTACTTAATTTGGTGTATTTAGCTACACTCTAAACATTGTATTTACATGATCTTACTTTCAAATAACGAGACAGATAATGATTCATACCTTATCGTCCTTGCACCCCTCTTCTTATTCTTTATTTAAGAGAGCTTCTAAGCCTTCTTTTTTTTTTTTTTTTTTTTTTTTTTTTTTTTTTTGATAGAAGTCCATCGTATTCCTAGGGTGGACACTTGCTCACCTCAAAAATAATGTAGCTCTCTCCTATTTCTAAATATAGAATTATCAAATTCTACTTCAAATCACAAATAACTCATGTGGAAATGTTTTGTCACAAACAAATTTCTATTCATTTGACAATTATCGAAAAGAGGAAAATTATTTCATTCAATGTGTTTTGTCAAACAGTGTTTAATCGGTTGTACATAACATTGTTGAACAATTTGGATATTCAAAGTATGATGGCTTACTTTTCTTTTTATTATTGAAAAATAATTGTTAATTAAAAAAAATGGACATGCAATGCTTCATGTAGTATTCTTGCATATTAAATAAAAAACCGCAAGAAATGTGATTGAGCCACACCATAAACTCATTTTCTCTTAAATATTAGATCACAACTGGTCTACCATAATAGTGGTAATACAAGGCAAATTTTATTTGAACTTAGAGATACACAGAGTGGCCCTCTAGATTTTAAAAAAGATGAATAAACCCTTCATTTTGCTGAGTTTCCCTATTAAATAAATTAATTAATAAATCTGAAAAATACCCTTCCATGCAAGGCAACCACATGGTGTCTTCAGAACAATGCATGGTGCTCTAAACGCATCATGCAATTGTCTTGCGGCGTGTCTTCAAGGCATGGTGCCTTCAGAGCACCACGCAGATGTCATGTAGTTGCTCCGTGTGGTGGACAAGATACTGAAGAAAAAAAACATAAATGCAGGAAAAAGTTAACAAAGGAGTACTTTTATCCTTAAATATTTTGTAAAAGTTTAAGGAAACTCAGCAAATATTTGGATCCAAATAAAATTTGATGTAATACAATTATGATCAACATAAAGGCCATGTTCCTGAACCAAAGAAACATTCTTCCATTGGCGTTTTGCCACTTTTTTGGTTGGACGTAAAAGTTATGTCAATTTTCAATGAAAGGGGCTTAGAAGCTGGAAAATAGTGTGCTATGGCTCTGTCACAAAATTTAGACGTATGAAAAAGATAAATCGCAATAAAAAAAAATACTTCTTATTTTTTTACAGAAATTCCTACCCTTTGTTTGCATCCCCATCACACTTTCAAATTGTTACAATTCGTTTTCTTCCCCATCACACTTTCAAATTGTTACAATTCTTTTTCTTCCCCATCACACTTTCAAATTTCTCCTTTGTACAAATTTTCAATTATAAATTCTGCTTTCGAACAAGGCAAAAGGACAACATTTTCAGAGCTACCAACTTTATTCATCAGAAATTATTTGGAAAAAATTTAAGCATGTCAAAAAAACAAAAAACAAAAAAGACAAAGCTAGAGTGCATCAAAAAATTACACAGATTTGACTGGCGCAAAAGTTGTACAATTGTTGGAACTTGGATGTGCAACAAGCAAAGAATAAAACATGACACTAATACTGTTTCCAACAAAATTTCCAAAGTCTCATATCAGAGGACCACAAAATGATAAGAGATGGACAATAGAGCTTAAAAAGCACCATGGGTGACAAAATAATGGAATACAACACTGACTAAGTTCTCGATATCTCAAACAAGTCAGTGCCGACAAGCTTGGATCGGTACTGAACCATCTTAAAAGGTGAGGGCCCACCTTGCTATGACATGCATTGATACTATGAGATTAAGAAAGTGCAACAAAGCAAGAAGCTAAATCTACCGGTACGAGTTACGACGCATTAGGTTGGTACCGACTGATGGGAAATTTTCTGGAAATGTGCACAAAGGGCTGAGGATCCAAGTCATGAAGGAAAACTTGAATTGGGGACACATAAAAATAGGTTAGTACCGACCTATATAGGTCGGCACTGACCCATTTGATTGTCTTGGAAAATGTGCATGGTGATAATTCATGCTATTCACGCCGGAACTTCCGGTGAAAGAAAATAGCTAGATCAGTTCAAACCTGATATGGAAATTTTGTTGGTAAGATTTTCCTATAAATAACAATCTACCTCTAACAATAAAAGGATCGATCGTCTTCTTCAACCACATAAGATTTTGAGTGAACCAAGATTTACTAGATTGTAACTAGAGTTTGGTTGTTTTTGTATATTTCAGAAATAACTGATAAATAAAAACATTTAAATGAACCTAGATCGAAGATTTTATCAAATGACTAAAAAAAGATTGTGTTTTTTCTTTAATATCTTCATCTTTATATTAGTTTAGTATGCTTTTGAATGATATTGGGGCATCATACAATTTTTTTGGCAAAAAAATCCCAAAATGTTCGATAAGTGAGATAAGTTGAGAAACAAAAACATAAACATGTTCAGATGCCACAAAAAACAGTATAGCCAGATACTGACTGGTGGACTAATCGAGCAAAGGTTTTTTTTCTTCTTCCAAAAACAATAGAATACCAATAGCTTACACATCTTTACCTACTTCTAAGGATACTGGTAGTAAAATACTCAAATGGAGAGACATAACGATAGCTGATCTGAGTTATTTATATTTTCTAGATTATTTTGGAACATGTGGTCATTGGTAAACATGTTACACTTTCAACTTCAATACATATTGTTTGTGAACAATGCATTTTTACATCCACTAACTCAATATTCTTATTCTGGGTTTTTTTTTTATATATATATAAATAAAATTCCATGCTCAACGCTGTCAAAGTTAGAAGGAATAGAAAAGAGAATGACTATTTAGATACAAAACTAAACACAAATTGATAGACACAGAGCCTTGTCCGTTGGATCATTTTGTCTTTATATGGAGGAGTGTAATTCATGGGACGATCCAATGATTTAGATTTATCGTATCATCAATTGTGTCAAAATTTTATGCTCCAGTAGACTTCCCAATAGAAAAGGAAATGAACATTTAGACACATAACACAGATGACTATTTCCCAGTAGAAGAGCAATAGTTAAAAAAAGAAGGGGAAGAATATAACTGACAAAGTGACAATGTTAACTATGATTTGCAATAATGACATTAATACTTAGAATCCAAGTTATCATTAAAAAAATAGCTAATTTTGATTTCTTATCATTTGCGTATAGTATGTTATTTTATTCAAAGAATGCGGGACTTTTAGACAAATACTTCATCCAGTGAGGCAATGAAATCTAATAATTTAAATTACTACGTATTTCAGGTATATTATGCATGCTGATGGATAGGGGAAAGAAGAAGCATCAAATCCTAAATTGTTCGTTAGATGCAGACATTCAACAGGGAAAAATAACCAAAATCAATTACCAGAGATGTAAGTAGACAGGGGAGTTTCAAATCCAGCCTGACACGTGTCACAGAAAACCTTGCCCTGCACAACGAACCTTTCGCTGCCGGGTTTCCTAATCAGTCGCGAACCATTCACTCCCACCGGCATCAAGAAGACCGCCGCCGCCATTACAGCCAGTGCTAACACAGTATGAGATCTCGCCATTTTGTTTTTCTGATTCAGTAATTAGTACGTGAAGCGATGAAGAAGGAACATAAAAGATTACAACAGATCACTTGTTTATAGAAGTTCGGAGTGAACAAAATGAGGAACACCTGGCGACAGAGCAAGCGGTCTACATTCGTGGTAATGCTACCGCGTGTCTTGTAACAACTTCAGAAGCGGAATGGCCGACTGTTCAAATGGGCGGGTTTGGTGTAAATCGGGTGGTCGCTGGTCCCTCTGCGGTTGTCCGAACCGCATCCAACGATTGGCTAACAATTCCAACCTTTATTGCAATATTTTGAAAAGCTCGGTTTTGATTTGATTTAATGTAATGCACTTTGGTTTTGTTTCAATTCGGTTTCAATCCATGTTAGTATGAAATAAAAGAATTATTTTAAGTTTTAACAACAATCAATTTACAACAATGTAACGTTCTTTTCCACTAAAACACTAAGTATACACTTTCTTGCTGAATTAATTGATTAATTCATAGTTGTATAAATATTCCAAGTTGACGTTTAGAATGTAAGCGAAATTGCTTATCAGTGCATAATCATAAACTAAACTAAGAAGAATAAAATTATAATTAGCATTCAAATCGCAACCGAACCGTATCGATGCAGATCGAATTTGCTTGAGATACTTGCTTTGGATCGCAGATTCGGTCCAGGTTTTCACATATTTTTTGCGATCTGGTGCGAGCAGTTCTCATATAGATGTACGGTTTATGTCCACCTCATAGTTGATTACAATTGCAAAGCTCAAAACTTGATGGAACCCTAAAATATGTTGCACCCCTCTCTTTTAAGTTTGCTTCTAAAATCATCCAAACTTTTGCTTTCTGATGCAGTAATACAGTGCCTAAAATAATAATAAAAAGATTGGATATTTTAAACACAACAGGACACTATGCAGAGCTAAAAGCACTTGATTTATGCTTCCTACTACGACATCGTGGTATTAGAATGTAGAAATCCAGGTGTTTTTAGCAACAAACTTGTCATCTGGCTGTTTGGTCTGGCTAAATCTGGAAATTCAAATAAATGCGACTTGGCAACTATTGAGGCAAGCAACTCAAATTGATAGTACGAAGATCCGGTACCATTCACATACAAGGGCATACGACAGTGGTCAATCGGACCCAGTTGAACAGCATCATAGAATGCTTTGGGTACGAATAGGTATTCTTTCCAGTAAACAAATTGATATTGATACAACACCATATTGCCAGTTTTGCCATACCCAAATGTTGAATAATTGCCACGGCCTAAAGCCGTGAAAATTTTGTTACGACTTTGGTCCTTGGCGAAATGGATTAGCATGGTTTTTGGCCGTGGTAATTTTGAAAGGATTTGAACCGTTCCAATTTCAAGATTTTTTTTTTTTTTTTTTTTTTTTTTTTTTACGGTTGTTGTTCCTTCTGTCCAATTATTTCACACCCTTCTACCAAAAGAAACCCATTCAAAATAAATGCTCCTCTCTGAACTATCTTCCACGATTTCATTCAAAACAGTTCACCGTTCATCAATTTCACTGATCTGTTCATCCAGTTGCTTCTGTATTCGTGGTTTCTTCCCATTCCTAGATTCTCACTCAAGCTATTTTTCAGATATCGAAACCCTAACTTAACCGATATAGGGTTTATTCCAAATTAGTCCAGAATCTGGATTACTTTTTGGTGATATATGTTTATATGTTATTGACAAATATAAGTTATGTGTAATCCTTTCAGATCCAAACTGTGACGGAGAAAAAGGAGATCATTAGGGGTTTTGGCTTGATTAAGAAATGAGCAGTTACTAAGGCAGCTGCAAGGAGGATGCATGGCCCAAAGACGAAGCCACAGATGTGGCGGCAACAGAGGGATGAATCGTCCTGGTAGTAACCATTATTCATATTCTTTTAGTTGAGATACTGGGATTTCAAGATCAGATTGAAACAACAATTGAGAAAAAAATAATTCTTGTAGAATTTATTAATTTGAAACTGTATATGATTCGATACAATGATATCAGGAAATAGTACTGATATTTATACAGGTGGTAATGGTAATGTAAAGGACCATTATTTTGGGTAAGTAATACGTGAGATTTATGATGCGACCCAATAATATAAAACTTAACAATAATAAAATGTTGGCCGAATCACTTTTGTTTCAGTGTATGCCTGTATAACATTCCTTTCATTTTCCCCCTTCATATCTAGGGCTGGCCATGTCGAATCCTAGTTTGCATTCCGCTTCCGATCTTTACTCAACACTTTGTGCTTAACCTGCATGTGATGGATCTGAGCTATGAGCCTCAATTAAGTCCTTCCCTCTCGCTGTTTGAGTTGCAACATTAATTGTCAGCTTTAAGCTGTTGATTTGAGGATCTGGTTGTAGGTGAGCTATACTTGATGATGAGTTTGTGTCGATTGACCTAATATTCAAGGCGTCACGTAGTCTGGTAAATTTTTTAGCTGAGAGTGCCTTGGTAAGTATGTTGGCCTTTTGATGGTAAGATGGTATGTAATTTACTTGTAGCTTTCCATCCTTTACTTGCTCTCGAACGAAGTAAATGTCAGTTTATATATGTTTAGTTTGTGTGTGCTAAATAGGATTAGCAGACATGTACATCGAGCTTTGATTATCGTACCAGATTGTTGTTTTTTGATTGTTCGGTAGATTTAGATCCTTTAGAATTGATTGCAGCCCTATTATTTATGATATAGGACTTGCAATGCTTCTATACTCTACTTATGCACTTGATTTTGAAATTGTTGGTTGATTTTTCGATGTCCATGATATTTGGTTGTCCCTATCGGGATCTGCTGCATGGTCTGAATCAGTGAATCCTGTGATATTTAACTCTTTTCCTTCTTTCATTATTAAACCATACTGTATAGTCCCCTTTTAATATCTCAGTATTCACTTTATTGCTTTCCAGTGTTCATCTCTTGGGTCTTGCAAAAATTGTGAAACTTTGTTAATACTGAATGAAATGTCTAGTCGTGTTATGGTTGGATATTGCAATGCCCCTACAACACTTTCTATACTGTTTTATATTATTTATTGATTCTCCTCTGTTTTTAGATAAATGTTTACTGGATATTATGGGTGTTGTTGACGGAAAAAACTGTCGTAAACACTCAAGATTCCAATTACTAGGAATTATTAATTTGGTCACATAGACAAGAACAGAAAGCATAAATAACACAAGAGATTTATAGTGGTTCGGTCTCATGAGGGGCCTACATCCACTTTGAAGTGTTGTTGGAATATTATTGATAACACAAAGGTACGAGGCCAAGATCATCTCATGACATCTCATTACATTCATCTCTAAGATATATGATGTCATAAATATCATATATTTAATATATTAGGAAAAAACACTTTTTCCCGTCTTCTTCCTCAAATGGGAGATGCCATTAAAGTAGCTCTCTAGAGGTCTTGAGCTCACAAATTCCAACCCCTT
Organism: Allium sativum; assembly: GCA_030737875.1. Lineage (NCBI taxonomy): Eukaryota > Viridiplantae > Streptophyta > Magnoliopsida > Asparagales > Amaryllidaceae > Allium > Allium sativum. The sequence continues at coordinate 410,466,076 of CM060913.1, forward strand.
TGAAGTATGATGCCATGGGGTATTTATAGGAGAGGGTTAGGTAGGAGCAGGTAGAAATGGGGGACCACACCCAGAATTTCGCACCTGGAGGCTGCATACCCACAAATTTCACACCCCGCCCCGAGGGGGCGAATTTCGCACCTCGTGGAGGTGCGAAATTCGTACTGCGTAGGATACGAATTTTGCACCCTACCGGGCATGAAACTTGTACCCTTTGGAGGTACGAAATTGATACCCCGAAGGGTTCGAATTTCGTACCCTGAAGGCTACGGATTTCGTACCTCGTGGGATGCGAAATTCACACCCAAAGGTACAAATTTCACACCCTGTCGGGTGCGAATTTCGCACGCCGGGGGATACGAAGACTGTATGAATGGGTGTTTGGGGGCTCGAGATCCGGGCTTGCGAGTCCTAGAGATTCGAGGCCTTGGTTTGGGAACGTGTAGGTGGAGGCGTGAGGTCCCTCTTTAACCCTGTCTCCTTCGCTCCTGAACATCCCTCTCGGCCTTAGCTCCACGTGATGCGTTGAGTCGAGCGTGTCCAGTGTACTTTTGGGGACCGAACCAAAATGCCGGTTAACATATGCTCCCCAAAGTACGTCTTGTCTTGACATGATATGCTTTGTATTAGTTGATATAGTAGTCGGGTTGTTGACTTGTCCTTTCACATAGGATAATGCATATACTTAAACTGTGACCGAACTGTTGGACTGTTTAAATTTCCTCTGTACATCTTAATTTTGCATGACACCGCACACACCATGTTAGCTTTCACCAACACGAGGAGTACAGTTTATTACAATGCTATGTCTAATACTAGTGCGTTAAAGTATAGCTAACGATGCAAACATGATCAAAGACTGGAAAACCCCTGGAAGCCGAGGCTTCTTCGCCCTCATCACATACGTCCAATCCTACCAACAGTGGTAGCTCAAGTGGCAGCGAGCTTGAGACTACTGAAGGATCCATTCCTTCTCAAACGACCAGTTCACCTGAAGTATCTGAGCATGGGGAACATACTGAGAGATTGCATTCTCAGGTCATACATGAAGAGGTCGAGAATGTGGATATTATGAGCGGGGATGCATCGGCGGGCCCAGTGGCCCCGGATATGTTGCCCGATGTAGTTATCTTGGAAAATCCGACGGACTCGGTACCATCGCGCATGGATGCCACAACAGTTAGGAAAATGGCGGTGCGTTTCAACATACCAGTGGGCGATGTCCATTCCCCGGGAGAGGGTGGCTGGGCTCATGCACCGCCCGAGGACCTTACTGCTTGGAATAGACAAGCTTGCTTCTTCGGATGTGTGCCCCCGGCTAATGATTTCATTTAGGACATTTTAAGCTACTTCCTCCTTGCACCATCGCAACTGCACCCAAACGCCTATGCTTCACTCTTAGGCACCTATGTCCTCTGTTGCGAATATCTGAATTTGGAACCCATCGGAGAGGATATACTGTACTTCTTCCGTCTCGGGAGAACGAGTAACACGTCACCCTCCCAATGGTTCTTGGAAGCTTCTCCTGCCACAAAATTCTTTGTCGGCAAGTGGCCTAGGCCGTCAGTGTTCAAGCACGAGTGGTTCTTCATGCGCAGCCCTCCTGGGTTTGCAAGGAGGTGGATAGAAGGGAGTGAGTAGTATTGAGCTTTGCTTCTTGAGTTTCTTGCATTTTTTGTTTCTCTCCTTATAGTATTTTAATGTTGATGGGAAATCCTGAGGCGCCTACCATGACGAGTATCGTCGCCGCCTTGATGCTCTACGAGCAAACCCCGTCGAGTTTCGTAAAACTGGGACCGTGACAAGCCAAGAGTGTCTTCGTCGTGTAGGGTTGCTCCCTGATGATCAGGCTATAATTAGGCCCGCAGTGGCAAGCAGTGTACCAAAAGAGGTAGTGACGAAAGGTCCCGTGGCTCCTTGTCAGAAATGAAAGTTGCCCTCTTCCGGGCCCAAGCCGAAGAAGGCCGTTAAGTTCCAAGGGATGTCGGTGGAGATAGGGCTCACGGTGAGGAAGCCGTGGCTGGAGATAAGGGCTCGCTGATTGCTCATGTCACGCCTCTGATAGGAGAGGCGGGGGCAGGGGCATCGCTCAGGCCACCATCTCCAGTGACTTCTCTTGGAACCACCACCCCGCTTGAGGATGAGCGCCAGTTTGATGGCTTAAATAAACTTGACCTAGAAATATCCCCGTGGTCAGCTAGCATGGACGAATTAGCTCTTGCTGCGAAGGAGTTAACTCCTTCGAGCGGATCAGAATTTGGTTTGTTGAGAGAACACTTAGGACATACACTTATACACACTACATAGCCCCTGAGCTCATCTGAGCGTGTGACTCGTATGACTTTTATTTATTCCTTTGACAGGTTATATAGCCAAAGGGTGCGGAGGACGAGGTTATAGACATGGAGTCCGCCCACACCCTAGGAATCTTTTCTTTGAGGGTTTAAGAAGAGGGACCAGCTTGTACGATACTCCACCCCCATCGGATCACGACAATGAACACCGAGGTGGGGATCGATCTCGACGATCTCCTCCTCTTCCAATTCGGGTGTCTGAGGGAGACTCTCGACTCAACTTAGGGGGTTTGTGGATTCCGCCTTTAACAGCTCCTTTACCTACAACACCTACGGCTCCCACTCCAGTTACCACAGGGGGGAGCAGCCATTCGGCCGAACAAGACCGAAGAGGATGATAGTAACTGGAATGCGAGAGGTAGTGGAATATGAGCGACAAGGGCTTTCTGTGGAGGAGCAGAGGGCATGGTTAAAAAAGACTTTCCCTCGACACTACTTCGATGAGCTGACGGTCCTTCCTGATCTACGTCCACAACCCGCTAGGGACTTCGGGGAGATCTGGATGCATGTGAGGGAAGCATACCACCAGGTCGATAAGCTTACAGCCTATTCTTTTCATCCATCGAAGTTGATCAAGAGGAAGAACATGAAGCTCACCAACGAGAGGCTAACCATTGATATCAAGCGTACCACCGTCCGCAATTTGAACGCAGAAATAAGTGAGCCTGGCTTTTTGTATTGAGAAATTTCCATTATTTTCCCCTATACCTTCGAATACTAACTCGTGGGTCTCATTGTTTTCAGCTGAGATGAGGCAAGGATATGTGACACTCAAGAGAGAGGCCGATCACTCCCGTTCTATTTTCGCGGAAACTGTAGTTGACCTAACCACCGAGAACACAGCCCTAAAGAAGGACAAGGCTGAGGCGGATAAGGTTTTTACCGATCCCATAAGGGATAACGCAAGAGAATCTCAGCTCCAGGATGACAATAATGCTCCAAGAGCAGAGAATAACAGCCTGAAGAAGCAGCTCGAGGAGATGAGGAAGGCGAACGAAGATGCGGAGGCCAGTAATCGGGATGTGCTGGGCATAGTGGATGGATTGAAAGTCGAACACCTGAGAGAGGTTGAGCATCTAAGGGAGCAGTTGGAGGACACGGAATTATGGGTAGAATCGTCCGTGATGGAGGATATCAAGGACATGTATGTTAAGGTTCTGAGGCTCCATGGACTCTCGTGGGTTGATGATTATTCTGAGAACTGGCTCGGACTTGGGAGAGGTTGGTCCCATATGAAGCTTATTTGCACCAAGTGGATGTGAGTACTTTGGATGAGCACTGACTCACGATTGATCTCCTGACCGACGAGGAACGTGAGAAGTTGGAGGAAGGTAGGAGGTTGTTGTTAGAGGATGCTGAGAGGGAGAGGCTAGCGACGCTCGCCGTTAAAAAGGGGAAGGTTGTCATGACTGAGAGTGTGGTGGTAGCAGAGCCATTTGCAGAGGGAAGCTCCTATCGACCACTGGCCCCTGAATTGGCCATGGTGAGCAATCCCGCAGCTTCAACTAGGGTTTCAACCGAGTATGACCCTGAGCATCCGAAGCTAGGAGAGATCGGATTCACTTTACCTGGCACCACGAGTACTCCTCTTGTCCTTTCTACACCATCCCTGACTGGAGGTAAGTTTCTTTTGTTGTGCATCCCCGAGGATGACATAATTACCGAATTTGCGGACTAAAAGGTTGTGTTTTTACTGTGCAGCCACCCTTGGATTGACCGTGACAGCGGGCCCTGCCCCCGTGATCCCACAAACAACTTAATCTGGGATAGGACCTACGGCAGTGCAATTTGGAGAAGGTGGCGATTTGTTGGACACCTACTCGGATATAAGGATAACGCCCAGCCTTTATGAAAGCCTTATCAAGCATGGAGAGGTGGTCGACGGACAAAGTGCTCATGCCCAGGGCCCAGTGGAAGCCAATGTGCCTTCGATGGTGGCTTTGGTAGAGGCCCAAAAAGTCGAAATGGCAGCTAAGTGTGAAGAGGTGGAGGAGAAGCAGAAGCACGACGAGGCTGCTAAGCATGAGGTCCTAATGAAGACCAAACAGGATGCAGAGGCGAGAGTTGCTGAGACGGTCGCGTGGAGGAAGGCCAATGAGGAGGCGGAGAAGAAGAGGGTTGCTGATGAGGCCTAGAAGAAATGGGAGGGTGAGGAAGCCCAGCAAAGGGCCACCGAGACCTTGAGAAAAATAAGGCTGGTGATGCTATGACGCATAAGTCCCAGAAGCTTGCTGAGCGACGGGCCGCTAGAGAGGATAAGGAGAGGGCTGAGTGGGAAGGCAAGGAGATCCCGAAGGAGAGTGACATTATAGTAGGCCTTACTGCCAGAAGTTCTCCCATGCCAACGCCGCATACCACCCTTGTTGATATCATTGAGATCTCTAGCGGTGATGGTGTAGACGAGAAGCGTCTCTCGGCTTCTCATGAATCGACTACTTCCCAGAAGGTCCGTGATGGATGGAACATATCTGGTAAGAAGAGGCCTAGCGCGAAGGATGAACCATGGAGTGTCGAACCCGCAAAGAAGAAATACAAGCATAAAAAGAAAAGACACGATTAGTGTTAGCAACTTAAGTAGAAGTTACCGTTTATTTTGGTAGTGTAGGCCGATAGTTTACGCGAGTACGGACCTCGCTTTTGGTTTTTCAAGACATGGTGTGGTTTTCATGTACACCCTATCATTAGAAAGAAAGATGTTAGTCATGTAGTCTGTCAAATGTGTGTGTGTGTGTGTGTGGAATTGGAATATGAATTAGTAAAGATTGTGATTTGTGTTGAGTGTTCGTATGTTCTTCTCATGTTTTCCAGCGTCCTGTACTTGCACCAGCGAACTTATCGTTACACTTAACAAAAAAGCGATCGGGGACCGCGCTCTAGGTCAATTATTCCAGAGGGGTGTGATTGAGCGCAGGCTTTTAGTAAGTTTCCCTCAGCTCAGGAAACTCGTAGTTTGTGAAGCCAGGATGAGCGCCTGTTGTTTTGGATTGCCCGGGGTTAATCCCAAGTGTAGCGAAGGCGTATGACGTCACGTTTTGCGGTATGTCCGGTATCTGGCTCTCCCTTCGTTCATCGGGTTGAGGCGAGCCACAGGCGTCATTTATTCACCTGAGAGGAGAAGCCCGGATCATTAGCCCGTAGGGTTCGATCGTGGCCATGGGCTACCCTTTAGCCTTGAGAGCTTGGGGGAAAAAACGATTTAAGGTCGGTCTCGGTGCTGCGCCAAGATTCGATCGACACCTGTTGCCAGGGGAGAAATTTACATCACTCTTGACTGGCTGTTGGGTGGCCCCACGTCGCTTGGGACTTAGGCGCGAAACCATTTATCCTCGGCCTTGGCATGGGGATGAGGTTCGAGTTCGTGGTTATTTATACTCGGGCGCACCACGGGCCGACGACTCGTGTAGCGTTGCCGGTTCCCGTGCTCGAGGTGCCGGTCATAGCTAGTGTAGTTCGACCTCGAGGTTGGCTCAAGGTTTGGATGGCGACTCCGGCTCCCGTGCTCGGGGTCCGATACAGCAATCGATTGTTCACACACAAGCTGGTCGTCAGGATTAATCAAACGTGTCATGCGCGGAGTAAAAAAAGAGAAGAGGTAGAAAGTTGAACATTATTTCTACTAATAATTTTGGCAATAAGAGCCTTTATAATGCCTTGAATTTCTAGAAAACAAAACATTGTTGGAAAGCGTAAACAACTGTGTACTAAGTTATGTAAAGTAGCGGCGAAAATGTTCACTGTTCCATGCCCTTAGGAGTTCGGTTCCATCTATAGTTGTGAGTTTGAAAGTTCCATCGTTGAGCCTTTGTTGTATGGAGTATGAGCCTTCCCAGCGAGGAGCAAGACCTTCTAGTGGAGGGAACACCCATTTTAAGACGAGGTCGCCGATGTTGAGGTCCTTATGACGGACCCTGGAATTGAAGTATCAGGTGACTTGCTGTCGTTGGGCGGCGGCTCAGAGATCAGCTTCATTCCTTTTTACCTCTAGAAATTCGAGTGACCCCAAAAGTAGGTCTTGGTTTGTTTTTGGGTCGAAATAGGTGACTCGATGAGATGGAAGCTTGAGCTCAATGGGAATAACGGTTTCGAATCCGTAGGCAAGGGAGAAAGGAGTGTGTCTAGTCGTTGTCTTATGGATGGTTCTTTAGGCCCATAAGGCTAGAGGAAGTTCGTCCACCCACATACAACCATCCTTCTCTAGATGTTTCTTGATAATGGATTTGATGACCTTATAACCGCCTCGACTTGCTCATTGGCTTGGAGATGAGCCACCGCCGAGAATCTTTTTTCGATGTTGTGCCAATGACAGAAAGCTTTGAATTCGGCGCTCTCGAACTGGGTGCCATTATCGGAAAAGATAGCACCCCATATCGAGTAATGATGTTGCATATAATGAAGTTGATCATCTTCTTGGTGGTGATTATGGCAAGTGCTTCGGCCTCTACGGTAGAGCACCCCATCCATAAGAAGGTAGCGAGCTGACTGACGCGTGAGTGCTTGTCTTTCCATGTAGCGTCCTGGGAGGGTCCCATGTTGCATGTAATTCTTGATCGGCATCATCCAGGATTCAGTTTCGGATTCGACGTTCATGGCCACCTCAGTTCGTATTTGCTTGATACTTAGGGTGTGACGGCCCGCCCCGCACCAATCGACATTTACTCCAAAAGTGCGCTGTACACATGTCCAGTTAGCACGGAACGGGTCGTCAGAAGGAAAAGGAAGAAGGAAATGAACATACAAAGAACCTGTAGAATGTCTCACGGCGTAGAGAATAAAATATAATAATAACATACTTGACATAAAACAGGAGAGACAGTGCATAAGCTGAAAATCAGAACTAAACATCATAGCAGCGGAAATCCAAAATACAGCTTATTACAACTTTCAATCTGTCTCAAAGCAAAAGTAAGATAAAGGAGGTACACTACTAATGCCCAAGTAGCGACCACCAACGACACAGGGAGAATGTGTATATATATCATACGTGGAAGCCTCCTGCCCGCCTCCGAATCAGCTACTCGCGCATCACCAGCTAACCTGTCTCTAGTCTGCTCGTGTGAGCACCCAGAGTAATAAGAGGAGACATAAAACTCTGGGTTAGACATAAAGCCTGGTATGAGCGATAAGCATTTAAAGTGAACAATAACAGGTAGACTAAAACATACCTGAACCTGGACCTGCAACCAAAGAGTTAGCACTACATGCTGTACAACACTCTAAGGTACCATATCAAACGGTGTAAAGATACAGAGGTGGGGGAGGTGTGCATGTCATAATGATGGAAAACAATCAAGCATAGCATCCATCCTCACATCTCTCACTCAGTGCGTAAAGCATACGATATTCACCACTTCGATCACCCAACATACCTTGCTACGATCACTTTGCCCCCATGAAGTCATAAATGGCTTCACTGCACTAATAACGTAGCCACAAATCCTTCGCTATGTCCACTTTGCCTCATGGAGTCACAAGAACCCCACTGCACTGGCTCATAGCCTTACTAATCCTTACTATGTCCACTCTGCCCCATGGAGTCACAAGAACCCCACTGCACTGGCTCATAGTCTTACTACGCATCACTTTGCCCCTCGAGTCGTAATGACTCTACTGCACTGATAACGTAGTCTTGCTACCATCACTTTGCCCCTCAGGTCATAATGACCCTACTGCACTGATAAGTAGCTCATCATTCATTTTTAGTGGTGAATCGAAGTTATGAACGTCGACAACTCCTTAGCACACGTCCCGCAGCAAAGTCCAACCATGAAGTGAACTCATTGGTTCCCAATTGGATCATGAGCTCTAACTTCTATTTGGACTACCTTTGCATCTCGGGTTATTGGTCATCACCAGATCGGATCGGGTCGTAGCCTTCAGGTCATAGTAGTTCGGTTCAGAGTCCAGTTTCCCCTCGTCACCACGATTCAGATCGAGTCACGTCATCAGCTCGTGGTCACCCATACGGATCGGGTCGTAGTCACCCTTTCGAATCGGGTCGTGGCATCCATTCGGATCGGGTCGTGGTTCCTCCTTCACGTTAGTTCGTGTTTCCCCCACTGGTCGGGTCGGGTCGGGTGCATCTTCCCAGGTCGTCAGCTCGTGAGCATCTGAAGTGGATCGGGTCGTGCTCCTCCCTTCGGATCGTGGCGCCTCATCAAGCTAAATCGGATCATGGAGGGGATTCGTGATCGGGGGTGGCCATACGGATCGTTGTCTTCGGGTCGGATCGCCCCTATGCCCACCGATCCGGTCCGGTTCGGGCAGATTCCTGCAGTTCCTCCAACGAGCAGTTTACGCCCCTCGACGGCGTTTTCGACCATTCTAACTATTCTAACCAATTACAAAGCATTTCATAGCAACATGCATCATCAACCACAAACATCAAAACATCAATATGATAGGTAGAAATGGATCAAACATACCCAAAATCCCATATTTCCCCTTAAGCATATTTAGGTGAAACTAATGATAGAATTAACAAAACTTAACCAAATTAACCCAAATTCATATCAAAGGTCTAAAACATCATTCCGAATTTTATAAACATTTTTCCAGAATTTTATCATGTTTAAATTCGCTAATTAACACTAATCACCCCTAATTAGCCATAATTAGTGCAAAACTATGCAAATCACTCACCTTAGCCACAAAATAAACTAAGATCTGAAATAAAGCTCTGATTTGATGTGAATTTTTATGCTAAACAGCAGCTCCAATGTTGCTTTGGGGTAGATCTTCCTTGATTAGAGATTGCTAAGCCAAATTCTTGACCAAAAGATGATTTGGAGGTGATTTAGAGATTGAATGCCATTTTTAGGGTTCCTTGGTGTTAAGTGGAGGCTAGAAAACTGGAATGGAATGATCCTCTATCTCATTTCAGCCTCCCAATAACCCTAATTCCGAAATGGGTTATGGGCCTATCCACTAATCACCCGATTTGGCTCGGTTAAGCAGTTTTTCACCCTCCAAACCTTGTTTCAGCCATATCTCCCAAACGGTAAGTCCATTTGTCTATTATGACCACTCTACGGAAAGGTAAACCATTAAACGAATCTAATGGAAGTGTTTTCAGGTCAAAATTCCTTTCCAATCAAAAGTTATGGCCTAAACAGTACCAACTAGGGGCAAAATGGTCATTTAAAAATCGACAAAAATCATGAACATGGGAAATGACTCCAATAGATGTTTCCCAAAGTTACATGACCATACGACTTCACATGGAAAAGAAATAAATATTCTATGATCCCCCGATGCGTAGAATGCGGGTCATTACACTCTTCCCCCCTTAAGAAATTTCGCCCCCGAAATTCCCTAATCAAACATACACAAAGGTTCCCGCATGCCTATCAACCATAAAACAACCATCAAACATGCAAAGTAAGTAAAATAAGTCCATCCTAGCATGCGGAATAACTAAATCGCAAGGTAAATCTTACCAGGCAAAGAGTTCTGGATATGTCTTCCTAATGCCCTCCTTTGTCTCCCAAGTACAATCATTCTCGTCCTCGCCCCACTGAACCTTGACTGGCTTCACCGCCTTCCTTCGAAGTTGCTTCGTATCGTACCCCACAATACGAATCGGCTTGCGGTTCCCAACCGCCTCGGGTTCTACTTCGAAGTCCTCTAACTGATCAGGTAAAATAGTCATATCTGAGTCGTGAACGAACTTCCTTAGTTGGGAAACATGAAATACATTGTGAACTCCTTCCATCTTCTCTGGTAAGCCAACCTTATATGCCAAATTCCCGACTAGTTCAAGAACAGGGAATGGGCCAACAAATCTTGGTGCCAACTTGCCTCTCCTGCCAAATTGAATCACGCTCTTCAACGGAGAGATCTTGACGAACACCAAGTCACCAACGGAGAATTTCAAGTCTCTTCTCCTCTTATCAGCATAACTCTTCTGCCTATCTTGGGCAGCCTTCATTCGTTGCTGAATGATCTTAATCTTATCCGAAGTTTCTCTCACCACATCTGGTCCAAGCACAAACTTCTCGTCAGTCTCTATCCAACATGATGGTGAGTTGCACGGTCTTCCGTACAAAGCTTCATATGGAACCATACCGATACTGGATTGGTAGCTATTATTGTATGCAATCTCTACTAGATGCAAATGGTCATCCCACGATCCACCAAAATCCAATATACAAGCTCTCAAGAGATCTTCCAATATACGATTCACCCTCTCCGTCTGACCGTCGGTCTGAGGATGATATGCGGTACTGAGATGTAATCCTGACCCTAGAGCCTCTTGTAAGCTTTTCCAAAACCCACTAGTGAACAACGGGTCTCGGTCACTCACAATGCTTTTGGGTACTCCATGAAATCTCACTACCCACTTCATATACAATTCTGCCAACTTGGCTGCCGTTCTGGTCGATTTGACTGGTATAAATCTTGCACTTTTAGTCAATCGATCCACAATTACCCAAATGCTATCATATCCCGATCTAGTCCTTGGTAAGCCATCGATGAAATCCATCGAGACTTGCTCCCATTTCCATTCGAGAATCTCTAATGGTTGCAACAACCCACTAGGCTTCTTTTGCTCGGCTTTAACTAGCTGGCAATTCATGCATTTGGATATAAACTTCCCAACGTCTCTTTTCATCCCTTCCCAGTAGTAGGTTCGCTTCATGTCTCGATACATCTTATTACCACCGGGATGTATAGTTAGTTTTGAGTGATGACATTCTCTAAGCACTCATCTCTCAAACCATTCACGTTGGGTACAAATAGTCTTCCATCCTTCCAAAGCCATCCATCTCGATCAAGCCCATACACATTCATCTCCTCATCGATACCCATCTCTAACTTGGAGATGATTTCCAATAGATTAGGATCGTCCCTCTGGCTAGAACCAATCCGCTCTATTAAAGTGGGTCTGATCACCAAACTAGCTAGCATAACTGGATCCAATTCGCACCTTGGTCTGAAATCAAACCCCGCGATATACTCCAGTTGCTTCCACTCGAGAAACATTGCCCCTAAGCTGGCATGTCTCCTACTCAAGGCATCGGCTACCGCATTACCTTTCCCAGGTGTATATGCGATATCAAAATCATACGAAGCCATGAACTCTAACCATCTCTGCTGACGGAGATTCAGATCTTTCTGGGAGAAGAGATACTTTAACGATTTATGATTGGTAAACAGCTCGAATCCTTCTCCCAAGAGATAATGTCTCCACATCTTCAGCGCAAATACAATCGCTGCTAATTCCAAATCATGGGTAGGATACTTCTTCTCATGCGGCTTTAGCTGTCGACTAGCATAAGCTACAACCCTACCTCCTTGCATCAATACTGCACCCAGTCCGGTACCACAAGCATCCATGTATATCGTCATCTCTTCATTCCCTTTAGGAATGATTAACACTGGCGCACGCGTCAACTTCTCCTTTAGACTCTTGAAGGCATCCTCGCACACTCCGTCCCAGACGAAGGACTGATTCTTCTTAGTCAACTGAGTCAACGGTGCTGCTATCTTGGAGAAGCCCTGGATAAACTTACGATAATATCCAGCTAATCCCAAGAAACTTCTTACATCTGTTGCATTCTTGGGCGTAGGCCAATCCTGTACCGTAGCCACCTTCGCAGGGTCCACGGCAATACCACTCTCTGAAACAACATGACCCAAGAATCTCACTTCCCTTCTCCAAAAATGACACTTAGAGAATTTCGCTTTCAATTGGTGTTTCCTCAACACCTCCATCACTATCCTCAAGTGTCCCTTGTGTTCCTCCTCTGTCCTTGAATAAACAAGGATATCAGCCACGAACACAAGAACAAACTTATTCAACTGATCTCTGAATACTCGATTCATAAGATCCACAAAATAGGCTGGTGCATTGGTCAACCCAAATGGCATGACCAACCACTCATAAAATCCAGACGGCGTCCTAAATGCCGTTTTCAGAACACTCTCATCTGCTACTCTAAGCTGATGAAATCCTGTCGCGAGGTCCAACTGGGAGAACACTCTTGCTCCTTCCAGCTAATCAAACAAATCATCTATCCGCGGTAGAGGATACTTATTCTTCCTCGTCACCTTATTCAACTCGCGATAGTCCACACACAAACAAAGGGAACCATCTGCCTTAGTGGCAAACACAAGTGGTGCTCCCCACTCGGAGACACTCCTTCTAATAAATCCCTTCTTCAAAAGATTGCTGACTTGCACCCCGAGCTCTCGCTGCTCCCTTGGTGCCATACGACGAAGTGGCATCACTATAGGTCTGGCATCTTTCACTAAATCAATACGGAACTCAATCTCTCGGTGTGGTGGAAGCCCGGTCACCTCCTCGAAGACGTCCGGATACTGGCCAACCACGGGCACATCTGACAATTCATCTTGTGGGATGTCGAGGGAATTTACGAAACTAGCAATAACCCCATCATTAGGTAGGCTACCAAACACTACCCTCCGCCCATCATCCGCCCTCACTGTCACCAAAAAGCCCTCACAGTCTACCACCACCTACTTGCGGCTTTGGCCCTTCTACAGATGCAGCCTCAGTCTTTGACTTAGGGTAAAGACTCTCTGATCTCAAAGCCTTCCCCACAATCGATTCAAAAGTCTCATCGATGTGGTTGATAAGCCTTTCCCCCAAGTAACCATCCAAACCCGTAATGAACTTCTCGTTCTTCTTCTCAGGAGTGTCAATGAGAGACAGTCCATACTTCGACAAAGTGTCGAACTCAGCAATATAATCAGAAACTGCCCTTCCATTCTGCTTGAGTTCCAAGAACCTCTTAAACAACACTGACTTCTGGGCAGCTGGAATGAACTTCTCGCTAAAGCGAGCCTTGAACTGATCCCAAGTAACCTGATCCTCTGGAGTAGTTGTCCTAATGGCATTCCACCAATTCATCGCTCGCCCTTGCAGCTAACGAGACGCTAGCCTTCTCTTCATCGCATCCTCAAGACCCAAGTCATCAAAGATACGGTCACAGCTATCCATCCAGTCTTGAACATCCGTGGCCGACTCCGTTCCGTGGAACGACTTCCCACCAAGGTTAGTGTAATCTTTGCACAACTTGGCGAAATCGACCCTAGGCATCTGCACTACTGGGCCAACACCAACTTCGGGATTGGGAACTACCCCTTGCACTTCCCTAAGCATGTCTCTCATGAGGTTAGTAAACATCGCCCTCATGTCAGCGGCATTCCCTTGGTTGGTCCCTCTACCAGCACCCCTCGTGTCTCGGCTCATCGTCAATCTGAAAAAGGGAAACGATTAACGACCCCATAGTGGTGCTAGTGCAGTGCGACTTCATTCTTATACTACCAATAGTATATACATATATAGTTTTGAAAACCAAAGTAATCACAAATACGCGCTCTCATATACGTACTATCTCTCCCTGGTGTCTTTCCCTAGGTTAACTACGCAACCTAGAGCTCTGATACCAAGTGTGACGGCCCGCCCCGCACCAACCGACATTTACTCCAAAAGTGCGTTGTACACATGTCCAGTTAGCATGGAACGGGACGTCAGAAGGAAAAGGAAGAAGGAAATGAACATACAAAGAACCTGTAGAATGTCTCACAGCGCAAAGAATAAAATATAATAATAACATACTTGACATAAAACAGGAGAGACAGTGCATAAGCTGAAAATCAGAACTAAACATCATAGCAGCGAAAATCCAAAATATAGCTTATTACAACTTTCAAACTATCTCAAAGCAAAAGTAAGATAAAGGAGGTACACTACTAATGCCCAAGTAGCGACCACCAACGACACAGGGAGAATGTGTATATATATCATACGTGGAAGCCTCCTGCCCCCCTCCGAATCAGCTACTCACGCATCACCAGCTAACCTGTCTCTAGTCTGCTCGTGTGAGCACCCAGAGTAATAAGAGGAGACATAAAACTCTGGGTCAGACATAAAGCCTGGTATGAGCGATAAGCATCTAAAGTGAACAATAACAGGTAGACTAAAACATACCTAAACCTAGACCTACAACCAAATAGTTAGCACTACATACTGTACAACACTCTAAGGTACCATATCAAACGGTGTAAAGATACGGAGGTGGGGGAGGTGTGCATGTCATAATGATGGCAAACAATCAAGCATAGCATCCATCCTCACATCTCTCACTCAGTGCGTAAAGCATACGATATTCACCACTTCGATCACCCAACATACCTTGCTACGATCACTTTGCCCCATGAAGTCATAAATGGCTTCACTGCACTGATAACGAAGCCACAAATCCTTCGCTATGTCCACTTTGCCCCATGGAGTCACAAGAACCCCACTGCACTGGCTCATAGCCTTACTAATCCTTACTATGTCCACTCTGCCCCATGGAGTCACAAGAACCCCACTGCACTGGCTCATAGTCTTACTACGCATCACTTTGCCCCTCGAGTCGTAATGACTCTACTGCACTGATAACGTAGTCTTACTACCATCACTTTGCCCCTCAGGTCATAATGACCCTACTGCACTGATAAGTAGCCCATCATTCATTTTTGGTGGTGAATCGAAGTTAAGAACGTCGACAACTCCTTAGCACACGTCCCGCAGCAAAGTCCAACCATGAAGTGAACTCATTGGTTCCCAATTGAATCCTGAGCTCTAACTTCCATTTGGACTACCTTTGCATCTCGGGTTATTGGTCATCACCAGATCGGATCGGGTCGTAGCCTTCAGGTCATAGCAGTTCGGTTCAGAGTCCAGTTTCCCCTCGTCATCACGGTTCAGATCGAGTCACGTCATCAGCTCGTGGTCACCCATACGGATCGGGTCGTAGTCACCCTTTCGGATCGGGTCGTGGCATCCATTCGGATCGGGTCGTGGTTCCTCCTTCACGTTAGTTCGTGTTTCCCCCACTGGTCGGGTCGGGTCGGGTCGGGTGCATCTTCCCAGGTCGTCGGCTCGTGAGCTTCTGAAGTGGATCGGGTCGTTCTCCTCCCTTCGGATCGTGGCGCCTCATCAAGCTAAATCGGATCGTGGAGGGGATTCGTGATCGGGGGTGGCCATACGGATCGTTGTCTTCGGGTCGGATCGCCCTTATGCCCACCGATCCGGTCCGGTTCGGGCAGATTCCTGCAGTTCCTCCAACGAGCAGTTTACGCCCCTCGACGACGTTTTCGACCATTCTAACTATTATAACCAATTACAAAGCATTTCATATTGTCATAGCAACATGCATCATCAACCACAAACATCAAAATATCAATATGATAGGTAGAATTGGATCAAACATACCCAAAATCCCATATTTCCCCTTAAGCATATTTAGGTGAAACTAATGATAGAATTAACAAAACTTAACCAAATTAACCCAAATTCATATCAGAGGTCTAAAACATCATTCCAAATTTTATAAACATTTTTCCAGAATTTTATCATGTTTAAATTCGCTAATTAACACTAATCACCCCTAATTAGCCATAATTAGTGCAAAACTATGCAAATCACTCACCTTAGCCACAAAATAAACTAAGATCTAAAATAAAGCTCTGATTTGATGTGAATTTTTATGCTAAATAGCAGCTCCAATGTTGCTTTGGGGTAGATCTTCCTTGATTAGAGATTGCTAAGCCAAATCCTTGACCAAAAGATGATTTGGAGGTGATTTAGAGATTGAAGGCCATTTTTAGGGTTCCTTGGTGATAAGTGGAGGCTAGAAAACTGAAATGGAATGATCCTCTATCTCATTTCAGCCTCCCAATAACCCTAATCCCGAAATGGGTTATGGGCCTATCCACTAATCACCCGATTTGGCCCGGTTAAGCAGTTTTTCACCCTCCAAACCTTGTTTCAGCCATATCTCCCAAAATGTAAGTCCGTTTGGCTATTATGACCACTCTACGGAAAGGTAAACCATCAAACAAATCTAATGGAAGTGGTTTCAGGTCAAAATTCCTTTCCAATCAAAAGTTATGGCCAAAATAGTACCAACTAGGGGCAAAATGGTCATTTAAAAATCGACAAAAATCATGAACATGGGAAATGACTCCAATAGATGTTTCCCAAAGTTACATGACCATACGACTTCACATGGGAAAGAAATAAATATTCTATGATCCCCCGATGCGTAGAATGCGGGTCATTACATAGGGAGTTGAGCACTTCGACAGGGGAGAATCCTAAGAGTTGCAGATCCTCGGAGCTTGCTGGTTTGGCTAGTGAATCTGCTTTTTCATTTTTCTCTCGAGGAACGAGCGTGATGACAAGATGGTCGAAGTGACTGAGTAATTCCTGAACCTAGGTTAAGTACAGGGAGAGTCGTTCCCCCTTAGCTTGATATTCCCCTTGTACTTGGCACACGACGAGTTGTAAATTGGAGAAAAATTGGATTGTCTGTTGTTTGAGCTCGATCGCGATTCTAAGTCCTATTATCAGGGCCTCATATTCCGCGTCGTTGTTGGTAGCAGGAAAAATTAGTTTTAGTGCATAGCAGATCGAGCGTTCTTCGGGGGAGATGAACACGACTCCGGCCCCGAAGCATTTGCTGTTGGAGGAGCCTCTACGAACAATTTCCATTGAATGTTGGAAGCTTCAGGGTTCTCTGTTTGAGTCTCCTCGGGGGTCGTGAATTCTATTATGAAATCGGCGAGGGCTTGTCTGAGGATGGCCCGACGGGGGATGAATGTTATCTCAAACTGGCTTAGCTCCATACTCCATTTTAAGAGTCGACCAGACGCCTTGGGTCGCTGTAGGACCGGACGTAACGGCTGGTCGGTGAAAACTTTTATGTGGTAAGACTGGAAGTATGGTCGAAGCTTCCGAGAGGAAATCAATAAGTAGAATGCCAGTTTTTCCGGCTTCAGAAAATTCTTTTCTGTCCGCATCAATCGTTTTCTTATGTAGTAAACGGGTCATGGGATGTGGTCTTCGAGGCGTATTAATGCCGAGCTGATTGCCTGCGCGGAAACAACCAAATAAATGTATAAGTCCTCATAGTCTATGGGCTTAGATGAGAAAGGTTGTCGCTCTAAGTGATCCAGAAGTTCCTTGAACGCAGAAACGCATTCTGGGGTCCACTCGAAATTGTGTTTCCCCTTTCAAAGTAGATCGAAGAAAGGAATGCACTTGTCAATGGCCTTAGAGATGAACCGACTTAAAGCGGCGACCTTTCCATTTAAACTTTGGACATCCTTGATGTTTTTGGGGATTTGGATGTCCCGAGTAGCTTGGATTTTTTCTGGGTTGGCTCCGATTCCCCGGGAGTTGACGATGAAACCCAAGAATTTTCTTGAAGAGACTCCAAAGGAGCATTTCTGGGGGTTAAGTTTCATGTCGTACCGGCAGATGATATCGAACATTTCACAGAGGTCGTGGACGTGATCGTTGGACAATTTTGATTTTACCAACATGTCATCCACGTACACCTCCATGGATTTCCCGGTTTGGTTTTTAAAGAGTCGATTAACCATTCGCTGATAAGTGGAACCGACATTCTTGAGGCTGAAGGGTATGACGCGATATAAGTAAAGTCCAAGATCGGTTATGAAAAAGGTATTATCCTGGTCGCGAAGATTCATCGGGATCTGATTGTAGCCTGAGTATGCGTCCATGAAAGATAGTATATGGTATCCAGCGGTTGAGTCGACTAGTCGGTCGATCTTCAGGAGTGGGAAGCTGTCCTTGGGACATGCCGTGTTTAAGTTGGAGAAGTTGACACACGTTTGCCATTTACGGTTGGCTTTTTTGACCAGAGCTGAATTGGAGACCCATTCGGGGTAGTCGGCTTCGTGAATGAAGTTTTTGTTGAGTAGACGGCCTACCTCTTCCTCGAGTTCCTTGGATCTCTCGGATCCCAAGAAGCCGAGTTTCTGCTTGACTGCAGGCATCGTAGGAATTATACTTAGAAAATGGCAAGCAACTGTAGGGTCGATGCCTTCATGTCGGAGTGATTCCACGCGAACACGTCTAAGTTAGCCTTCAAGAAATCCATGAGATCCTCTTTGATTGCTGGATGGATGTGTGATCCTGTCTTTAGCACCTTTGATGGATCGTCGGGATTAACTGGAACATCCACTGTGGGTTCAAATGGAGTAGCCTCTCGTATTCAGGCTCTTCGTCCTTTCGTGGGTCGTGGTCATCAGAAAGACGGTAGTGGCGCCTGAGCCACGGCCCAGACGCTGTTGATTGTTATGCGGAGGCGGTTTTGGCATAGAAAGGTGTGGGCACGACTTTCCCTTGTCCTTATTGCGCGCGTTCTTCCATTCTATTGTGTAGCATTCTCTAGCATTGGCTTGGTCGCCTCTAACCATTCCGATCCCATTTTCTGTCGGGAATTTCATTAGGAGGGACCATAGTGACATGTAGACCCTAGATTCTGTGAGGGAAGGACGTCCGAAGAAGACGTTGTATGGGGAGATGATGTCAATAACCACAAAGGTGAGGATTCGTACTCGGTTTCGGTCCCCGTTCCCGAGTTCGACGAGTACGTCAATGACACCTACCAGACAACTAGAAGCTCCGTTGAAACCATGGATTGTGGCATGGCATGGTTTGAGGTCCTTTGCTTCTAATTTCATCTGGTCGTAAGCAGCTTTGAAAATGATGTTGACCGATCTTCCTGAGTTAACCAATATTCTTCGGACGGATGCAACACCAATTTGGGTCGTGATAACCAGAGGATAGGTGGTTGGGATTTCAATTCCCATAGAATCCCTTTCACGAAAAATAATGTCGTCTCGCATAGTTTTTTAGAGCTTGGCCGGGACGGATTCATTGGGAGCGGAGCAGGCCTCATAAGTAGCGTGCTTTATGGAACTTGCATATTCTTCCATTTTTCGAAATCTGTCATGTGTGGGGCCAGGCCCGCGACATATAGTGTTGATCACGATCCCTCGCCTCGGATTAAAAGAACCTGGAGTTGTCTTGGCGACTGCCTGAGGTGCTGGCGTTGAAGGTTTCGAATTTGTTCCAAGAAAAAGGGTTCTTGGACGTATTGCTCAAGTCGTTTCTCGCGGATAAGCTTCTCAATTGCATCCTTGAGCTGGTGGCATTCACTAGTGTTATGCCCATATACGTCGTGGTATCGACAATACCTTCCAGTATTTTTCCTAAGGTCGGTTGATTCCCTGGTGCGCGGCTTCTTATATGGCAAAGTGTTGCATGTCTCCATGTAAATTGTTTCTAGGTCTTCATTCAGTGGGGTGTTCGTCTCGTAGGCTCGGTAAGGGTCGAGCTCCCTTGGTTCGGTCGAGGCCTGACCGTTGTTCCAGCCACCTTGCCTACCGTTATTCGGTCTTTGCTTGGAGGGACCCGCCCCCTTGTTCTGATCGGAGGGCTCTCCCACTTGCCTTCCTCTGAAGTGGTTATTTGCAGTGTCATCTTGAGAGTCGTTGGGGAGACTGGTCTCGGAGAGCCAGTTCCATCTTGCTTCCTCTTGGCATAAGTATTGCCCCGCCTTCTCGTAGAAAGCGTCGAGGCTTTTTGGCTGCTTTCCATCTTGCTCTCCCACTTGCCTTCCTCAGAAGTAGAAAGGACACCCTTTGCTAACTGAAAGAGTATGGTGCAATGGTTCGGATCCTCGACCTCGGCGAGGCAGCTTTTGAGCGACTCAATAGGCCCTTGGTATAGGTTGGAAAGAGTGAGGGATTTCTTTGGAGTTGGAATATGTATCCTGAATTGTTTGACCAACTATGTCGCTAACTGGACGAAGTTGTTAATGTAATCAAGTGGAAGGCGACAGAACCATAGCAGAGCGGCTCCTGATAAGAAAACTCGAAAGCACATTCATTTGATCGGATCATTGCCCCGGCTCGAGTCCATTTTCCATTCATATCAGTTTAGGAAGGCACAGGGATCAGTGGTGCCATCGTAAAGCGACATCTATGGCTTGCTGAAGCGTTGTGGCCACTCAGCTTCGTTACCCTTCTTGTGAAGGGGTTATGCCTAATGTGTGCTTTCTATGAATCATGCACATTCCCTCGCATTTCCCTCATGATTCTTCGGACCATGTCGGGAAGATAAGTTGGATGGGGATTCACCATCGGGACCAATAGGTTTTGGTGAGGTTCCGGAGTTCTACTGCGATGGCACCTTCTATGGTGGACCTCTGAGTCATCTTCTTCCATGTCCTCGACATCTATAATTGGATACCAGTGTGGATGATGATGCCGATCCTGTTCTGGAAGAGTGCGGGCCGTGGGAATAGTATGTCCATCATCTCGATGGGCGACCGTCGGATTTTGTCGAGGATGGGGTTAGTTGGTCGGACCCGGTCCATCATTGATGACCAAGCGAGAGCGATCTCGGTATTGGGCCCCCCCTCACTATATGTTACTGTAGTTTGGTCTCCATTTCCATTGGCGTAACCATTGTCATCGCTATTGTCGAGGGTGTTAGTGCGGACGACAACGTTGTTGATGAGACTAATCCTCCTTCTTTCATGCGGGCCCCTCGACTCGGAATAGGAAGTTTCCGAGATAGTTGGTCGAGGTCGAGCGTTGTTCCGAGCAAGTTGAAGTCGAGCGATGACGCGATGACTTTCTTGAAGTTGCTGCATAAGATCGATGTTATTCCTTAATGCTTGATTGAGCTCGACCGATGTGTTCTCATATTTTTCATTAAGCGAGCGGATCCGAGCTTGTGTTGCGGGCGCTTCGGGGCCCACAATTGGAGGGACGTCTTCATTAGTGGTCGGGATATCCACCGGTTGAGGTTGTTGGGATGTCCCGGCCTCCGCTGCGGCTGAAGAGCTAACCATTGCGTTCTTTGGTCGGTTTGCCATCATAAGCGGACTCGATGGCAGGTTTCGCAAAAAAAACCTAAAGCTCGTCGAAGTCGAGGTGACAAGGTGTGACAAAGGCGCAAACTTAAGTTCAGTTCTCAGTGAAAGCACCAAATGTTGACGGCAAACAATGTCATAACACTTCCAATTACTAGGAATTATTAATTTGGTCGTATAGAAAAGAATAGAAAGCAGTAAATAACACAAGATATTTATAGTGGTTCGGCCTCGTGAGGGGCCTACGTCCACTTTGAAGTTTTGTTGGAATATTATTGATAATAGAAAACTACAAGGGACCATCGCATGACATCTCATTACGTTCATCTCTATGCTATATGATGTCATAATTATCATATATTTAATATATTAGGAAAAAACACTCTTGCCCTTCTTTTTCCTCAAATGGGAGATGCCATTAAAGTAGCTCTCTAGAGGTCTTAAGCTCACAAATTCCAAACCCTTTGAAGTATGATGCCATGGGGTATTTATAGGAGAGGGGTTAGGTAGGAGTAGGTACACCTAGAATTTCGCACGTGGAGCCTGCATACCCACAAATTTCGCACCCCGCCCGGGGGTGCAAAATTCGTACCCCTTAGGGGTGAGAAATTCATACCGCGTAGGATATGAATTTCGCACCCTGCCGGGCATGAAACTTGTACCCTTTGGAGGTATGAAATTCGTACCCCGAAGGGTACGGATTTCGTACCTCCTGGAGTGAAATTCGCACCCTAAAGTACGAATTTCACACCCGGTCGGGTGCGAATTTCACAACCTATAGGGTGCGAATTTCGTCCCCTGGTGGTTGAGAATTTCGCACCTCTTATGGGTGCGAAATTTGTACCCTGGGGGGTACAAAGTTCCCGTTCCGAGGGGCGCGAAGTCTATATGAATAGGTGTTTGGCAGCTCGA
This sequence comes from Allium sativum, assembly GCA_030737875.1. Classification (NCBI taxonomy): domain Eukaryota; kingdom Viridiplantae; phylum Streptophyta; class Magnoliopsida; order Asparagales; family Amaryllidaceae; genus Allium; species Allium sativum. Next base: position 410,488,052 of record CM060913.1, read on the forward strand.
GATCCGCGCTTGCAAGTCCTAGGGATTCAAGGCCTTGGTTCGGGAATGTGTAGGTGGAGGCGCGAGGTCCTTGGCGGTGCGATCCCTCTCAAACCCTGTCTCCTTTGCTCCCCTTGGCCTTAGCTCCACGCATGCATTGAGTCGAGCGTGTCCTGTATACTCTTAGGACCAGACCAAAAGGTCGGTTAACACGGGTTGATTGAGATTTTACTTCGTACATATCAGTCTTTATCAGAAGTTCAGTTATATAATTCTTTTGACTGAGGACCATTTCTGTTTTTGACCTTCTTTGAGCTTCTATTCCCTGAAAATATGATGGATTGCCAAGGTCTTTAATTCAAAACTGTTCATTTAGATACTAAGTCAGCTATTTTAGCTCATCATCGTTGCTCCCTGTCACTATTAGGTCATCAACATATATAAGTACATGTGTTGTATAGTGATTGTTTGATTTAATGAACAATGAAGTGTCAAAATTTGTTTGTGGCTCTTATCCTAATGTCGCTAGTGTTGATTTTAGTTCGTCAAACCATACTCTGGGGGCTTGTTTTTGCTTTTTGTAATCTGCATACATAATTTGGATTCTGAATGTAGCCTTCTGGTTATTGCATATAGATTTCTTCTTGCAACACTCCATTGAGAAATGCAATTTTAGCATCCAAATGCTTTATATTTCATTATTTGTTGAGTGCAATAATAAGAATTAGCCTTATGGTAGTTGGTTTGACTACAGGTGAAAATGTCTCATTGTAGTCAAATCCATATTATTGTGTGTATCCTTTTGCTATCAATCTTGCTTTGTATCTTAGGATAGATCCATCTGGATTTCTTTTTGTTCTGTATGTCCATCTACATCCAATTAAGTTTTTGTTAGCTGGTAGTTGAACAAGTTCCCAAGTTTGATTATTCACCAGTGCTTTGTACTCCTCGTCCATAACTTCTCTACAGTTTTTATATTTTGCAACTTGCTGGTATGTAATTGGTTCATCTGAGTTGATAGTTGCCTCATATAATTTTGGTTTTAAAATACCAATTTTGTCCCTGGTTATCATTTGGTGCCCAATATTTGTTGGTGATTTTGTCTTTGATCGGTTATCTTGACTGACTGTGGTTGCTAGTAAATTACTGCTGATCGAGGTTTGTACTTATATTATTGCTTTCACAGTTTTGATACTCATTTTCTTCTTGTTGTTATCTTTCAGGTGAGTAGTTAGTGAGGCTGATTGGTTCATCATTGCTGTTATTGGATGTATCTGATCCAGTGGTGCAGTTTCGATTGCCTTCAGTGGCCACAGCTTCTCTGGTAACAACAAGTGAATATGTGTAGTGTGGTATAGCAGGTATGCTTCTTTTACCTGTGATTACCTTATTTGTGGTTTTAATGTCTGGCCTTCTGTATGGGAATACTTCTTCATTAAAAACCATATTCTGGTGATGAAAATTATGTTATTTTCATCTATGCACTTGTATCCTTTTTGCTTGGTAGCATATCTAATGAATGTACATGGTTTGGATCCAAAATTTAATTTATTTGTGGTGTATGGTCTTAAGTACGAGAAGCACAAACATCCGAAATTTTTGAGACTTTGATAGTCTGGTTTGATATTGTGTAGTTTTTCAATGGGACTTAAGTCTTTCAACACCGTTGTAGGCATTCTATTTATTAAGTATACAACAGTGTTGAAGGCTTCTGACCAAAACTTTAGTGGCAGCGATGCATGAGTCAATAAAGTTAGTTTGATCTCCACTATATGTTTGTGTTACCTTTCTTCTATGTCATTCTATTCTGATACATAGGGGTAGGTGGTTCTGTATATAATTCCTTTAGTTTTGAAGAATTCACTTAGGTTTTTATACTCGGAACCGCTATCTGTCTACAACACTTTAATCCTAGTGCTGAACTGATTTTCAATCATGTTAGAGAAATTAACTACAGTGTTATGAGTGTTAGACTTTTCTTTTAGAAAGTATATCCATGTGTATCTTATACAAGCATCTACAAATGAGATATAACATTTGTAGCCAAAATCAGTGCAAATGGGGTCAGGTCCACACAAGTCAATAGCGATTAATTCGAATGGTTGTGTGTAATTAGTTAGTGATTCTATAAATGGCAATTTAAGTTTTTTCCCCATTTGACAAAACGTGCAGACATAGGGATAAGACATCATCAAAGCAACTACATTTACACTAGGGTGACCGAACTTATAAAGCCACATATAAAAAAATACTCCTACTATTTTCTTCAAGTTGCATAACAGAATTGTAGCAGGATTTCTCTTTAATGTTGTTGTGTTTATCACCAACTTTAAACCGGTATAGACCGTTTGTGGTATTGCCTTGCAATAAAATTTCCTTAGTCACTTTAGGAAAAAATCAAAGTACACATTGTTATCTTTTGCGAGTTGTGACACAATTATCATATTTTTCTTAATATTGGGCACCCTAAGTAGGTTGTGTAAATATAGTTGTTTTTTGTCGTTTATTATAGCATTCTGAATCAAAGGGAGAAATGCACTGGAGTACCTCCAGTGTGAGAAATTTTAATACACTTAACGTTCCCCAAGCTTATAGTTTGATCACCTCGATACTCCTTGTTTCGGAGATTGAGATTTTCCAAGTTGCTAGTTATGTGATTTGTTGCTCCTGAGTCTGGATACCAGTTGTCGTCTTGAATGCCTTCACTTTTGGCCTTGACATTTTTATTGTAAGCTTTGTTGTTATTGTTTTGGTTTATTCCTTCTGGTTGAGACATAGCCATGTTAACATTAGGGTTGCCTCCTCTTTTATTGTTGTCACCTTGATTTGGGACATAATTTGAGTTAAATTGAAAATAGAATTTCACTGCAGTATGCCCAATTTTATCATAAATTTGACATTTGGGTCTGTTGTTAGAGTTCCATCTGCCACGTCCTCGTCCAAGGTTAGTGTAGCCACCTCTCTAGCCGGTGTTGTTGTACCAGTTATTCTTATTTTTCCCTTTGTTGCTGGTAGCAAAATTTAGTTAGTATTCACTTTCTGATGGCTTTTTGTCATTAATCCTTGCCTCGTGAGAAAGTAGTATGGCACAGACATCACCCAGTGGTGATGTTTCCTTTTGTGATGTTATAACGGCTACTACATCCACTCGTCTCCCAATCCATTCAGTGGTGACAATACGTGTTCTGGTTCATCTATGTTGTTGCTTGCGGCCTGTAACATATCACAATATTTTTGATTGGGAATGTATTCTCTCATGCTCAGATTTTGTTTTCTACGGTTTTGTATTTGCCTTTTATAGAACTGTGACTTTGCAGCTGATTGTGAGTTGAATACTTTCTCCATTGTTAACCATATTTCACTTGTTGTTTTGCAACCTATGACTTGAGATAATAAGCTTGGGCTAATGGATGACAACAACCATGCACTGATAAGTCTTTCATGTCCGTGGAATTTTGTATATTCATCATTTCTAATTACTCTATTTTCATTGTCAGTTACATATCTCGATGGAGTTAGCAGTGTGCCATATATATAACCTTCGAGTCCATAGCCTTGTATATGGTTTACACTTGAAGTTTCCACAGTAGATTCTTCAAGCTGGATGGGGGTTGATGATCGTTTTGACTAGTTATTCGGCAGATTGCATAGTATCATTGATGTTGGAAATTGCAGAGTTCCCTTCAGACATGATTATAGCAGATCACTGAATCTGAGTCAACAAGAAACGGGTAAGTGGCATAATCTTTGTTGCCTTAAGCTTTGAATTGGGGATTTTCAGGAATTTTAACATGGTCTTGAAGATTGTAAGTGATGAATATTTGATTATATTTTCACTTTAGCTTTTCAGATATGATCTTCTTGACTGTAGTTGATCATCTTGATCTTTCTTGATAGGTAACAAACGATTTGATCCACTTGATCCCTGCAATCGATGATTCCTGATGTTGCAACCAAAAATGAATCGGCAGGGCACTTCAGTTTGAATCGACTTAAATCCCAGATGATGAGATTTAATCTTGGATGGGTAAAGAACCAGGTGATGAAATTCCTCTGATGGTTCTTTCTTGATTTCTCAATCGGTTTGAATTTGCTATAACCGTTAGGCTTTTAAGTTGCTCTGATACCAAGCTGAGATGCTAAGATTTCAAGATCGGATCGAAACAACAACTAAGAGAAAAACAATTCTTGTAGAATTTATTAATTTGAAACTTTATACGATTCAATACAATGATATCAGGAAATAGTACTAATATTTATACAGGTGGTAACGGTAATGTAAAGGAACATTATTTTGGGTAAGTAATACGTGGCCTTTATGATGCAGCCCAATAATACAAAACCTAACCATAATAAATTGTTGGTCGAATCACTTTTTGTTTTAGTGTATGCCTATATAACTTTCCTTTTAATTCTTTTATCATCTTAAACTGTTTGTTTGTCTAGATTGAATAATCTGGGTTACTATTCTGGGTTCAGTACCTTTTATATTGTGAATTGATGGTTACAAGAGTCAATCATTGTTTTTTCTTTAGAAAAAATCGATGTATCACATTTAGTATATTCCTATTTTAATTTCATGCGTCATTTATTATTAGATTTATATGCTTATCTAAAAATTAAGTAGATTTCTAATTATGAAATGAATGAATATATGTAGCTGGGTCATGCACTTTTGTTTTACTTTGTAGCCAAGAATTGCGGTTTTTAGCTTAATATCAGACATAGTTTATGGTTTCTGTGTGCATGTTGATCAAGTTTAGTGTCAATTATAGAAAAGAAAGATGGTAGTTGCTTTTGATTTTTCATGTCTACATGTCATATTAACTAGCAATAAAGTCTTATTTTATCCTGCAAAATATTTCAATAATATATTTATGTGATGATTTTATTATTTCTATTTTAATTATGGATTAAATTTTAATGATTTAAAAGCATAATCATGGTGAGATCATCATGTTCTAGTTCAGGATTAAATTAAAAGTGAATATTAGGCTCACATCCCTATTTCCAAACTTAATACACCTCACATCCAGCCATAGTTTAATATTCAAACCCGCCCCCTGTTTTTGCTGCCGCCTCCACATTTTCAGGTACTTCCGCCTTCCCATTTTACATGCTTCGCATTTTTCATTTTCTGGCAAAAAAAAAAAAAAGCGGCTATGAATAAAAAAAAAAATCTAAAATCTTGAAGTAATCCGAGAAGTCCACGCAAAGAAAAAAAAAATTGTTGCATATATGTATGCAACTATTGCTATTAGTTGCATACATATATGCAACTATTTGAATATATTTGCACGTAGGCAGACCCTTCTATTGAATATCTACATACATATATGCAGTTTTTTTGTATAACTGCATATATGTATGCATATAGGTGAAAATATATGCAAAATTGAAAAGTTTCTCTATAGTTCGCTGTTTTCAAATAATTGCATGGATAGATGCATGTTTTTACAATATATGCATACATGCATGAGTTTTTATTGTAGTTGTGACGTAGAATTAAAATTAATGCATACATGTATGCAACTTATTGAATTATATGCATCGTTTGATGCATTTTACTGCATTTCGTTGTTTTTTACGTAATTCTTTATTTTGACGTTGTTTTTGATGTTTTTAGGTCTAATTTTTTTCCCGAAGAATTATTTTAACTAATTACGAATTTACGTGATTTTTTTTATATTTTTTGATGAATTTTCAGAAAATAGGGACCTAATTTACAATAAGTTTATGACCGGATGTGAGCCTAATTTAAAACCTTAACAGGGACCTATAAAAAACGCACCCAAATTAAAATGGCTTGATGGTACAAAACAAGCTGCTATTAGCAATTTCAACATTGAACAATTGAATGTAATTTTTTAACCCCTTTTTAATTAAAATGTGTATCCTCCCCCCATCTTGTTCATTGTTTACCAAAATGCACCTAAAAAATTGTCCAAAATTTAACCACATCATGAGTCAATTCTTATTTACTATTAGTTTCTACTCTCTTATCTTAACTTTCTTGTTTTATGCTCATTTTCTTGCTAGTCAGAATCTAATAGATTTGGTTTTAAATAAACAATATGCAATAGTGAATGTGTATTCAATGCTTGGAATTGGAAATTCAAAATAAAATAAAGAACAAATAGAAGTGAAATTATTTCTAAGTCTATTAGATTGGTTATAATGTTGATCTTCAGTGTTTCAATCATGTCATTCAGATGGAAGTGAAATTATTTAGTCACGTGTTACTTGTAGTCATTTGGTTTAAAAGTAGCTTCCATGGTGGTATAAATAGATTTTCTATAACACAATATGTTACTTGTAGTTATATGTTTTTTATTCTTCAGTCATGTGTTTTAAAAGTAGCTTCCATGGTGGTATAAATAGATGTTCTATAATGCAATATGTTACTTGTAGTCATGTGTTTTTTATTCTTTATATAGAAATATATAAAGTTTGAAGAAATATTGATAGATTAAAATAAGTAATGCAAAAAATAACTGAATGGAGAAGGTTTATTAACTATTTTAAATATAGTTGCTTATAACTGCTTTATATAATATAACTTGATTGAGGATATCAGTTTCAGATTATATGATATGCATTCAAATTTTATATTGATTCAATACTTTACACTTATGCAGCTATGGCTACGATCCTTTCGGTTTGAGCAAGAAGCCGAATATTTCACTAAGTAATTTATTTAATTTTACCGTCACAACAATCCACATTTTCTATTGCACTGAAAGATATAATATAACAAACCTTAAATTACGTAAGTGTAGATACCAAGGGTATGAGTTGATTATCGCAAGATAGGTAATGCTTGGTGCTGTTGGCTTTATCATCCCTATAACCTTCAGCAAATATGGTGCAAACTGCGGACCAAAAGTTGTTCAGTTCAAGGTATATTTGTATGATATAACATGAATCCACGAAATGGGTATGTGAATATATAAAATATCTTATTGGTTTATGCATGCACAGACTAATGCTCTTCTTCTTGATGGAAACACATTGAACTATTGTGACGATCACCCATAACTCCTGCACTTAACAAGAGGAATAATGCGCTAAAAGGTGTGCCAATCAGCTATGGACGATCATCGTGGTAAGATAAACACAAGCAGACCCTGTCGTATAACTCATAGCGCAGATATAAAGTATAATAGAACATATACAACAGGCATATAATACTGATGCATATTTGAGCAGAAACTTAAACTTTCATATCAACTAGAAATATCCAAACATCACTGGAGCACATCATAAGAGTTTGTATAAAATGCCTCACTAAATCACTCAGAGAACACTTAACAAGCAAAATAGTGGAAATAACAACTAGTATGTATAGTAGAAAGTAATATGTAAGCCTCTAGCTCGTCGTCAATCGGCAGTGTCGTCCTCACCAAGATCTACTACCTACTACTCGGTCTGTCTATCCACAATAGGATAGACAACCCAAGGTAATAAGAGGAAACATAAAACCTTAAGTCAGACAACAGTCTTAATGAGTGATAAAACAACTATCTATCATCTTCAGTAAAGTATATGAGAAACAGGTAGATCAACCATCTAATCTACCAATATCAACAGAGAAGAAACACAAACCTGGCATCCCAACATCTGACAGTGATAGCCTTTACAACAATCATAATAGACAAACATAACAAACATAGCAACCGGCTATCAACGTAGACCATCCTAATCGATATCGACATCTCTCAAGCACAGGCCCCGAAGGCTAAAAGGAACATTAGACAAGCACCCAAGAGATGTCTCCTTCAATGTCGAATAATCTACACGAGACGATACAAGCAAAACAATCATCATCCATGACTCTGGCTATCACCGCCGATCCTGCTTTGAAACCGTCGTTAATCGTTTAATTTAGAAATAGGCTTAAAAGAATAATTTATTACAGTAAATAAAATTTAAAGTTTAAAAATACATATACGATTAAATTATATGGTTTAAATATAAACAAAATTATAAGTAAAATCTTAAATAAGAATTTAAATCCATATTTACTCACAAAATCATTTTAAAACATATAATTTAAAATTTACCAAATCTAAGTTTAAAAACCTTTAAAATATATATAAAATATAATATCTTAAGTTGTTATTTAAAAATCAAAATTATAATCTTTTTACTTCGAAAATATGACCAACGGCGTCCGTATATAGTTTTCTACCCTACGGTCAAGTGATACGGATATTTATCATTTCAAGCTGCAATTTATAAAAATTTACGGGCATATGTCATTTCAACCCGTAATCCCAAATTCAATAAAAATCGTTCAGGTCTATCAATTTAACCCATAATGATCTTTCCCTAATCTAATGTCTGTTCGGGTATGTATCATTTCAACTCTTAGTGATTTTTCCTAAACTAGGAGAATCAGCAACATAAATCAACAAATCACATAGCATCAATCGCATCATAAGTCATATATCATCAATGCACCTACGTGTCATATAAATATATCGTGTCATATATGAAAAGTACATATCAAGTAAATAATTTCTTCAAGCAATCCTACACATTTCACAACAATTCATTTGTGCTCAATTAAACAACCATGAAACAATGTAGGTCAAGTGTGAGATAAACTCACCTTTCATTACACATATTGGAGACAACAAACGGATTGACACAGAATTGAAACGATGACTACTAGGATGATTCGGAATCGGATTTATTTCCCTTTATTACTTACTTCCCAAACTGAAACAAAAATATAATAAAATTTAAAACTCATATATGTATTATATTAATCAATTTTGTACACACTCTTTTTTTCAAAACCAGTAGATACCACACACTTGACAAAACCAAAATTCAAACTTGAAGTTTTATATATTAAAAAGAAAACAACATACATATAGTATATATTTGTTTTCCGGACTAGTCGTGTACTTAAAAAAATGTTTGTATATTCGTTTTCAAATCAACTTTAAAAAATCCAGAAAGCTAGTTAACACGCCTAAGTTTGTAATCATAAACAAATATATATAACTTACCATAAGAAAACATGTATACTTATACACACACACACTAACGCGCGCAAAAAATATTATATGAGATAAGCATAAGAGTTTTAGAAACTAATACATAACATAGTGACAACTCACGCAACAGGAAAGAAAAGGGAAAATGAAAAGGGAGAGGAGAACTCACGCATGGAAGGAAAAAGTGGATGATGCAAATTATTTGCTACAGGAGGATGCTTCTCTTCTTTACGTTGCTTCCATATCTCTCTTTGTTTCTTTACATTTGTTTATGATTTTTTCCCTTTGTAATGGAGCTTCAGATCAGATGGAAAAAGAAAAATAAAAGAATTTAAATGGCTTTGGAAATCTACGATGGAGGCATCGAAATAAAAGGAACGAATGGTTTGCTGCTAAAGATAAGGAACGTGGGAAGAGAAAGGATCTAGTCATATGCACGTTTTGAAAATGAAAATGGATTTAAACTTTGATATATAAATGGATTTAAACTTTGAAAATATAAAAGGTGGCATTAGAATTCATGATGTGGCTTTGTAACGAACAACGTAAAGGGTGCATTGGACTTCAGGTTGCATGTAACGTGCATGCATTGTTTGGTAAAAAAAATACTAAATGTTCCCATTCACTATGGTTTGGAAAAACATAAAAATAATTAGGTGGTTTAGAAAAATAAAAGGATGGATTTTGCAAATCCAAAATGACTAGAAAAATATGCGAGATCCGAATAGGAACAAATCAAACTCAAATGGCTCTGTTTCAAAAATGAACTACGCAAGTCTTTTTGCAGTTTCATCGTGAACCGAGCACTGAAACTGACAAATGAATATATTGGGATGATTAGCACGATGAGAGGGACACAACGGTATAAAGTTTGCAGTGTCATGATGCTCCGTTCAGAAAGGCATTACAGACCCCTTAAACGTAAAATTCGAATACGAAAACAATTAAACGGAGGTCAAAACTTCCGATTTTCGCGAAACTAATTTTGCTATTTGATTCGTCAAAACGAATAGAATGTTTTTTTGTTGTCCGAACTGGTTTCAGAGAGATTTGAAATCGCTATAATTTGAACCGTTATGTATAGCTTTACACTGAAAATTGCGCGACCGACAAACATTCAAATTTTCCAATGAAATTTTCACAACTACTACGTCTCACTGTACGTTTTTCCAATTTCAAATCCACGTTACGAGAAATTATAGAATATTTTCAAATGAAATCAAAGATATAATTTTTATTAATATCGAAAATAATTTATATAATACCATATTACTTTTTATATTAAAATATAAGAATAAATTCAAATAAATTAACTTGATTTAATTTTATTCAATAAGTAAGATTGAAATTGAAAATATCGATTTATATTATTAAATTACATTCATATAAAAAAAATCCAAAATAAATTTAGTTTAAATCAAAATCAAAATAGTTTCTTATAAAATTCAAACAAATTGAGTTTTAAACGAATAAAATAAAATCAAAATTTAAATTAAATACTTAAATAAAAATATACTAAAAATTGAGGTTGTTACAATCTCCCCTAATCAAATCTTTTCATCCTCGAAAAGGAACGAGGCAGGGAAATAGTAATTAATATATATTTAGGGGATTGTTAATGACACCCCTGTTTTGGTTAAGGGGTGTCACAACATTTAATTTTTAAATTTTTGTTAAGGGGTGCACTGTAAAGACCGAATCCCCCTTAACAATTTAATATTTCAAGACAAAAATGCCCTTTCCTCCCCAATAACATTATTTAACGTAAATACAAATAAACCTAGCGTAATTGTTTCCATCGCAGAAAAGAATTTTCATGGCTGATCGCAGAAAAGAATATTCATGGCTGCCATAAACCCTAATTATGAGATAGATGATGAAGATGAGGTAAATTGCACACAAAAACGTGAAGTATACGAAGATGATGAAGACCGATCTGCTAATGACAAGGTTTGATATTTATTTTTGCGTTAACACGTACGGAATTGAAGAAGGAGCACGGATGAAAAATTCGGTCGCGATGGACCATGTTTATACGGACCAATCAGTATGAAGTTACACATGTAATGACCGTTTTAAGTATGAAAACACGGTATAGTACGACCGGTTTTATCACATACGAATTACAGTTTGTTACAGAGATAGAAAATCTGTAAAATAGCCACCGTATTTATTAATTTTTATCGGTATTACACAACCGTGTATACGATTTTGTGGTACTAATGTTACCATGCATGTTTTGTACCAAACAATTGTTATTTAATAGACAGGGAGAGACCATTTTTAGTTTATTGGTATGAATATTTGATATCGATATTTCTTTGTGGTGTGAATAATACTCAGCTGTTTTACAGTTTGATGCAACTGCTCTGCTAAACGATGTATACGGGAATGAGGATTGTTCAGTTAACGAGGATTCTTACGATACCGGGGATGGCAATGTTAATGATAAGGTTTTTCTATTGGAAAATGGTGACAACATCGATCATTCACATGAGGAATCGGGAATATTGTGTTGCGCGTACCCCAATTTAACTTCCCATTTCACCACCGAGAAGGTTTGAAAACTTGATTTATGTTTTACAATTTAAGTATTTTACTCTGATCGTAATATGCTGTTTGTTGATGCAGTTGTTCGATTCCAAAGAGGACGTACGTAAATGGTACATGGATCGTGGACTTGATACGAATTGTGTCATTGTTATCAAAAGAAGCAAAACCAAAAATCTCTTAGGTAATGGGAAAGGCTCATGGATGCTGCTTGCTTGTGAAAGAAGTGGAAGGTACATTGATCATAAGGGTAAGCAGCATGTAACGAAAACTGAAAAGAAAAGGCGTAGATCGAGAAGTAGAAAATGTGGTTGTCCATTTGAATTAAGAGCACACTGTCAACATGATGGAAAATGGAGTTTGAAAGTTATAAACGGATGCCACAATCACAGTCTTCCTGGTATTTTAACCGGGCATCCGTATGTTGCGCGATTAAAAGACAATGAAGTAAAGAACGTTGAAACAATGACAAATAGTGGGGTTAGGCCACGGAATATTCTAACTGCTCTTAAACTTGGCAACCCAGAAAATAAGTCTACGATCAGAAATGTGTACAATGCTAAAGTGAAGCTTAAACTTCATCATACGGAAGGTAGATCTATTATGCAACAGTTTATGAAGTTAGCTTGTAGTCACCACTATTCTGTTCATCATAGAGTCGACGATAAGACAAATAAAGTTACTGACTTGTTCTTCAGTCATCCAAAATGTGCTCTGCTTGCGCAATGTTTTTATCAAATTTTGTTTTTGGATTGCACTTTCAAGACAAATAAGTACAAGTTGCCATGTTTTCATATGGTGTCGCAAACTTCGACGGGTGCATCATTCACTGTTGCCCTAGCTTTTATTAGTCGGGAGACCACTGAATCATATATTTGGGCGTTGGAGTGTGTTAGAAAATGTTATCGAGAAAAAGAATTTCCAAGTGTTATCATAACGGATGCGGAAATTTCTCTTAGCAATGCAGTGGCCACTGTTTTTCCAGCAGCTCGTCACATTCTTTGTGCGTGGCATATTTCAAAAAACGTTCAAGCAAATTGCAAACCAAATTTCATAAAGAAGAAACGGGTAATGATTGGGGATAGAGAGACCGTAGTAGAAGATGATGAAGGAAAAAGAGAGTACGAGTTATTTTGGGAGGGTTGGAGCAATGTCATTAGTTCGCTGTCCGAAGAAGAGTTCCATCGGAACCTAAATTCTTTTCGTGAAGCATGGCGGGTGAAGCAAAAAAAGTCGTTGAACTATGTGTTGAAGAAATGGTTGAACAAGTATAAGGAGATGTTTGTGTTAGCTTGGACAAATGAAGTAAAACACTTTGATAATGTGTCAACCAGTGTAGTTGAAAGTGCGCACCATCGTCTCAAATTGTATTTTGATTCAGCTGCAGGTAGTTTTGTTCAGTGTTGGACTAGCGCTCATCTATGCTGTGAGAATGAATTAGTTGCAATTGAACATGCGTTCGAAACGAGTTCATCAAAGTCACTTCATAGATTTCGAGATGAGCCAATGTTTAAAGAGGTGTTGGGATTTGTTTCTCATAAGGCGCTTGATTTATTGCAAACCGAACTATGTAGTATTCCAAAAGGAGGCACGAGTATTCAAACTTGCGGTTGTATTTTATGGAAAGTTAACGGTCTACCTTGCGCACATATGCTAGTAGACTTTAGACATTCAGACGGCTTCATACCCCTCAGTGCTATAGACTGTTATTGGAAACAGTTGTCATGTATTCCGCCTACACCGAATCGGTCCACTCTTGATTTTATGGACTTGCCTGAATTTCATGCATTGAAACGTAGGTATGACGAGGCTACTGATAATGTGAGGATTGATATTCAGCAAGGTATGAAATTGTTAGCCTTCCCGCCTACTACGAACATTAAAGAACCTCCCATGGCGACTATAAGAAAAGGAAGACCATCTAAAAAGGAAAAGTCGACTAAACGAGATCCTTCTTACTTTGAGCATGTTGACGCCGCATTATCTTGCAGCCTAAAACTTACTCCAGTTAGTCGTTGTTTGAAGAAACTTGGAGTAAAACAAAATGCATCTAAAACCAGTCAAATTGATGAAAAATTCTTATTGCAAATGCCCAAGTGTATGCGACCGTATATAACTCGTATAGACGACATGCCTGCTGATGGTAATTATGGATATTGGGTGGTGGTTAAACAACTAAATCTTTACAATCGAAGACCAGATAATCCTTGTAAGTTCGTACGTGAGGCCATGGTTGATAATTTAATAACTCAATCGGATATGTACAAAAGCATGTGGGATGAAGATGGCTTCGTAGAATTGAAAAGAAGGATACAAGGCGATAACTCAGTGGGGGTAAATGGTTGGATGCAAATGCCGGAATCCGGATTTATAATTGCAAAAACATTTGGTACCGCTGTTGTCTTGCTTAGTATGCAAATGAGTTACTTGTTTGTTCCGTCAACAATACAATTAACCTTGTTAAACCGGGATAGGATGGTCGTAATGGGATTCGTAGACAACTCACATTTTGTTGGTGTTACTTTGAAGTACGAGTCGCCTTTACCAAATACACCTCTGTTCTCATTCTTTTACCGAATTTACAACATCAATACGCAGGATTGGGTCAACACATATGCGGAGAGAATTTCTCGCTTCGATGATTCAGAAGATGGACATGTTGCCGAAGATAAAACGGTTGTTGTGTTAAGTTAATGTCGAATATTTGCATATGTTCGTAGTTCACTGCTAATGTAACAGTATTTTGAAGTATTATTGCATATGCTCGTAGTTCAGTGCTGATGTACCAGTATTTTTAACTATTATTGCATATGTTCGTAGTTCAGTGCTAATGTAACAGTATTTTGAAGTATTATTGCATATGTTCGTAGTTCAATGCTAACGTAACAGTATTTTGAACTATTATTGCATATGTTCGTAGTTCAGTGCTAATGTAACAGTATTTTGAAGTATTAATGCAAATGTTATATTTTCTGGCATATGTGGGTTACCCTTGTGAGCTATTGTATTTAAAGTTTTGTGACACTTCTGATAATGTGAATACCGAGATACTGAATTTTGACAATAGCAGAATCAGAGATATTTCGGACTTAGATCACCGGTTTTGTATACATAAAACGGTCACCTCCTGCCGTCTGCACATATTCATTTAACATTATCATAACCTGAGATATTTCGGATTGGTACCACCGATTTTCTAACTATAAAACGGTCACTTATTGCCGTCTGTACATATTTAGTTAACAATATCATAATCTGAGATATTTCGGATTGGTACCACCGAGTTTCTAACTGTAAAACGGTCACTTATCTCCGTCTGCACATATTTAGGTAACATTATCATAACCTGAGATATTTCAGTTTGAGCACGCCGATTTTAATCAATTAAAACGGTAAGCACTAACCGTCTGCATATTTCTATTCTAACCTGCAATATTTTGGTTTTGGATGACCGAATTTTTGTTAGTAGAACGGATTTTTGTAACCGTTTAGCAAATTATAGGCCTTTTAAATGATTGTTCGGTGATCACGTACCGTTTTTGTGTCTTAAAAACGGAAAGCCATTCCCAATGTTTAACTATAAGGTTGATTATTTCATACATATAATCCAGTTTTTTGTGCATCGACAAAATGAAACTTGTACATGCATCTTTGATCATACAAATACTTCAAACTTTCACATGCATCGTCGGTCATACAAAAAAATTGAAACTTGTACATGCATCTTCAAACATAGAAATAAACACAAACATACTCACAAACCATTTCATACATTACCCTTCCTTTCAAAGTACCCTTCATACTGTATTGCCAAAAGCAAGTCACCAACCAAAAGACATAAATAAGTCACAAACATAAAGTCACCAACCAAAACACCAAGTCTTATAACTGTTACATACTGTTAACCAAAATAATACGTAATGCTACCAAGTTAAACTATTTTTTCCTTGCTCCGCCTTTCTTCTTGGTAGCACTCCTCTTCCCTTTCTTTCGTTTACCTCGACTTGTCGTACCCTCAACAATCTTATCTCCTTCATCAGCTACCATGTTCTCTCCATACAGAGCAGACGGTTCTGGGTCCTCTAAATGCTCTATCATTTGCAAAGCTGTAACGACTGCCTTACCACGTCCACATGAACGGATTGTATCAGCAACTAGTCCAAGTCGACGTTTCTGAAATTCAAGTCTACTTTAGTACGAAAAACAATCAATAACATTATTTTCAATTAGCAAATACAACAAACTTACAACACGGATGGGTAGCGACTTCTCCCCGGTTTCATTCGCAGGCTCGGTTATTCTTCTTGATGGATTTGCAACAATCGGATGTGAAGCTTGCTGATACCACTGTATATAGTTGTCCTCACAGTCCCAGGGGTTAACCACTTCTTTAGACGTTATACTTTCATTCAGCAAGTGATTTGCCCATTCAGCCCATATAAAATCCCCAACATTAAAGTAAGCGGCTTTGAAAGATTTACTAGACGACTTGTACTTCTTCTTGTTAAGCGTGAAGGGATTGGTTGGGATGGGTTGAACAATTCCAAACTGGCGTAGAAATCTTTGGGGTAGGTACAATTCTTCGGTTTCAAAACAAATGACAGGTCCGTTATACAACGAACACTCATGAAATGGATACACATCACGTTTATCTCTAAAGCAATCCCATATAATTTCATTGCACTTCAAGTCATCAATCCTTTCTCGTACTGTAACTAAATCAGATGCTAACTGCGAACTCTTGTTCTTTGCAAAGTAAAACGCGGCTCTAATTTCTCCTTCTGGTATACCAATAACACGATTATGTCGACGAAGAACTGGGAAATGCTCATATATCCAAACCTGCATTAAGGTGCATCATGTACACGCATATAATTAGACTACACTATTCACCTATAGTTACAATACAACGGTATCAAAAAAATTCTTTGAATATACCTGTAGTAACGTCATGCAACCAGTCATTTGATGAACATCAGATCGAGTTGTTACGGCAAGATTACGTAATAACCAACTCAAACATGCAGTGGCCCATGAATATGAACCCACCTCGTCTAAATTCTTCAAACACTGCAGAAAATGAACTGACACTTTATTTCCGGACTTGTCACAACAAACTAAACTGCCAATTGTGTACAAAAGATATGCTATCGCACAATGCATCTTTCGTTCTTCACTATCGGCCTCCCTCGAACCCTCAAACTGACTTCGTAACCATTCAAATTTAATTTTATTATCGCCTGCTAACACTTGTATAGCAGTTGGTCTGTCAACACCAAGGCAATCTTCAAGTAGTTTGTACACATCTTCGACACCTATACCCCTCGAGCCACCAAGAGAACCAGTAACTGCTCTTCCTTCCAACGGAAGGCCAGTTATGTGCACTACTTCATCAAGGGTTATCCCCAACTCACCAAATGGAAGGTGAAATGTGTTTGTCTCCGGATAAAATCTTTCGACGAATGCATTGATTAGGACTTTGTCTAAAATCTCGTGAGCATGTAGCGCTAGCTTATGGAATCCCGACTTAACTACAACCTCTTTAACAAATGAACATTCTTTTCTATAATCCCACAATCGTTGCGTGCCAACATGAGTATGGACTCTCACCAGTCTTACTTCTCCTCGAGGTTTCTATATGGTATGCACATATATATATATATATATATATATATATATATATATATATTACAGTCTAATAAAAGATAACAATTCACGCGTAGTCACAAGTATAAATAAAATCTTAGAAAAAACATATGAAAAACTTACAGTAGATTTCCATATTTCATGAGCAATGTGATGTTTGAATGCAAACAACAATGTCCGTTCATCTTCAGTGGTGGATGATTCTATTTCTTTCCGCTTTCGTTTGCCTTTAATTGTACGTTTTCTCTTTTCCACATGTTCAACCTCTTCCTCTCCTACCCTGCCTTCCTCACTATCATGTTCCTCGCTACCACTTTCACGGCCACTATATTCAGACTCAGATTTGTCACCTTCTTCATCTGCTTTCTTCTCAACTCCATCACCTCCTTCATCATGCTCACTATCATCTCCGTCGCTATCTTCTCCAACAACATCTTCTTCATGCTCACTACCTCCTCTGTTGCCCTCTTCTCTGTCGTCGTCTTCTTCACGTTCTTCACCAGCTTTGTTGCCCTCTATTGTGTCATCGTCTTGTTCCTCATCAGTACCACCTTTTTCACCCTCTTCTCTGTCATCGTCTCGTTCATGATCACTACCACTTGTGTTGCCCTCCTCTTCTCTGTCATGGCCGCTACGATCACTACTTTTTTCGCCTCCATCGGAAGTACTACGGTCGTTGGACTCTTTTTTTTCACTTGAACTTTGCTCGGAGTTATTCGCTTCAGCTTCTACTGCTTTCTTATTCTTTTTCTCTTCCAATTTGCGTTGTTCTTCAGCACGTTTCTTCCTATTTGAAGCAGTAGGCGGTAGACGAGCGGACGTAGACGAAGTCGGTTTCCTGCAATCAATCACGTAAACAATTTAGTTATACGCCGTCAACAAAGTACGGCAACAATATAACCTACTTTAATACTATAAGAAGGTACAGAGCCACCATGTAAACAACAAGTAAAACCGAATGTGTAATCCAAATTTCAACAACAACTAACCCTAAGTCGACATCAATCAACTTGCCAAATACTATAAAGGACAAGCTTTCCTAAGTATTTTAATACTCACAAACCATAGAACCCTTTTTCAACCATAAGTCGACATCAATCAACCATTTTTAACACCTATAATCGGACAACACAAACCGAAACCAAAGTTTAAAACAAATTGAACAAATGAAACATATATATGGAAAACAAACGCCGATTTTGAATCATAAAAACGGTGACAACAAGTCAAATACTAAAAGGGACAAGCTTTCCTATTCCAGAGGATTTACCCACCCAAAACCGTACCCTCCCAACCGTATTCTCTGCAAATCCAACAAAATTTCCCAATGTTTAGCCCTTCTTCCCCACCAAACCCCTCCACACGCAAACCCATTGCTCACAATTGGTAATACCAAGCATACATGTGCTAATACCAACTGAAATTACCATTAATCTAGTACAAACATACCTCTTTTCCATGGTTTTCTTCTTGGCAACAGATTCCTTCGTCTTCCTCGCAGTATGCTTGAATCGAACCATCTTTAATGGCAAACCCTAGCGTGAGAGCACTGCAGAACCCTAATTTTGAGAACGAAACGCGATTTGGGAACCCTAATTTTGAGCACTGCAGGATTTTTTGAGAAATAAAGCGCGAGCTTTGTATTTCGTGAGTGGGGTTGAAGTTTGAAGGACACGAGGTTATTTTGGGGATTGAAAAGTAGACGTGGTGTTGCCCCTTAACATTTTCTAAAACAGTGGTGTGCCCTTAACAAAATGACACCCCTTAACCAAAACAGGGGTGTCATTAACAATCCCCTATATTTAAACCAAATGTTCATATCTATTATCATATCTATATGAGATATATACGAATCAAAAGCTAAAACATTTTCAAACATTTCAAAATAGTTTTAAGTATTCACTCGACGTCTCGATTCGCGATATATATATCTATCCTACTTTCAAAACCTGAAAGTAGATATCGATGATGCCGCGGTCATCAACAAAATCTTATTCAAGCGACTAGAGTGTGACTCTACATCCATCAATTACACATAGGATTTAATATATATGTTGATCAGACCTATACTCAAACCACTAAGTATTCTATAGGCCTATTTTAATGTCACGTAAGTACTCAAAACTTCTTTCTATATTTAAACAGAATATATACCAAAATTTCTAATCGTATATTATAAATAATTTATTTCAAATCATTAAAATATTTAAGTCGGGAAAATTATATATCTCCCCCACTCATTTATTTATTAAAATTCAATGTAGATAAAATCAAATATCTACAAATATCTATAAATCTTATTTAAAATATATAGTTTATAAAATATAACATCTTAAAGTATAACATCAAATCTTTTCAAAATATTGGTATTACCAAAATATAATGTTATTTACAAATAAGAAAATCTTATATTATAATAGCTTTCAAAATACCAAATTCAAACCAATATTTAATAAGAATGAACTCTCTAGAAGACTTATACTATTCTTCTACTTCTTACCTTGCTATTGGAACGGATAAGTTGTAGAATTCGAATTAAAAGCTGAAGAACAAAAGAACCTAATCAAAGAGGATCTAGGAATGAGGATTCAAATGGAAAGGGAAATTTCGGAAAAATATTTAAATATTAAACCAAATTTTATATCTGAAAATATTTTTTAAAAAACATTTCAAAACCATTTAAAAACTATTTATACTTTCAAAATACACTCTTTCAAGAAGGATTCTGTGGCCGATTCCACTCATTCTAGGGTATCGCTACCCTATCTCTAATGAGCTTTTCACCCCATAAGCTAAAGTTTTGATAAACCAAAGCTTTGATACCACTTGCAACGACATGCCATTTTGACCGTGCTGAATCGACAAAACATGTCAACTCGAACCGTTCAAAACAACATAGCCTCTAAGGTAAACAGAATAAATCACAGAATCACATATCACAAGCATGGCTACAGAGCAATATGATATCTCACAGCGGAAAATAAATAATACAATAGTAGTTTATGAAGCTACTAATTAAATTTTACAACAGAGTTTACATAAACAATGCAGAAGAAGTCTAACACAATGACTTCTAATACATAAATAAAAGATAACTATATAAGACAGAAATGGAAAGAATAGCTGGAACCGGATCAACTGAACATGTAGATATAGATGAGCAAAACCCAATAATCTCCAAAATCCAAGAGTGAATATCGAAAACTGTATTACTCGATCTGACCCGAGCAATAATGCAAAACAACTAGGATTAGGACTAACATTCTCATGGAAGTAAATCAACTCAAATGAAATGCTCGATGAAATGCAATCAGTAACTCAAAGGATGTTTGGGATCACCATCCTCTAAGGATCCGTCAAACAAATACTACATAGTATAATACGCTATATATAATAGTGTCCATCAGTAAAATAAAATATCAAAATAGCGTAAGCGAGTTTACCATTATTACCCTTGCACTATTTATATATTCCCGTAGTCTATGCAGTGCTGTAATCCCCTTCTAACCGGCGGGATACTCAGGGAGCACTCTATAGGAATAGTATAAACCAAAATCATAGTGGGCTCGTATAAGGCATGCGACAAGGCACACAAGGAATGCCATGGTAGATACACCATTTGCAGTAACGAACTGGTGGTAATGCATAGCCGCAACTACCGTCCACCTCAAGACACACTCCCATATCGAATTGGAGGGTAGCCACCAAACACATCACAATAGTAATAGAATGGTATAGAAGTGTGTTCGATAGGAGGAATGACCTCACCTGGTCTCGGCATAGCTCCTGATTTGATCATATCAAGCTGACTCAAGGTAGTCAGGGTCTCGTAATTAATATGAATATGAAAAATAGAGTCATTCGCCAAACCATCCTCTTCATTCTGGATCTTCACCGCATACACAGTTGTTAAGTTGGTTTTCAGTATTGGCAGAAAGTATTATAATATCCGATCCTGATCTCTTTAACAACCAATTGTTTACAATTTTCACACCGTGGTCATTATTTTATAAATCACTTTATAAAATCGATTATACAAATCTTAAGTTCGGATTGAAATCAAATTTAAATATCTAACTTCGATTATATTCAATTTCGTAAACAACTCATCTAAATCACTTAATTCGAATCGATACTCGTATCATAAAGATCTTAAAATATAGTACAAATCAATATTAAATGTTAACTTCGATTTTATTAATTTCGGAAATATTCACATAACGATTTCAATCCAAATTCGGCAAAAACATATCTCAAATGCCATTTAAATCAATACTAGGATACTTAACTTCGAGGATATTTTAGTTCGATTCATATTCGAAAATACAAGTTTTTAAACTATTTAAATAGCTAATTTTACCCTTGTAAGAATTCGCTTTAAGTCGATTTGTATGAATCCAGCATATTGGTTCAGTTTCAAATATACAATTCAAGTCAAAACTTTATATATCAAGTTAAACAAATCATAAAATCTAGTTTTTGCCTTCTATAAGAATTCGTTTAAGTCGATTCAAAATCCCAATCACTTCGGTTCAAATTCAATTTTTATAAATCGAAATCTTATGTTTCAATTTAAACCAGATCATATCATATATTATAACTCAAGTCGTACAATTCCAATTCATTACCTATAAATTCAAATCAAACTAATATTTTCAAACAAAACATATCATATCTTATAATTCAAGTCATACAGTTCAAAATCGTCACTTATAAATTTGAATCAAAACCGTATATTTTAATTCAAACATTTCATACAATTCAAAACCGTTCTAATAAATTCAGTTTAACAAATTCCTTAAATTTGGAAATTAAATTTCAAAACAATTTTACAATTTAAGTTCATCGCTTATAAGCTCAAATTAATTCGAATTCAAATTCATATCTTGAATGACTTCACTCGTTAATTCAAATATCATTATTTTAAATTTAATACTTTAAACCTCAAACTCAAATCGCGAAAATCTTAACTTATCCACCTTTTAGTTTGTTATTAAAGTTTATAAAATATAGAAAATCAACTTTGAAATTAGATATAAATATAATTTTTTTAAATTTAGTAGAAAATAGCTTTTTAAACATATATAAGTTTAAAATAATTTAGAAATATGTTTAAAAGAATAATTTATTATAATAAATAAAATTTAAAGTTTAAAAATACATATACGATTAAATTATATGGTTTAAATATAAACAAAATTATAAGTAAAATCTTAAATAAGCATATAAATCCATATTTACTCATAAAATCATCTTAAAACATATAATTTAAATTTTACCAAATTTAAGTTTAAAAATCTTTAAAATACATATAAAATATAATGTCTTAAGTTATTATTTAAAAATCAAAATTCCAAATCTTTTTACTTCAAAAACACGACCAACGGCGTCCGTATATAGTTTTCTGCTGTGCGGTCAAGTGATAAAGATATTTATCATTTTAACCTGCAATTTATAATATTTTACGGGCATATGTCATTTCAACCTGTAATCCCAAATTCAGTAAAAATCGTTTAGGTCTATCATTTCAACCCACAACGATCTTTCCCTAATCTAATGTCCGTTTGGGTATGTATCATTTCAACCCTTAGTGATTTTTCCTAAACTAGGGGAATCAACAACATAAATCAATAAATCACATAGCATCAATCACATCATAAGTCGTATATCATCAATGCACCTACGTGTCATATAAATATATCGTGTCATATATGAAAAGTACATATCAATTAAACAATTTCTACTAGCAATCCTATGCATTTCACAACAGTGCATTTGTGCTGAATTAAACAACCATGAAACATTGTAGGTCAAGTGTGAGATAAACTCACCTTTCACTGCACAGATTGGAGACAGCAAACAGATTGAAATGGAATTGAAACGATGACTTCTAGAATGATTCAGAACGGATTTATATCCCTTTATTACTTACTTACCAAACTGAAACAAAAATATAATAAAATTTAAAACTTGTATATGTATTATATTAATCAATTTTGTAAACACTCTTTTTTTTTAGAACCAGTAGATACCACAAACTTGACAAAACAAAAATTCAAACTAGAAATTTTATATACTAAAAAAAACAACATACATATAATATATATATATATATATATATTTGTTTTCCAGACTAGTCGTGTACTTAAAAAAAATGTTTGTATATTCGTTTTCTAATAAACTTTACAAAATCCAGAAAGCTAGTTAACACGCCTAAGTTTGTAATCATAAACAAATATATATAACTTACCGTAAGAAAACATGTATACTTACACACACACACACACACACTACAGCACGCATAAAATATTATGTGAGATAAGCATAAGAGTTTTAGAAACTAATACATAACATAGTGACAACTCACGCAATAGGAAAGAAATGGGAAAATGGAAAGGGAGAGGAGAACTCACGCCTGGAAGAAAAGAGTGATGATGCAAATTATTTGCTATAGGAGGATGCTTCTCTTCTTTGCATTGTTTCCATATCTCTCTTTGTTTCTTTACATTCATTTATGTTTTTTCCTTTGTAATGGAGCTTCAGATCAGATAGAAAAAGGAAAAATAAAAAACTTAAATGGCTTTGGAAATATCGATGGAGGCATTGAAATAAAAGGAATGAATGGTTTGCTCCTAAGGATAAGGAACGTGGGAAGAGAAAGGATCCAGTCATACGCACGTTTCGAAAATGAACTCAAATGACTCTGTTTCATAAATGAACTGTACAAGCCTTCTTACAGTTTCATCGTGAATCGAGCACTGAAATTGACAATTGAATATGTTGGGATAATCAACACGATGAGATGGATACAATGATATAAAGTTTGCAGTATCACGGTGCTCCGTTCAAAAAGGCATTACGGACCCTTTTAATCGTAAAATTCGGATAGGAAAACAATTAAACGGAGGTCAAAACGTCCGATTTTCACAAAACTAATTTTGCCATTGGATTTGTGACAACGAATAGAATACTCTTCATGTTTGTCCGAACTGGTTTCAGAGAAATTTTAAAATCACTAAAATTTGAACTGTTATGCGTAGCTTTACACTGAAAATTGTGCGACCGACAAACATTTAAATTTTCCAACAAAATTTTCACAGCTACTACGTCTCACTATATGTATTTGAAATTTCAAATCCCGGTTATGAGAAATTATAGAATATTATGAAATTAAATCAAAGGCATAATTTTTATTAATATCAAAAACAAATTATATAATACCAATTTATCATTTAAATTAAAATATAAGAATTAATTCAAATTCAAATAAATAAAATTGATTTAATTTTATTCAATAAGTAAGATTGAAATTGCAAATATTGATTTGTATTATTAAATTACATTCATATAAAAAAAATCCAATTTTTTTTAGTTTAAATCAAAATCAAAATCAAAATAGTTTCTTATAAAATCCAAACAAATTGAGTTTTAAATGAATAAAATGAAATTAAAATTAAAATTAAATAATTAAATAAAAATACACTAAAGTTTGAGGTTGTTACATTTATAGATCGAGCATCGTACAAAATGACATATTAACGCATCAATTAAATTGAGGAAATCCTAAAGGGTTTTCAAATAGGTAAAGTATATCCACTTAGTACGCCTATGGTTGGCAGATCGGTGGATATTAAAAAGGACCTTACCATCAAAAAGGAGATGATGAAAATGTACTTGATCCAAATGTATCAATCCAAACAATAACATATTAAAATAAGTTATAATATACTCTTTTTTCTTATTTAAGAATAGAGTTTTTCGTACTAAGGTTTTAACAAGGCATTACATTAATCTGGAAGTATCATATTCCATTTGATGTAGTAAATTATTGAAATATGATATTTTATATACTCTTTTTTTTTGTCACTAAGATTTTTCCTATTGTGTTTTTTAGTAAGCTTTTAAGAAATAGCATTTCAATCTAGAAGTATCAAACATGTTTTGATATAGCAAACTATTATTTATGAAGACAATGTAGCTTGCGTGACTCGGATCCCAATAGATTATATCATGGATCATAGGATGATGTACATTTCTTATAAATTTCTCTTCACACACGAGCTATAAAAGCATAGCAAGAAAGAGGAGAAACAAATCCACTTTCAAGAAAAACG
This sequence comes from Allium sativum, assembly GCA_030737875.1. NCBI lineage: Eukaryota > Viridiplantae > Streptophyta > Magnoliopsida > Asparagales > Amaryllidaceae > Allium > Allium sativum. Next base: position 410,513,349 of record CM060913.1, read on the forward strand.
AGTAGATCTATTCTCAATTAAACGTTTTAGAAGTTGGTGTACAAAACTGGCCTGCATCGACTACATCAATAGACTAATTAAATAACATGTTATAACTCAGGGAAAGCATGTAAAATTGTGCTATAATGCTCTCCTTTCCTTCACTAATATTTTTGTTGGTAAGTTTTTTAATGAGGCATTATTTTGATCCTGAAATATCAACCCTCATTGTAACGTTGTAAAACATGTTATCTAAAAATGAAACAAAATTGTACTTTTTTCTTATTTATGATTTTTCCCACTGGGTTTTTCATAAAAAGGTATTCAGTAAGACGATTAATTTTATCATCTTTTCATACACATATTCAAGGAGAAGTGTTGTAATATGTAAAAGTAATAAGAGTGAATATGCTAAATAGCTATGGGGCTTTACTATAATTTACAAGGCATACAAACTTTATAAATAGCTAGGTTGTTTACTTGTATGTAGATTTGAATCAATAGAAATAAAAGGTCTCTCCCTAATATATTTGTTAGAGAACCCCGAATTATCACAAAACCAATTGGCAATGTGAAGGGTGAACTCATTATAGTTATATAGGATTCATTTTTACAAATTCCCCAATGTGGAACTTGTCTCAACTCGCCCCCGCACGTGTGGCATATCATGAGCCTAACACGTGGACCTTTATATTGGGTGACGTGGATAAGTATGGCATTGTGCGCACGAATTAAACCTGCTTTGATACCATGTTAGAGAACCCCGAGTTATCACAAAACCAATTGGCAATGTGAAGGGTGAACTCATTATAGTTATATAGGATTCATTTTTACAAATTCCCCAATGTGGGACTTGTCTCAACAATATTATATTTCCTCTAATGGCTTCCATTCTTTTATTACCTCTTCAGTTTTATTTTATAACAAAAATCTGATTGTCGGCCATATTTATAGTTCCAATCAAGTTATCTATTTAAGTAAACAAAATTAGAAAATAATTTTCATATCATCCTTGGATAATTAAAACATGGTTATCTGTGCAATAAAACCGTGTTGAATAATATCAAACAACTATTTATAAAAATCGATACTATACCAATAAAGCGATATTAATTTTACTTATATTTTCAAATGGAGCATACATCTTCAAATAACTATTATGAATGATTTTCTATCATTATCCAATTATCTAGATGAATAATAATCATTTTTATAATAATTAATCGGAAAATAATTATTAATTCAAGAAATTTCTATTCAAATCCATAAATCAATTATTAAGCAAATTGCTTTTATTGATGATTTCATAAATACATTTAATTCTCAAATAAGATACGAAACTTTATTTCTTATTTTGGTTCAATTATTGAATTGAGTGTATATATATCTGAAGCCATACGCAACTTTTTGGGTCAAAAGCAGCTTTATTGGTAAAACAGTTTTCTGATGCTTTATCCTATTATTACAAAAGAACCTTTTTCATAACATTTTCCAAAATTAGTTAATTATCATTATTTATCACTTTTAACTTTATTATATGTTACAAATAATCTATATTTGAATATTCAAATTTTTGTAAACATTCCTAATAAAAGTTATCAAATACCGGGTTGTTATAGTCAGTTTGGCCAAACCACCTCAAATCATTTTGTTTTCTTTTTCTAACTATTTATTACTATATTGGTAATTGTTTACATTCCCACAAAGTATTCCAACATACGATTATAACTTTATTAATAAAACAGAAACTTGAAATGAGAACTTCACCCAAGATTCTTTATTTCATTATTATTCAAGACAGGCTTATTTAAACGGAGGCACCAAACATTCACACACATGCATGATCATGGGCCTTGATCAGAAGTAGTCCGTTTTAGTACAGTTATTTTTGCAGAAACATCCCTTACGCAAAACTCCTTTGCATTGTGCAATGTGAAAACCTTTAGACTCGCATGGACTTTGACAGTCTTTATCTTTAACACATTCCGTAGCTAGCACAGTATTCATCTCCTCACAGGGACGTTTTTTTCAGCCATTACAATGGAATTCATGATATCTGCATTATTGGGGCCATTAAACCATTTAACAACATATAGTAATTGTTAAAACTATATATTATATCATAAGGACAATGCAAATTAATACCTGCAGCAAGGAGGAAACTAAGTAGAAGGACGGATAATATTGCCATGCGAGCAGAGAAAGACATCTTTTGCTTCTTATATATATGTTTTTAAACACTTTTAGTAATTTAACTGTGTGCTAAACACATAAAGGTGCAGTGGAAACTTATATAGGGATGCCCGCGATTATACTTAGTGTGTGTATTATACTATATGATGAACTTTATTAACAAAATCTATTTATTTTATATCCGAGGTTTCCATTACTAATTTTTAATGCATGAATCAACATTTTTTTATTACTTGGTTTCATGTATTCAAATATGAAATTTTAACACATGCATATATGGAAAAACTATCGTATCAGGATCTGATTATCTATTCTCTTAATACATTGTATTATTACAACATAATATTTGTTTTTAATTTGAAGCTTCCAGAAATATATTTTAATGCATAAATTGATAATCTTGATATTAATTGTTTTAATGTACTCAAATACAAATTTTTTTAAATTAAAGGATTAGAATGTTCGGATGTGAATTTCAAAATAGAGTATTGATATGTACTCGTATACTAGACGATGAACTTTATTGATACTTTGTATTTACTTCGAATCTAAGAGCACAACCAACAATGGCTTGTTTAGTTACTAAACAAGTCACGGAACAATCAGGTGTGGCTTGTTCAGTCATCCGTGGCTAGTCTGTGGCTAGTTTTGAGCTCGTTCGTGGCTGGTTGACTGAACATTGATTGGTGCTTATAACGGCAAAGTGTTTGCCGTTATAAGCTTATAATGGCAAACTCTTTGCCATTATAAGATTATAACGGCAAAGAGTTTTCCGTTATAAGCTTATAACGGCAAACACTTTGTCGTTGCACTCCAACGGCTAGTGCACTTCCTCCCCATATACCAACCTACCTTCTTCTTCTTCCACACAACCACTCCACCTTCTCAACTTCAACTTCTTCAACAACAAAATGTCTTCTTCTGCACCCAAACGAAGCGGGAAAAAATCCGCAAATAGGATAGTCATGTCCAAACCGCACTCGTCATCGTATGTCATGCAACAGTCAATCCAACAACAGCAACTGTTGCAGCCATCTCACGAATATGGCAACTCGCCGTATTCAACTTATCCATACCGACCACCATACCAACCGCTCGCTCCTCCTAATTTTCCTCCCATCCATTCTACCGCCCAGCCACAGTTTTACCAACGACCGACCGGGGTAGGCGTGTACGACGATCATTCGTCGTATATGTCAATGATGATGCAGACCGATCAAAGTCAACAACCTCACCTAACTCTGCAACAGACCGAGGTTCGTGACCGTGAAGCTATGCAAAATCTTGAAAGACAGTTTTCGTACGGGTATGTCTCTCCTACTACCGAAGAAAATGTTGAAACCTCAACGGAGGAGGCGGAGGAAGATGCAAATGAGGATGCGAATGTTACAAATTCTGAAGAATTTATTCAAGAATACGTTGCACCTATTAATCCCGAATATAACCAAAAGAAGGCGAAGTGGAAGTCTTTAAACGGCATTTTCAGTAAACGACACCAAACCGAAGTTGAATCGGAGCCGGATCCTGGAATAGAAGATATCGAGGATGATCATGCTGAAGGGGAAGGATTAGCAGCGGATGGAAAAAAACACTGTAATTTTACTTCCGAGTAGTACGTTTCATTTGCTAAATCGTGGATACGCAATTCACAAGACAACATTGTTGGGAATATATGAAGGTCAGAAATTTTGGGAAAGAGTACCAGAGTTTTACAATTCGTTGGAAGCGAGGAATAGAACATGGGCATCACTTAGAGGCGGTTATAGAGTTATGAATGCCACATGTCAGAACTATCTGGCAATACTGACAGGCTTGCAGAACAGACAGCAAAGCGGTGCTGCACCTTATGACGTTGTAAGTACCGTAGATTACTTTGAAAATAAACTTACTATAATATGATTGATTAGTTAGAAATGTCATACGCTTATACAATTTCCACTTTGTGTTACAGATTGAAGAGTCCCGAAAGGCCTACCAACAAAAGTATGGTCATCCATTTAAATTTCAAGACTGTTTCGAGCTTCTATCTAGTTTGCCGAAGTGGAAGAACCCAAGCAATTTCATGTTTGAGCAGTAGAACCAAGCTAGAAAAATGAACTACTCTGATTCTAGTCCAGGAAGTGACCCGAGTTCGCAAGAAAGAAACCCTTTATTTGGAACTAGTGACGGACGACCTGTTGGCAGAGCCAAGTCAATTCAGCTGGAGCAACGCCGTGCAGAGTTTTCTAGATTTATGGAAATAATAGAGAATTCATCTAAGGCGACAAAAGAGCATAGAGCTCGATTTTTGGTGCAAAGAAACCGCAGCGACGAAGAGTTCCAAACGACAGTTAGGGATGATTGAGAGCTTCGCAGACATGTACATACGGAGAAACAAGCCATGGTACGAGAAAAGCAGGAGGAGAAGAAAGCCATGCTATGAGAGAAGCAGGAGGAGAAGAAAGCAATGGTACGAGAGAAGTTGGAGGAGACGAAAGCTATGAAGCGAGAGAAGAATTATATTAAAATGATTACATGTGATTTTAGCAAGCTTTCCCCTCTACAGCAAGAACTAGTAACCGAGCAGATTAGAGAGTATAGAAAACACAAAGGAAGCGGAAGCGGAAGCGGAAGCGGAAGCGGTAGTGGCTCGTATATGGACTAGCTATGTATGTTGGGTTAAGTTGTAATATGATTGTGAACTGTTTGTAGTATTTATGTACTAGTGGGTGTTTATGTACTAGCTATATATGTTGGGTTGGGTTGTAATATGATTGTGACCTGTTTGTAGTATTTATGTAGTAGTTGTTATTTATGTACTAGCTGTATATGTTGGGTTGAGTTGTAATATGATTGTGAGCAGTTTTTAGTATTTATGTACCAGTTGTTGAAATAATGATACAATCTACAATATGATTGGAAACCAGATTTATTGACCCAACTACACACTGATAGATAGTACTCTGATATAGTACACGACTACACACTGATACATAGTTCTAGTACCAACTACTGATTCTGTCTATTCCTTCCTTTATGCGCCCACAAATGTTCCACCAACTGGTCACGCAATTGGAAGTGTGCAGCTTAATCTTCAATGTATTGAACCATATCAACATATTCTTCCATTGAGTTTACATCTTTATGGGGCTTTGCATTTGACCCCGTAAACATGTTAGGATAATTAGACTTTTGATTCTTATATCCGCCTCTTTCAGACTCCACAATCATGTTATGTATTATTATACAAGCATACATGATTTCTGAAAGCACTCTTGCATCATGAAAATGAGTAGGATTTCGTAAAATATGAAATTGGGCTTGTAAAACACCAAACGTACGTTCGATGTCCTTTCTGTAGCTAGCTACTTTTTCAGTGAAATACCTTTCTTTATCATTTGATGGTACTTTGTATCCTTGCATCAAAGTTCTCCACTTTGGGTATATTCCATCCACTAGGTAGTACCCAGTTTTGTGTTCGATATTACCAACTTTATATAAAACATCTGTTGACAGTATGTTAGCAAGTTCTGTGAAAAGATATGATTGTTTTAAAATATTTATATCATTCAATGAAGCTGGGACTCCAAAAAAAGCATGCCAAACCCATAAATTGTCTGTTGATACTGCTTCAAGGATCATTGACGGCACTTTTTTCTGTCCGGTGAACATTCCTTTCCATCCCGTTGGGCAGTTTTTCCAAGGCCAATGCATGCAATCTAAACTTCCAATCATACCTGAAAATCCTCTAGCTTCTCCCCTGCATAGGATCCTACTTATATCGTTTGGTCCAGGCGTCCGTAGATACTCCTGCCCGAACTGCTCAACAACTGTTTTACAGAATTCTTTCAAACACTCTATTGGTGTTGATGCTGCGATTCTGAAATATTCATCCAATTTGGTCGCCAGTTGTTCCATAGCTTAACATCCTCAACGCCGATGAAATTTTGATGTGGGGCGAGTGGCCAATTTCTTGTGCTCCGTTCAGTCTATAAGTGAAATATGGATTTGAATGATGAAGTTTAATATAAATTTTTGAGAAAATTGCCGGACTCATACGATAACGACGGGAACAAAGTTATATCGTAGGTTGGATTGTCGATGAAGTAATCCCTCATTAGTCTTTCATGTCCATCCCTGTAGTCTCTCTTATACCGCCGGTCAATCCGGCCAAGCATACTACCTCGACGGTTGTTAATTGAGCCTTCAGCAAAATAATTGGAATACCCAACCATTGCATGCTGTTCCAGCTCCTCCTCCGTCTCTTCCTCCATTTCTACTTCGGAATCGTCAGTTTGATTATTGACTTCGTAGTAATGGTGGTATAGATTTGGATCCATTGCTAGCTTTTTTATAAATTTAGTTTCGTTGTTCTCCCTGAGTGTAGACGTAGGACAGATATATATAATCAAGGATGGTTGGTATAATATCTCTGTCATTGAGTAGTCAAATCAGGCAGTTGTTGTGATATGAAAGGTTGGCAATAATGGTTGGCAATACATGTAGACAAGAATGGTTGGCAATAATGGTGTGGATAATATCTATGTCATTGAGTAGTCAAATGGGTCTGCTGTTGTGCTGTGAAATGTTGGCAATAATGGTTGGCAATACATGTAGCCAAGAATGGTTGGCAATAATGGTTCCGACATAATGATTGGGATAATAATGGTTCTGTCATTGAGTAGTCAATTCAGACAGTTGTTGTGATGTGAAAGTAATAGAGAATATAAAGGAGAATTTCTTTTGTATTTATGTAATAAATGATTTGGTAAATTTTCAGAAATTTACGTTTGAAACGGTATCCAAATGTATAGAAATTCCTTTATATTCAATTAAATAAATGTTATCGTTTATTAACGAAATTCCATAGCGACTATTTAAAAATTTAAATTGAACATAACTAACAATTTATGTCATGAAATCTCAAATTTTTTCCCCCAACAAATAAATTTAATCTAATCGACCCAAACGATTCTTGTTTCACAGAATTCTGACCTATATCGGATCCGGTATATTCTGTTAAAGTTCGTATTGAAAATTACGAACTACCGTCGCGTTTCGGGCTCGTTTTAATTATATTATAAACTATACATATATATATTTTAAAACGTCATTTTATATAATAAACTCGATATAAAATCAATTATATCTCCAATATAATATTATTGACAAAATCATGGCTTCAGTGTTCACCGTCATGGCTACGGTGTACGCTACATGGTTGGCAATACATGTAGGCAAGAATGGTTGGCAATAATGGTTTGGATAATATCTCTGTCTTGAGTAGTCAAATTATTCTAGCCAAGAATGGTTGGCAATAATGGTTCCGACATAATGGTTGGGATAATAATGGTTTTGTCATTGAGTAGTCAATTCGGACAGTTGTTGTGATGTGAAAGTAATAGAGAATACAATGGAGAATTTCCTTTGTATTTATGTAATAAATGATTTTGTAAATTTTCAGAAATTTACGTTTGAAACGATATCCAAATGTATAGATATTCCTTTATATTCAATTAAATAAACGTTATCGTTTATTAACGAAATTCCATAGCGACTATGTAAAATTTTAAATTGAACATAACTAACAATCTATGTCACGAAATCTCAAATTTTTCCCCCAACAGATAATTTTAATCTAATCGACCCGAACGATTCTTGTTTCACAAAATTCTGACCTATATCGGATCTGTTTTATTCAGTTAAAGTTCGTATTGAAAATTACGAACTACCGCCGTGTCTCGGGATCGCTTTAATTATATTATAAACTATATATATATATATTCAAACTTCATTTTATATAATAAACTCGATATAAAATCAATTATATCTCCAATATAATATTAACGACAAAGATTTTTCACAGTAGAGTAGGATAAGGAGATACAACAATAAGCGCAAAGATAAAATAGTTTATAAAGACAAAACAACTGACGATAGTACATGCGAACTAACTCAATCAAACCATGGAGTAGGCATTAGCAACTTCATTACAATGCATGTTACGTTTAGTCTTACGGGCGTCGCATGATGTTCAATCGCAACTACACATTATCACTTCGAACACGTCTTTTTTCTCGTTCGAGTTCGTTAGCATATGCTATTCCCCGAGGACACAAAGGTTGGTCTATCCAGTCCGTGTAATTGCAACCATTTGGATAGGCTGGACATCGCTGCATGCGCCGACCTATATTGTTGTCCTCTGCTCGAACGACAACTTCAACCGCATACCCGCAGTAGCAACGAACTGGATAAGAATCAACTACATGTTCGTGTAGTGGTACACGAAAGAACTCTGCTTCCTGCGTTGACTGAGTGACCTCCGGTTGAGATTATACTTGAATAAGTGGTACTGGTGTTTCATGTGGAGGTTGAACGTTCACTTGTTCGTATGGCGGTATAGTTTGCGGTTTCATTTGGTTTAGGAACTGAAGTTCGTCTTCAAGCTCCTGTAGCCTCATGTTTTCGTAAGCTTGTTCCTCAGAATCTGTAGATGTTGCCCACGAAGACATTTTCAGTGAGTGTGAATCCAAGGATGTGCTCTAAGAATGGGGAAGAAGTTGTTTGAGTTTTGTATGTTTTGAGTAAGTTAACATATGTATATATAGCTGGAAGATTGGTAATGGTGTGAATGGTCAAAAGCTACACTGTAGGGAACACTATATGGAATCTGCTAGATGACATGACTGGACTATGCGAAGAACGCAAGATTTGACCAGTCATTGCGCTACAGTTGGTTGACCCATTATGTTCTTACGTAGAATATGGAGTTGTCAGCAAACCTTGTTATGTTGGTGCGTTATTTAAGAATTTTGCATTTTGAAACGAGAAGACGACAATCTTGTTCACGATCAAATTCAAACGCTAATACATTTCAAATAACACTTACAAGAACTAGAACAACAGAACATAGCAACATCAAATTCAACGTACAATAATAAATTTTTGATCCAAGAAAAACCAAATCCTAACGATTTCTGAGATAGCCAGCTCTAGTTGCATCCGCAACAATCTTGTTCAACCGCTTTATTTCGGCTTGCGCTTCCAGTGCATATTGAAGTCCACGTTGGCATATCGGGGGTTCTATCCGCTGCATAAAATTACAACATTGAATATCATTGGGGTAATACCTATAGTTTTCTAAGGCAGGACATCTGAAGAATCGGTGTCCAGCATTTTTTTCAGTTTTGGCAACAACAACAACCGATTCATCTCCACAACAACAAATAGGGTAAGCTCCACTAGGTAGCGTTGGACCGATTGGATGTAGGGGCTCGATTTCTTGTCCTTCGTATACGATCTACTTACCAGGTCTTTGATTTGCTACAACTTCGTGCAATCAAGCATTCAAAGATTTTGTTCTCGGCTTCACTGATTTAGACTGAACTTGTGCTCCTTCACCGAATTCCACCGTAGGCTTGTTGTGTTGTACACTATTCCTTGACCGTTCAAACTCTTCATAACAATTATTCATTGTTTCGTCGTCAATCTCCAAGTTGTCCATAGCTTCAATACAAAACAAAACCTTAAGCAATTGAAAGGAATTCAAAGTATAAGGAATTTTTGTTCTGTTAGAGATATAAACCTGGTGCATAATTATTGCTGCGTTTGAACACAAAGCAGGGCTAGATTTGTAAAAAGAGATGTTGCAATTCCCAACATAAACACAAAGTAGGTGATACCCGTGATAAATTTTTGGTATTTATATATAATGCATCAACTTTATCAGTAACATAACTACTGATACTGTATCAATGTATAGTGTATCACTGTTTGCACTGTATACTGTTTGACTGTTTCCATAAATTGTTTGACACAAAGTAGGCCGACCCTTTTTTTTTAACTCCTACACGTATTGAAATGGTAAATGCACCCGAGGACGTCCCCTATTTTTAACTCCTACTCTCGAAAAACAGTGGCATGACTCCACCCTGCCATAAAACATGGCTGAACTATGGGAACTGTGCAAGACTTGACCAGTCAATGCGGAACAACCCATATTGTATTGAATCGTTTAATGCACCTAGGAACAACCCTTACACATAGGTTACATAAGTGATAATAAGTAACAAATATGATAAATTACATAAATGGTAGATTAGACAAACAATAGGTTCCACAAATAAAATCAGCCTACATAACCTAAACATTACACAGCTATAGGGTTACATACTTCGTTCGAACTTCAGTGAAGGTTTTCAACTAAAATAAAGCATAAAGATAAAAGTGATACGATGCGTAACGATACAGTACATAGTACGCATAATATAAAATATATAAATCCTAATTTAACCCACGTTGCAAGCGATAATTTGCATTACTTAGGTCGTCTACTTGATTTCGCAGCTTTCTTATTTCTTCCTCTAGTTCCAAAGCATATATAATTGCTCGACAGGGAAAACGGTCATCTATCCACTGTCCAAAATCGCATCTGTTGCCATGTACTGGACAACTGTAATATCGACGTCCAACGTCGTTTCCGTGACGGACGACTAATTGTGGTGCTTCAAATCCACAAAAGCATATAATATTTGCGGATTGCACCTCGCCTTCTTCTACCATGGCTCTAACATGAGGAATTACAAGGTTAGACCTGCGATCATGTTGTCGATTACGATTTTCATGCTGATGTCGTATTTCCATTTCATGCATTCCTGCTTCAAGTTCTAATTGTCGCACCTCGTCATTGTGTCACTCTTCCATTTTGATATACCACTCTGTTGGTTCTCTGGGTGTGGACGGATTAGGGTTTGATGGTCCTGAGAGAAGGTCCGTGTAATTGTATGAAGATGGATATGATATTGGCATTTTTCTTATTTGAGATATAATTTTCGGTCCGTATGGATCGGGTATTGCTGAAGCAATGTTAGCTATATATAGGAGGAGATTTAGTTACCACTGCATAAGGATATTACTTCCCGTTTCCAAAAGATACGAAATGTGAAAACAAATTGACAACGGGTAATGTTTACGTTGGACTGCGCATTGTATACTGTGCACTTTTTACTGCATACTGTCCGATGTATATTGTACACTGTGCACTGTTTCCTGTAGCTACGTTGGAAAATGCATTCTTAACTTTAGAAAAAGAGTGACATGACCACACTCTGGTCTGAAAACTGTAGAAAAAGAGTGACAGACCTACACACTAGGAAAAGAAATTGCTTGTATAAAAATATAACGGCAAACTATTTGCCGTTATATTTTATAGTCGTGGCACCACAACGACTACTTAAACGGTCGCAAGCCCTCCCTTTATATACCAACCTACCTCCTCCTTCATCCACACAACCAGACTACCTTCTCAAATTCATTTGTGACAACCAGAAAAATGTCTTCATCTGAACCAAAGCGTACCGGCAAAAAATCTGCAAGCAAGAAACCCATGTCCCAAGCGCACTCGTCATCATATGCCATGCAACATCCAAGCCAACACCAGCAATAGTTTCGCCCAACTCACAAATACGGATACTCACCGTATTCAAATGAAGATGCCTCTTCCGTTCATCAAAGATCTGGAAAAGAAATTGTACTTGAAGGGAAGGTTTCCGAGCCACTACGGACGATTGGATCCAACCCTATTTGCCATTGTGGACAAGAGTCGGTCGTGGCTGTTGACGAGACCGAAACAAATGCTGGTCGTCGATTTTTTGGCTGTCAAGCCTACAACGACCACATGAATTATCCTGATGAAATTGATTGTTGTTGCTTTAAGCAGTGGATTGACCCACCCATGTGCGAACGTGGACGTCAGTATGCACTCAAAGCGCAAGCAGAAATAAGACGCTTGAGCAAGATTAATGCCGGTAAGACTAGAGATGGTCCTTTCCCTAGGCCATGGTAGGTGTACATGTTTGAATTTGATGCTTGTGTGCTCAGTTGTTGTAGTTTGTATGATTATGGTTTGGCATTTCCTTCTGTTGTACTAGTTGTCGTTGTTTCAGTTGTTATAATTGCTCAATTGTCATAGTTGTTATAATTGTCAAGTCATGTAAGCTTCTAAGTTATATAAGGCACCTGGGAACGGCCCACTTTTCTTAACTCTTTTGTGAATTGAAATGGTTAAAGCACCGGTGGGCGACCCCTATTTTTAAACTCCTACATATACACAAAATTGCCACTATGACAAAACAATTACGAATAATGTTTCCAAAGCCTGCTACAGTCAATGAAATGACTTGACACTGAGGCATACAACAATATTACATACTGCAATATCACTGTGAAATTAATACAAGTCACGTGTATGTAGAGTATACCCTTTCACATGCATGTATGACTTGATTAGACCATTCACTGAGAAGAAAAAAATAAAGATGCGTCTCCATCATTCGTTGCTGGGATTCCATTAAACGTCTCCATCTTTCGCAGACTGCATTAAATAGTCTCTTCCGAATTAAATGACAACAGTATACGAAATTAATAATAACTGCCCACATTTGTTGAGATGTGAAAAGTCACTGTAGGGAATATAACGTAATATCACGAGATTAAAAGTACATGCCAACATTTCATGTGATGGCACCATTTTTCGTGCTGCAATGATGTGACCGGTCATTGTACAGAATCTAACATAATAACACGAGAACTCTGTAATGGGTATTCAAGTCTGTTGAATTGTAACTGTTGGTCGTACATTGCCCTTATAAGTACTCCATATTCGATAATCCATCTCATACCTTCTACAGCTTGAAGCAGCACCGTTGCAGGCTCTAGTGAGAAAATTTATTTTCATGTTTTCTTAAAGGTAACGTTTATTATCAACAAAATTCGTACTTCTAGTAACTCTACTTATTCTACTGATGCGTAGGTTACATGGACGATTCAGAAATAAGTGATGAACAAATGAAAAGGATTTATGATGAGTACGAACGAAACTTAGTGAACGATAACGAAGTTAGATTAGTTCATGATACACAAGTTGAAGAGGTGCCTATCGCGATTCAGCATCGAGCGGTTACATCTCCACGTCCTTCTCCAGTAAATCGACGACCTAGTAATAGTGCTCAAACATTGAATTCTCCTACTCTATATTTTTCGTCGAAGGATTTGCTGGCCCTCGTAAAATCCTATATTGAGGTTGAAAAGATAGATGAGTTACTAATGCAAAGTGGAGGGGGTTTAACATATAAAGAAAGATGGGCAATGATCACGAGGCTATACAACAACCATCGTTCCCGGCCCACCAGACGAACATCTGTTGGAATCCAAATGGCTAATCGTCATTTTGCAGACTCTTGTGATCGGTACACAAAGATTATCGAAACTGTTGAAGACGAGAACATATTTAAAACAAATCAAGCAACATATGATTATCATTGCCTTTTTGAGTACGGTGAGGAGTTTGTTGGTTATAAAGCATATAAACTCCGCTACAGTTGGTTGACCCGCTATGGAACTGAGTAGGCTTATAGTATTGTGATTTTATTGTTGTTTTACTGCCTATTTAATTTGATGTTTGTCCGTAGAATATGGAGTTATCTGTAAACCTTGTTATGTTGGCATGCTATTTAAGAATTTTGCATTCCTACATGAGAAGAGGGCAATCTTGTTCAACATCAAATTCAAACGTTATTACATTCCAAACAACACTTACAGGAACTAGAACAACAGAACATACCAGCTCTACACAAAAACAGTCTCTACACAGATATACAATCGCTACACAGAACCAAATACAGTCTCTACACAGAAACATAACTAGAACATACACAAAATAAATCGAAAGTACATAATAGTGGTAGTCAACAAATACAGAACGCGTACTCAAATAATAGGAACATACAACTGACAACTGCGAAAACGTAATACATCGAAAGTACATAATAGTGGTAGTGAACAAACACAGAACGTCTACTCAAACAAAAGAGACATACAACTAACAGCTAGGAAAACGTAATACATAAAAAGTACATACAACTGACAACTGCAAAAGTACATGAAAGTGGTAGTAAGTCACTCATCCGAGTCATCTGAAGGTGGATGTGTACGTATACGTGTGCGGCGCCGATGACGTCTCTCATCATCACCAACATCCGGAGGCTGACTGGACCCAGCACTAGACTTATGGTAGTAATACATCTGCAAGTCCTGAAATCTCTTGCGCTCTGCCTCAAGTTGGGCCTCTAAATGTGCCTAATGCTATCGTGCCTCCTCTGCAACATGACATAGCTCACCATCATAGTAATCTAGGCTACGCCTATGCTCTATATAGCCCATATGCCTGATCCCCATCTGCATATCATACAGATCATGATATGATATCTGTGTAGGATCCGGGTAATCTGATGGGCCGGAGGATGAAACACGTCAACGTAATGATCTGGTCCAATGGTGGGCACTGCCATGGTCCATCCAAAATGACTGGCGGCCGCCACATGATTAGCTGCACGAAAACTCTGGCTGGCCTGGGTAATATCCTCGACAACAGGTGGACGTATGCCGTGTCGTATAGCAGATGGCACTACTAAATCAATCAATGCTGCATGTGTAATCGTGTCGGAGGACCCGGTGAAAAATCTACGCCAGAAGGTAAGGTAACACTCCTCGGTAATAACAAAGCTCTCAGTCGTCCACCAGCCTGCTGCCCTGGCTATATCTAGCTACTCCGTCGGGTAAATTATACACCGATAAGTATGTGGGTGTGGATCATCCGGAATAGCATCGAAGTCATACAACTGTCTCCAGCACCTCTCACCAAGATACCAACAAGCACCAACTGCCACGGGATAAGATATAAGTAGAAATCTCCGTCCGGCAAGAATCCTAGCAATCTGTATGATCTCAAGACCGATGGATGTACTCTGCTCAAATGGATGCCATATAATCTGATCCCTATACATCCTCATCTCGATCTAATTGTGGGCAACTGGATACACATGGCGTGACTCATTATCCCTGGACCCCCGGTTGTCTGCAGTCCAAAAGGATATACGAAGGAAAAAGGTCGATGGGTCTGCAGTATGGGTGACAAAATGAAAGTTCCTAGAGTACTCAAAGTACCAATACTGTAACAACTCCCAGAATCCAAATAAAGAAACCTGAGAATCAGAGATGGTGCACTGCATGTCGAGACATCTGTATAGGTATGCAAGGATAGGTGTGCCCCAATCATATAAAATCGCCCCATCGGCTTTTAACTCAGCCGCGACCTGAAGAAACCCCACAGGCAAACTACTGCTCGAAGAACTAAAGAACAGGTTACCCATAAGGTATAACACAAATAATCGAGCAAGCTCCAAGTCATCATCAACAGAGTACTGACCGAGTATGCTGTCCATGGTCGCACGGATGGCGCTCACTCTAATAGCGCCTTCTGCCTGATACGACGCAGCAGAAACATCAAAATGAGGCAGTAGATCCTGAACAAGTGCACGATCATGCCATCGACCATCGTCATAAGGCAGTGGGGGATAAGCACCTACTCCAATGCTAATACCAGTAAGCATGGAGAAATTAAGCGGTGTAAGTCCTAACTCACCACAAGGAAAGTGAAATGTGTGGGTGGTTTTGTACCACCGTAGAGCAATGGCCGCACACATCGGCATTTATAACATGGTTTATTCCTAAAATTGTAAAGCGCACAATAAGATAAAATATGACTAATAAATTATCCACTTGTTTCATTAAAAGGTCTTTAATATTACCTAGAAAAAATTGAAATCCAAGAGCATGTAACAGTCATGCGACCCCCTCCTTACCCGCCAAGTGTGCATGATAATATCTAAGTGTGGTCGCTAACAAACCACGTGAACGTATATTCCGCGACTGTCAACGATTCAACAAAATGTTATACTATCTACCCGATATCTAATACTCAAAGAATACTATTTAAATAATACTAAAAATACTTACAGCCAAACTCGACTGCGTGCTAACGTGTACTTCGTCTTCTGGAAGAATGCGAAAGTTGGATAGGAAAGGAAGCTTCACGGCGCTGAGGTTCATATCCAGAAAACCATCGAGTTCGGCCTGTCTAGCGGAAACCGATCCCACACCCCTATGCACCCTACCTGCTCGTCCGCCTCTACGCCCGCCACGTCCGTGATGGCCGCCTTCTTCGTGCACCCCTACGTCTTCGTTCTCCATGTTTTCGGCAGCTGCAAGCAAGTCTTCTATTCCAAGCGCTGGTTGTTCCCCACTACCCCCTGCACCACTCCCGCCTGCGCCACTTCCCCCGGTGCCACCATCATCGCTGTGCATGAATTTTTTGGCAAAATTTTTAAGTAATCTGGCCTTATTTTCGAACGAATATCTCAAATACGGTAGTTAATTTGGTTCAAAGCTGACGGATTGGTGAATTGGTGGAAAAAAATTGGTGAAAAATGGGGGATGAGGTTTGATTTTTGGGTTTGAAATGTGGAGAAGGAGAATGAAGAAGAGGGGTGGCAGCCGGGGGGGGGGGGTTCTGGATTTGGGTTATAACGGCAAACACTTTGTCGTTATAACATTATAGCGGCAAAGTGTTTGCCGTTATAATGTTACAACGGCAAAGTGTTTGCCGTTGTAACCTTATAACGACAAACACTTTGCCGTTGTAACCTTGTAACGACAAACACTTTGCCGTTGTAACCCCCCCTTACCTAACCCGTGGCTGGTTCCTTCTTCTGGTTGCTCCGCTCGTTGGACTAGTTTCAAAACAAGAAAGAGAATAATTGAACAGAACGGATGGTTGGTTATGGTCTAAGGTTTTTTTACGTTTAGTTTCCAATGCATAAATCAGCATTGTCATATTAATTTGTTTCATGCATTCAAAAATGAAATTTCAACATGCATATTTTTCAAGATTATTTTGTCAACAAGAAATCTAACAGACTACACTAAGAGAAATTTTGAAAAGAAAAGAGTATATGGCCTAGCGTTTGGTTTAGATTACGTGCAAAATACATGTGGTTCCTTGTCTTGTTAAGATTGTGAAATTAAAAACCTAGACTGGAGTATTTATACGTAAGCTGTATTATACATTATGTTTAACTATTCATAAAAGTAGAACAAAAGAATTTCTTTGGCAACAAATTATGGCTGATACCTAATCAACATCCATAGTACAAACACTATGTCATAAGACGTGTTCAGTTTTAACATGGAGATAATTGTTCTTATTTTAATTTAAGTCAGCGCATAGCCCAAGCGTTATACATGATAATTTTGTTAAAAACCATTCAAATTTTAGTTATTGCTAAAAAGTATTTTATTATGCAATTATGATAATTTTTTCTTATTATATTCCTTAAAAATCAAGATGTTATGCAGTGCTTGAAGATAACGTTTGTAACACCCCCAAAAAATATACCCTGAATAGACATAGTTAATTAAGTTAAATATAAACAATAACAAATTTTTAAACTAAAAATAAGTATTTTGGATAATCGAGAATTGGAGAACGAAAATATTACTGTAGTATTCGCAATAACATTATGCTGATCTGTTTTCGTATTTTATTTATAAAAAACGGAGACAATATGAATAAGTTATAAATAAAACACATTGTACTAAAGTATACAGTACACAAGGTATGAAATTCAAACTGATTGAGTCTAAGTCTGGAATATAATTAAATATTATTTGGTATAATGGAATATTCCTCAAAAGTTTTAAATTATGTGTGCATGTACACACACACCCACAAAGGGGACAAGAATAAATAAGAAACGGAAAAAATCAATCGATTTAAATAAAATAATTAATACAAAGTAAATTACAGGTAGATAAAAGTTCCATGGCTCAACCCCAAAGGAGGCTCGATCGGCTCTACAGAAGGGGGTCGTTGTAACAACCCACCAGGAATGGGTTTAAAT
The DNA here is from genome assembly GCA_030737875.1 of Allium sativum. NCBI lineage: Eukaryota > Viridiplantae > Streptophyta > Magnoliopsida > Asparagales > Amaryllidaceae > Allium > Allium sativum. The sequence goes on from CM060913.1 coordinate 410,531,297, forward strand.
TCCCATCCATAAATGGTTCAACGAAAATATTCATTCTAAACGGATCGTTGGATCTTATAGGAAATACTTTAACATATATAACATATCAGACTAAAACGGAATAAGAATCTCACCCAGCGGAAGGGACACAATATAATAATCTGAAGTAGATGTACCATAAATTAAATAATATATAAGTGTCGGCTACAACGAATGTCAACTGTCATTGAGAGGTTCATCAATTGTAATGACCCGTATATTTTTGCGATATATAATTAACTTATTTAATTATTTAAATAGTGGTTTAGACAATTTAATGGTCGTTTAATTAAATAACTTTGAATATTTAATTAAAATTAATAACTAAATAATATATTTAATTTCTGAATTAATCAGAAATAGTGAATTGACATTTTTAATGTGAACTGGGCGATTTAAAATATATAATTCAGCTTAGAGTTGAATTAGAATAACGAAGATATTCAAATAATGATAGTTTGAACGTATAATTATATTATAATTAAAATCGGGCTCTTAATGGCGTGACAGTTCGCTATTTGGCGATTTGAACTTCAACTGAATGTACAAGGTTCGTGTTAAATCGGATTTCTGTGAAACAAGAAATGTACGAAGCTGGTGGAGTACATCTTTCTAGTGGAAGAGAAAAATCGGGATATCATCGTGTAGATTTTGATTTATGTCCAAATCAAATATTCAGAAAAACAGCGGTATATTCGTTCGTGGCCATAACAGTTATTCAAATATATTTGAATATCGGTTTTGAATTTAGACAAGGTTCTTTTGGGAAATAGTGATAATTTAATTTTTAGAATTTTACTTTAATTTTTAATTAATTAAATAAGCGACTTTTTATTTGTAGCACTTTGCACCCTGTAATCAACATTGTGGGATTTCACAATATGAGTTAATCTACCGGTATTTTGATATTTTTGAAATCGTGGTACCTTACTCATCACCATAGTGATTTCATTTCTGTCTGTAGCTGCCATATGTAAGCGGAATGGAGCAAATCGAAGTTCATAACTTTTTAAAACAAAAAATATATATAATGGTTATGACTCCTCTTAAGCCACGTTCTTTATTCACTTCCACTTATTCTTGTCTGCAAGAAAAGAAAAAAAAGAGAAAAAAAAGTGTAAAAACCAAAGCCACTCAACAATATATTAACTAATATATGCATATCCTAACGTGAACTAAAACCTAAACCAAATTCTGTGATCAAACTAGAGTCCACGTTCCTTCTCTTGCAGCCGCACAAAACAAAACACTATAAATATCCTACCCTAAACGTTTCAACCTAATATCATTATCTCATCAAACATTTGCTGCCGCCTCTAATATTCTCAGCAAAATCCAATTCATTTGTTTCAAAATCCTCAAACAAAATTCATATAAAATCTCTTAAATCCCAAACTTGTATTTTTGGATTTATGAGGAAATGCCCTTCTCTTCGATGGGAATATTAGCGGGTTCGACGCGAGGGAGAAAACGAGGCTCGAGCTCGTTGTTTTCGGTAGGAGGCTAAAGATGATGGGAGGAGTTCGAGCTGTGTGTAAAGAGGGAGCAGCGAAGGGAAAGGGGATGTTTCGAACACGTGCAATCATGGAGGCAGTTTCGAACTCGACAGAAGTGTTAGAGGAAACCTGCACTTGAGAAGAGAAGTTTGTGGGGGTAAAGTCTGAAGCTATGGAGTTGGGACTGTACTGGCATGGGATGTTGCCTGTAATGGCCATGGAGGTAGCACGGACTTCGGTCGAGGATCAAAAGGCTGGAAATGGTGGAATGGGTGCGAAGGCTGTTGAATGCGAGAAGATGATCAAATAGGAGTTTAAGCGTTGGTTGAGTTTAAAGGTCAGGAAGGCTGCTGCTAATCCATTTTGTGGAAGGAGCGTGGTTGTTTTTGTCTGAAGTATCAGGAACAGAAATGCGTTGAGGAACGAGGATGGGTTTCTTTGTAGTAATGTCACTCGATACTATGGTATTGTGAACGAGGTGGAAGGTGGCGTGAAGCCTCAGTCTTGATCGTCAGTTTGGGGAAGAAGGGTAATGAAGAGGGCGGGTCTGTTTTTGTAGTGGGCCGGAGGAAAGAAATAAAGGTTAAGGCCCATGAGTGATTAATATCCAACTTTTAATTTATTTTAATGTATATTTAACTTGAAAATGCTATAACTTCCTCATACGATACCAGAACTCGACAAAACAAGATCCGATAGGACTGTATGGACCAGAGCTTCACAATGAAGCTGACTGGATGTGGATTGGGGCTCGTATGAATTTATGGTGAAATAAATTGTTTGATTCAAATCAAATAACAGTTTATCGTTCTTTAATGATGAACTGCCAATGTGAGTAAAACTCACCAACTCTGAACAGTTCTATTTTTATAACGTATATTTAGAACTGATAAATGATGACTGATTGATGTGTGTTAACTGTTTGGTTGAATTGTTTGTTTATTGATTGAAATCACATAATAACGATATACATATATATATATATAAATCGTTAATCGAATATTGATTATGTTTAGCAGAATATTTTATATTCATGTTGTTTAACATCTGTGATGCAGGGAAGTAGGTTGGAGGGGTCCAACTGAACTCCTCAATATTTATGATACTGTTCTGTTCTTGTATTGAAATATATGATGAAATATATAATCTGTTTGATTATGTGTGTTTAAATGATATCGATCATTGTGGTTTTCTATTTTAAATATCATAAAAGACCCTGGGATGTAAAAAGAATTATTTCAATGTATATTGAAATAAAGGGATTTTATAAAATCAACAGATTTTATAAATGGAAATATTTCGAAAGTAAATAAAAGGAAAATGTTTATAAAACGAATAGAGATTTATAAAAGGGAAAATGTTTATAAAACGAATAGAATAGAATAAAGGATTATTTATTTAGAAAATAAATAGAATGAAGGATTATTTATTTGGATAATAAATAGAGGAGTTAATCGAATCGAGTTAATCGAAAGGAGTTAATCGAACATAGTTAATCAAAATGGAGTTAAACAAAAATTAGAAACTGACTAGAGATTAATAAGTTGAATGGTTTCTTGAGTATCGATCTGATGTTGGTTTCGGCCTTCGGGGTTTATACTTAGGAAGTTGTTCTCTTGTTAGTTTATAGTTAAAGTCTGATAGATGTGGAAGAATAGTGATACATAATTAAGCTATGGAAATGTTTTCCAGTGTTAATAACATATATTTTCTAAACATAGAAAATAAGGAAATGTGAATAAATAAATATATATATATGTTAAATGATGATTGATCGATATAATTTCCATTTGGAAATAATATCGTTGTTTGCACACCTGTCTTTCTTTGATAGTTAACTCACCGACTATCGAAGTTTTCGACCATTTTAACGTTGTTAATATGGAGAGACTAATTGGATTATTATCCGAAGAACCACTCTGTATTGGCATAAGCGTTGCGAATCATATATGCCAAAGATAATTGAACACGGAGTAAAATGCAAGGGCTGTTATGTAAATCTTAGATAACAGTGCCTAAGATGGATATACTGAATAGTGCCTTCGGTTTGTCCAGTCCCAGGACGACCTGCATGGAAAAATGTCTGACAGAGTATATCTAATAAATCGCATAAGTTAATCTCTTCAAACGTATTCACATTTGGTGGCGGAGGAATTCGTTTCTATTAGCTGTATACCCGTGGTATTTTTGGGGAAATCAATTTGTGATTTGGCAGATATGACGATGTGACATTCAAAGTGAATGAAGATGTGGTATGTAAAAGATAAGCGTGGCTTCTAGCCTCACATCCGGTAAATGACAAAAATCGGGCAGGCAGCATGGCTAAGTCGGACGCTCCGAAGTAGGGTGTATAATCATCTATCTAGAGAATATTCATTTGCTTCTTTATTCTATCAATGTTGTCCCATATATATACGGGAAACGGTTGCTGATCCCAACCGTTGGTGATATACATTCGATACACTCAAGCGAAATGAGTGGTCGGTCATGTGTGGCTGAGTTGCAAGATGTTCTTGTTGAACTCCAGTGTATCGTTCCTAGAGTACACTTATCAGAAGGTGGTTCCATACCTTGTCATAGTTGGAAATCCATTACCCAATACGTGCTTGCGGTTTTGATTGTATACTATATATGTAGAACGTGAGATGAAAGCGTTTTTGCTAGATGATTATTATATTGTGGTTGATAGACATTATTATAATATCAAAAGGTTTTTGATATAAAGAAAAAAAATTGGATTCTCATAAGGGAAAAACCCGTTCCGTTATACGGCGTGGTCTTATGAGATATCGTTTACATGTTCAAACTGTTTTAAACTGTTTTAAACTGTTTTACTCATACCAGTCCCATGACTGACCCGGAGTTTATTTGTTTGTTTTTCCTAAACTCTTAGGTGCCTAAATTTGTACGGGCAGTCAAGTAGTCGGAATTTTACAGATACACTTGGAGAGCTTGGAGCAGGAGGCTTCAGGATCATATAGCTATTATTTATTTCCGCTGTGTTGTAAGTGTTGTACTCTGCAATGTTATACATATACTATTTGTATTTCAAAAGTTATGTTATATTTTATTCGTTCCGCTATGAGATTCATGTTTACTTTGATGATGATGCTCTTCTTCTTCTTTTATTATAAGTTTCTATCTAATCTTTCCTCACCCTCTGTTTTCTTTCTATTAGTTTTCTGATTTTCCATTGTAATTGGGTTTGGACTTGTGTTATTTGGTCAGCTCAAATTGGACCGGAATTTCGGGTCACTACAGTTGGTATCAGAGCATAAGGTTAAGTGAATTACCTTGGCTCTGTGGCGTGACTCAGTAGAGATAGGGTTAGTAATACACTAGATTGAGTTGAGTGTATATATACGAGTGAACGTATTTGTTATTTGATATAAAAATGGTTTTATATTGTGGAGATTTATTGGTTGAGTCGTTTATGAGTTCTGGTCGATCAGTTTGATCCACTGTATCGGTAGGGATTTTGTAAACACTCGAATACGATGAACTGTCATGGTATGTTTTGAAAAGAGGGTAAACGAAATAATTTTACCCAAATTATATTTTGATATAAAGAATTTATATTGGAATGATTATAAAATATTGGATATATTGGTTGTTATTATAATCGAGTAAGATTATAAATTAAACGGTTATGTAAATAACCAATCAGAATTCATATAAGTGAAATATATGGAATCAGATGAATTAAATCTGAAGTTAAAAATCAGAATTGAAATTAAAACTCTGGAAATTTGAATAAGTGTTGATTAATGGATGTGGATTAAGTATATGAGAATTTTAAGATCCTAGGAGAATTGGAAATGTTTTCCAAGCTTTGTGAAAGATTTTTGAAATGGATTTCGAATTGGAAATGGTTTAAGAAATAGTTTTGAAAAGTGATATAGTATTGAACTTACTTTGATCGTTGGGAAATAAATTCCGATGGTGCATCATCGGTATTCATTTTCGAGTTTCTAAGTGACGGATTACTACCATAATTTTAGTTTTGAATTGTTTTGAGAAAAACAAGTTGTTTGATTCCAAAAGGGAATATTTGATTTGTGAAAAACAAAGATATTTAGAACTCCCAGGAAAAGATTGTTCGAATTAAAACAAATTTAAATAGAAATTTGTGAAGGTAAGCTGGAATTTAATTGAAATCAGTTAAGTTGAAATAGAATTGGTTTGGTAAATCAAGATTTGGAATCAAGAATTGAACTTGAGTTGAAATGGGATTTGCTTTGGATATAAGCGAATAGACTTGAGGATAAATCGATCAGAATTTGATTGGGATAACATTGGTATATGCTGAGTTGACAACATATGGAAGCGATAGAGTTGATATGCCCGACAAAAAGGTACAAGTTAATATTTCATATGGTATGAGATTTTGATGAGCCGAATTGGCAAGCCACTTCGCTGTATGATTTTCTTTTGGGTTGGAGATGGCCCAGAGTGGCGAGTTGGAGTTTGACCTATTGACCAGTACAAAGGAGGTTCTGGCGAAATTTTTCAAAAATTTTGGGTGTTAGAAAAATTTCAGGATTTTTGAAAATATTCGTTAATAGAATTGAATTAATAATTTAATTAAAATTAAATTAGTCCAGTGGAAGCTAAAGTTGAGAAGTGAACAAATAAGTCTGGCCAGTCGATAGGGTTTGATTTCTACCTTAGCAATTTCGAAGACGAAATTATTTTAAGTAGGGAAGAATGTAATGACCCGTATATTTTTGCGATATATAATTAACTTATTTAATTATTTAAATAGTGGTTTAGAGAATTTAATGGTCGTTTAATTAAATAACTTTGAATATTTAATTAAAATTAATAATTAAATAATATATTTAATTTCTGAATTAATCAGAAATAGTGAATTGACATTTTTAATGTGAACTGGGCGATTTAAAATATTTAATTCAGCTTAGAGGTGAATTAGGATAACGAAGATATTCAAATAATGATAGTTTGAACGTATAATTATATTATAATTAAAATCGAGCTCGAAATGGTGCGGCAGTTCGCTATTTGGCGATTTGAACTTCAACTGAATGTACAGGGTTCGTTTTAAATCGGATTTCTGTGAAAAAAGAAACGTACGGAGCTGGTGGAGTACATCTTTCTAGTGGAAGAGAAAAATCGGGATTTCATTGTGTAGATTTTGATTTATGTCCAAATCAAATATTCAGAAAAACAGCGGTATATTCGTTCGTGGCCATAACAGTTATTCAAATATATTTGAATATCAGTTTTGAATTTAGACAAGGTTCTTTTGGGAAACAGTGATAATTTAATTTTTATAATTTTACTTTAATTTTTAATTAATTAAATAAGCGACTTTTTATTTGGAGTATTTTGCACCCTATAATCAACATTGTAGGATTTCACATTATGAGTTAATCTACCGGTATTTTTATATTTTTGAAATCGTGGTACCTTACTCATCACCATGGTGATTTCATTTCCGTCTGTAGCTGCCGTATGTAAGCGGAATGGAGCAAATCGAAGTTCATAACTTTTTAAAACAATATATATATATAATGGTTATGACTCCTCCTAAGCCACGTTCTTCATTCACTTCCACTTATTCTTGTCCCCAAGAAAAGAAAAAAAAAGAGAAAAAAAACGTGTAGAAACCAAAGCCACTCAACAATATATTAACTAATATATGCATATCCTAACATGAATTAAAATGTAAACCAAATTCTGTGATCAAACTAGAGTCCACGTTCCTTCTCTTGCAGCCGCACAAAACACTATAAATATCCTACCCTAAACGTTTCAACCTAATATCATTCTCTCAGCAAACATTTGCCGCCGAAACTAATATTCTCAGCAAAATCCAATTCGTTCGTTTCAAAATCCTCAAACAAAATTTGTATAAAATCTCTTAAATCCCAAACTTGTATTTTCAGATTTATGAGAGAATGCTCTTCTCTTCGATGGGAATATCAGCGGGTTCGACGCGAGGGAGAAAACGAGGCTCGAGCTCGTTGTTTTCGGTAGGAGGCTGAAGCTGATGGGAGGAGTTCGAGCTGTGTGTAAAGAGGGAGCAGTGAAGGGACAGGGGATGTTTCGAACATGTGAGATCATGGAGGCGGTTTCGAACTCGACAGAAGTGTTAGAGGAAACCTGCACTTGAGAAGAGAAGTTTGTGGGGGTAAAGTCTGAAGCTATGGAGTTGGGACTGTACTGGCATGGGATGTTGCCTATAACGGCCATGGAGGTAGCACGGACTTCGGTGGAGGATCGAAAGGCTAGAAATGGTGGAGTGGGTGCGAAGGCTGTTGAATGCGAGAAGATGATCAAATAGGAGTTTAAGCGTTGGTTGAGTTTAAAGGTCAGGAAGGCTGCTGGTAATCCATTTTGTGGAAGGAGCATGGTTGTTTTTGTCTGAAGTATCAAGAACAGAAATGCGTTGAGGAACGAGGATGGGTTTCTTTGTAGTAATGTCGCTCGATACTATGGTATTGTGAACGAGGTGGAAGGTGGCATGAAGCCTCAGTCTTGATCGTCAGTTTGGGGAAGAAGGGTAATGAAGAGGGCGAGTCTGTTTTTGTAATGGGCCGGAGGAAAGAAATAAAGGTTAAGGCCCATGAGTAATTAAAATCCAACTTTTATTTTATTTTAATGTATATTCAACTTGAAAACGCTATAACTTCCTCATACGATATCAGAACTCGACAAAACAAGATCCGATAGGACAGTATGGACGAGAGCTTCACAATGAAGCTGACTGGATGTGGATTGGGGCTCGTATGAATTTATGGCGAAATAAATTGTTTGATTCAAATCAAACAACAATTTATCGTTCTTTAACGATGAACTACCAATGTGAGTAAAACTCACCAACTCTGAACAGTTCTATTTTTATAACATATATTTAGAACTGATAAATGATGACTGATTGATGTGTGTTAACTGTTTAGTTGAATTGTTTGTGTATTGATTGAAATCACATAATAACGATATACATATATATATAAATCGTTAATCGAATATTGATTCTGTTTAACAGAATATTTTATATTCGTGTTGTTTAACATCTGTCATGCAGGGAAACAGGTTGGAGGGGTCCAACTGGACTCCTCAATATTTATGATACTGTTCTGTTCTTATATTGAAATATATGATGAAATATATAATCTGTTTGATTATGTGTGTTTAAATGATATCGATCATTGTGGTTTGCTATTTTAAATATCATAAAAGACCCTGGGATGTAAAAAGAATTATTTCAATGTATATTGAAATAAAGGGATTTTATAAAATCAATAAATTTTATAAAAGGAAATATTTCGAAAGTAAATAAAAGGAAAATGTTTATAAAAAGAATAGAGTTTTGTAAAAGGGAAAATGTTGATATAACGAATAGAATAGAATAAAGGATTATTTATTTAGAAAATAAATAGAATAAAGAATTATTTATTGGGAAAATAAATAGAGGAGTTAATCAAATCGAGTTAATCGAAAGGAGTTAATCGAACATAGTTAATCAAAATGGAGTTAAACAAAAATTAGAAACTGACTAGAGATTAATAAGTTGAATGGTTTCTTGAGTATCGATCTGATGTTGGTTTCGGCCTTCGGGGTTTATACTTAGGAAGTTGTTCTCTTGTTAGTTTATAGTTAAAGTCTGATAGATGTGGAAGAATAGTGATACGTAATTAAGCTATGGAAATGTTTTCCAGTGTTAATAACATATATTTTCTAAACATAGAAAATAAGGAAATGTGAATATATATATATGTTAAATGATGATTGATCGATATAATTTCCATTTGGAAATAATATCGTTGTTTGCACACCTGTTTTTCTTTGATAGTTAACTCACCGACTATCGAAGTTTTCGACCATTTTAACGTTGTTAATATGGAGAGACCGGTTGGATTATTATCCGAAGAACCACTCTGTATTGGCATAAGCGTTGCGAATCATATATGCCAAAGATAACTGAAGACGGAGTAAAATGCAAGGGCTGTTGTGTAAATCTTAGATAACAGTGCCTAAGATGGATATACTGAATAGTGCCTTCGGTTTGTCCAGTCCCAGGACGACCTGTATGGAAGAATGTCTGACAGAGTATATCTAATAAATCGCGTAAGTTGATTTCTTCAAACGTATTCACGTTTGGTGGCGGAGGAATTCGTTTCTCTTAGCTGTATACCCGTGGTATTTTTGGGGAAATCAATTTGTGATTTGGCGGGTATGACGATGTGACATTCAAAATGAATGAAGATGTGGTATGCAAAAGATAAGCATAGCTTCCAGCCTCACATCTGGTAAATGATAGAAATCGGGCAGGCAGCATGGCTAAGTTGGTCGCTCTGAAGTAGCATGTATAATCACCTATCTAGAGAATATTCATTTGCTTCTTTAATCTATCAATGTTGTCCCATATATATACGGGAAACGGTTGTTGATCCCAACCGTTGGTGATATACATTCGATACACTCAAGCGAAATGAGTGGTCGGTCATGTGTGGCTGAGTTGCAAGATGTTCTTGTTGAACTCCAGTGTATCGTTCCTAGAGTACACTGATCGGAAGGTGGTTCCATACCTTGTCATAGTTGGAAATCAATTACCCAATACGTGCTTGCGGTTTTGATTATATACTATATATGTAGAACGTGAGATGAAAGCGTTTCTGCTAGATGATTATTGTATTGTGGTTAATAGACATTATTATAATATCAAAAGGTTTTTGATATAAGGAAAAAAAAATTATTCTCATAAGGGAAAAACCCGTTCCGTTATACGGCATGGTCTTATGAGATATCGTTTACATGTTCAAATTGTTTTAAACTGTTTTACTCATACCAGTCCCATGACTGACCCAGATTTTATTTGTTTGTTTTCTCTAAACTCTTGGGTGCCTAAATTTGTATGGGCAGTCAAGTAGTCGGAATTTTACAGATACACTTGGAGGGCTTGGAGCAGGAGGCTTCAGGATCATATAACTATTATTTATTTCCGCTGTGTTGTAAGTGTTGTACTCTGCAATGTTATCGTATACATATACTGTTTGTATTTCAAAAGTTATGTTATATTTTATTCGTTTCGCTGTGAGATTCGTGTTTACTCTGATGATGATGTTCTTCTTCTTCTATTCTAATTTTCTATCATATCTTTCCTCGCCCTCTGTTTTCTTTCTATTAGTTTTCTGATTTTCCAGTGTAATTGGGGTTGGACTTGTGTTATTTGGTCAGCTCAAACTAGACAGGAATTTCGGGTCACTACATCAATAATAATCATTATCTCAATAACACAACAATAACCATAATACTGTCATAAATAATAACTAATAGCTATGGATCCTCTTCTGTTGGGCTCCACACTCCAGGGCGTCATTGATCCAGTGTTTCCACCTACTAACATGTTTATATTTTAAGAGGAGGGAGGTCGAAATAATAAGTTCTACTGAATGAAAATCACATAAGTTTAAGGAATAACTATTTCCTATACTTGGCAGTATGAATTCATCAAATTATGTCAACGAAATCGAACACACAATAAGATATATGTAATAAAGAGGCGGACTATCCTGCAGTCACTTAAGGCCTGCACATTATTTATAAGAATGGATTCTATTACCACTTAATACCCTACGAGAAAGACTTTCATTTGGTCACTTAAGGTCATTATATAAAGATTTATTTTTAGGCGGATCCCTCTTGATCACTTATATAAGACCATGTGGCGGACACTAGCCACTTAAGACCTCGTCTTATAATCGTCAACACCATTAAATATTCTCTCTCTTGTAATACGAGAAATAGTAAGAAACCACTTAGTACCGGTTCAGGTAGACCCTCATATAGTCATTTAAGACCCTCAGGAAGAACCCTTCGTTTACTGTTTAACTAGTATTATGAGTGAACTCCTAACCACTTAATATTTCCCATAGACAGACCATCTTTACGCAAATTTTCATACAACCCATCCCTATGTAAGCCCTTACACAACCCCTAGAGGAAGCAGATAACTTTTGAAGAACTACCCTACTTAATGTAATCGTTGAAGACCATTTAATACATCATGATGAGAAAGGCAGACCTACTGACCTCTTAAGATCTTTGTAAGAGCGAGTAACATGACTTAGATCCAAAATCAAGGGGTGAACCTTAGGAATGGACCTATTCCTAACTACTTAATACCCAAAACTAGGTAGGCCAGCCTATTTGTGGATTTAGCTAACCTATTTATTGAATTTACACTTAACAAAAATAAACTACCCATAGTTGGTTATTTTCTTAATGCCTAAGTCATCACATAACAATCTTTTTTTTGCTTCTTCTGAGCTTGCAGTTATTTTCTTGTGTTTAAATTTAAACGCTAAATGAATTTATATTTGGATGTATTTACTACCTTGGTTGATGGCAATTTTTTATTTACTTTAGCATTTTTTCAACTGGGCCAATTATTATTGTTGCCATGTGAGACATTATCATACATAAATTTTATTATTGTTATTCAAGAACAAAATGCAAAATATTTCAAAAATTAGCATAATTCATACATGGTGTCCAATATGGCCCTGTGGGAAGTATTAAAGTTTGCAGTTAACTGAGAGTCTAAGCATTTCTCCATTTCGTTGCTATTTTCAATGTTGTTGTTTGTATCAACTCTTTTGTTGCATATGTTTTTCCGGAGAGTAGAATTGGTGTTGGAAGCTGATTTATGCAATATTTTAGACTTGATTTTTGTGTTTGTAAAATGATTTTAAATGAGTATACATTATAAGACAGTAAGTGAAATTGAATCACAGAAAAATTTAGGAAATTGTTAAAGCAGAAAGTTCCTTTTTGCAAGAAAATTCATAATTTAACTTTCCTTCACATGTTGCTATTTTTTTCTCCACTTTATTGTGAAGTAACTCCCGCACTTAACAAAGGAAATAGTGCGTTGAAAGATGTGCCAGGCAGCTACGGACGATCATCAAGGTAGAATAACACCAACGGAACCTATCGTATAACTCGCAGTGCATGGATAAGATATAATAGAATATATACAACAGGAAATAATAGTGAAGCACAATAGAACATAATTTCAATTTTTCATATCTTCATGAAAATATCCAAAATCAAACAACTATATTACATGAATCTATACAGAGAGCCTCCCTACAATTTTACTCAGAGTAACATGTCAACAACATCTGTGGAGACAACAATTATGTTAGTATATAGTAATACGTCAGCCTCCAGCTCATCGTCACTCAACTGTATCGTCTTCATCAAGATCTACTACCTATCACCTAGTTTGCCCATCAACAACGTAGATGAACATCCCAAGGTAATAAGTGGAAAACATAAATCATTGAGTCAGAAAATAGTCTTTATGAGCGATAAAACAACTATCACATAAACAATAAAGCATATGGATAATAGGCAGTCCAATCATCTGAACTGCCCAATACATCAACAGAATATGATTCCCAATCCCACTTCTCTTCCACAACCTACGGTGATGGCCTACCCAGAGAATTTGAGGAGAAACAAATAAGAATATACATAGCAACCAATTATCACGTATGAAATATTCTAATCAAGTTCAATACCTCCAAAGCAAAAACCCCGAAATCCTAAACCAACATCAGATAAGCACACAAGAATATATTCCTCAATGTTGAATGATCCATATAAGACGATACAACCAAACAACAACATCTGAAACACCCCACATCCGTTAAGGTCACTCACAAAGGGAATGCCTTAATTTTGGTGGAGGTTTATAAGTAAAAGCCCCAGATATACTCAAGACAGATATAAATACACATCTTTTAAAAAACGGAAACCAAACAGACTTTTATTTCATCAATATGTGTTCAAAACCAAACATTCCATAATTGTCTCAAACTACTTCCAACATCATCACTGTCTTGATAATTAAAGAAGCAGAAAACATAAATAAAGTGACAAAAATCCCCATAGTGATATCCAAAGCCATAGTCTGAGCAAAAGAGACCCAAATCATACATCTACGTTCTTGGAGCTTGTACAGAGCCTGGCTGAGCTGAGCTGTTTCCTCCCTGTGGACCTTGGGGGGGGGGGGGGACGAAAGCAAAGAAGATGAAAAGAAAATAGGGTCAGACATAAAGCCTGAGTAAATCTAGTAACCCTTCAGTATGTGAATAAGAAGAGGGCGTGATAGATATATACTGAAAATAGGATGGTGTCACAAGCTAAGGGAATGTCGAATGTACTATCGCACCCATACTATATCTCTGCATCTACTTGAGTTTATTCTAACAGGCACCCCGTGGTAAGGGTGAAGTGATCCCCATTTTCGAAAGATCGGCTCCTACTCGCGGTAACATGTGTCATACGACTCCAAAGAATTATAGATACTTATGCTGGTCCCATCATGGGGTGTATCAAGACCCATGGTGGTGGCCCCCGACACAAATCTAGAAGGCATAGGTTATACTACTGGTGTCCCCAGTGCCTTGGTTGTCTGCTCCGGAGTGTGTGCACGCCCGCACCCAGTTAGACCTACACTGTGCACCCACCGCCGTCGTTTTGACCGTTTACAATCAGCCCAGTAACCGTGCCCCACCCTGCCTAGTTTCAGGGTACCGTTGATACCTAACTTGGGTAACTGCTGAAACGGGTCCCTTGTTACCAGGATTTTCTAGTCAAACATGTTAAGTGGTTAAGTGTCTGTATTTACCTAACCCTACCCATCAATTCTTGTTAACATGTTGAATTTGGTTAAGTGTTATAGTTGACTTAACCCTATCATCTGTCCTTAGCCTCTTAGGAGCACCTGACCACTCACATTAGACAGGTATTGCTACGATTACTGGATATGCCGGTCAGTTTCGGGCAAGTTTACAACGTAGCTTATTCTAACCTCGAGTCATTATTGGGCTCAATGCTTAACCACCCACATTGGATAGGTATTGTTGTGACTACTGGACAGCCGGGCGGTTCCGGGCAGGTTTACATCACAACTCAATTCAACCTCGGGTTAAGCATATCGTGTTTTCTAAATTTACATATTTTATTACTTCTCAATTATATATGTAAATGTCATATCTTTTATTTTTGGGTATAACAATTCATACCGCTTTAAATGTCACTGTCATTGGCATGTGCCAAACATGCCAACATATATTTTCATGTTTTACACCCAACGTTATTACCCCCGTTTATACGTTCACAACGTTATAACAAATGTTGGGCTTGACACAATTCAGCCCAACTTTATAAGCGTAAGAAAAAGGGGAAATCAAGAACATGTAATATTTGACAACATATAAGGGTGTGTGGCGCATGAACTTGCAATTTAGCGATACAAACATAAATGATGGGTCATGTGAACTTGCATTCAAATCAAAGTACAACTAAGTAGGTGACATATGAAATGGCATAGTTTAGGCTTACACAACTTGTGTTTAAATATGTTTAACTTGGCATAATGTCAAACACAAAACTAGCATGATGTATATTCACCAAAAGGTCCAATTATAACATTTAATCACATAGCCTATTTCAACATGAGCTTGCATAGTTTTTGAAACCCAAACGATACTTAACACAGATCCAATTATACTTGCAAATAGACATGAAAATGGCATCATAGGTTTTGGATCATGTAGGCATAACAGGTTTCAAATCTAGAACATGTTTACATAAATTCTAATTTAGACTAAGGGAATATACATAGTCCATGCCATCGCCATATACATAAAAGGTTCAATCTCTAATTTTTGCCACAAACTTGCAAGTGCCATTGTTTTCATATACAATTGTTCAATAGGCTTGCATCACTCAATTTATGCCACAAACATCAATACACAAGTCATGATAGAACCATCACAATACATAGAATTTTATACAATACAATAACACAATTCTATTTTCATTCACATCGAATCACATCACAATCCTTATTCATATTCTGAAAGGTCACTATACTTACAACGAATGCAGAATCTTGAATTCTGGATTCTGAATTCTGAAATTGAGATGCGCTCCTTTGGGTAGACTAATGTTGCGTTGATTAATTTGGTTTAAACTCTAATCTTCTTCTTAGTTTGACTCATCTCTAGGCTTTTCTCTTGACGGCTATGTTTAATTCCTCCCTAGCAACATGACGACTCCTTTCTCATTTTTTTATGTGAATTTTCAGTTGAGATTTAGGGTATATTTATAGATTTTTAAGTTGTTTTGAGCCGTCATATGAAGACAGGAGGAATCTAGGCCATTCAAAGTTCAGAGAGCCAATCAAGAGGTGACACGTCAGCCCTAGTGACACACAGAGCCACAGAAATTCGAGCCAGAGCCAGACCTGGCTAGCCAGGTCGACCAGGCAGGTCGACACTATGGTCGACCTAGGGGGACCAGGTCGACACTATGGTCGACCTGGGGTGACCAGGTCGACACCATGGTCGACCCTGTGGTCGACCTGGTCTCTGGGCGGGAATCTTCCCACCCAGCCCAGTTTGAACCTGAAATTCGAAATTTTGAAATTTAAATGAGCTGTTTGAATTTAAATTTGATTCTGAAACTTCCGAAGGCCATAACTCCTTCATACGGAGTCCGATTCACGGAAACTCGAACTCTATCTCAAGCAGAATTTTGAGACGAACGCAATGGCATAATCCATTTCCCTTAATTCTTTCATTTAGAATTAATTATACTTTAATTTGTGAAGCATAGCATTATAGAATTCACGGGGTGTTACATTCTCCACCCTTAAAAGGATTTCGTCCCCGAAATCTTCAAGTTAGGAAGAATGTATATCCTATCATCCGACAGTCCATCTACTCAACCAACAAATACAGGAATCCACTGTCCTTAAAAGACTTCTAATGCTTCATGATCATATGCATAGTGTGTGTAAATGTCCTTATCTAATGAAGAAATCAGGCGGTCTACTGATTCAGTTGACCTCCTTAATGTGAATCATGTAAGTGTCATGAATCCATTATGTATGCAAATTTTCCTACTTATAATTCTACATGAGTGCACAACTGTTCATACAAATGCGACAACCATATGACAGCATATCAAGTTTCAACCATATGCAAATGAGAATACATATATGCATATGCAATATGAAGTGACTGAGCCGATCTATATAACCTAGGGTGTGTGTGTATATGCATCCACGAGCAACCACTAGCAATCACTAGCAACCATTTGCAGCCATCATCCATAACATGTTTTCAAATACATGTTTGCATCCATTTGTTTTCTACCTAAGGAGTTAGGAAAAGGACCGAGGAGATGTACCTAAAAAGATAGATAAAGCATAACTTAAGGAAAAAGAGAGAGATCAAAGATGTACCCTTAAAAAGAAAAGGGTACGCAGCGCGTATTCTGTCCTCAGTTTCCCAAGTCGCGTCTTCCTCGCCAGCGCTCCACTGAACTTTAATGAGTTTGACTTCGCAGTTGCATAGCTTTTTCACTTCAGTTCCTAAGATGCGGGTTGGAACTCTCCTCACAATTGCTTCACGTTCCACTTCGGCTTCTTCTAGAATGCTAGGTTCCACCACTTCCGCAGACTCATGCAAACACTTCCGGAGGTGAGAAACATGAAAGAGGTTATGAACTCCGACCAGTCTCTCGGGTAGCTCTAATCTATAGCCATCTTTCCAACCTTCTCGATGATAGGAAACGGTCCTACAAATCTTGGTGCTAGCTTTCCTGCGGATCCAAAACGAACGACGTTCCTTAAAGGTGATACCTTAAGGAAAACCCTGTCCCCAACCTCAAACTTAAGGTCGGTCCTTCTTTTGTCGGCGTAGGATTTCTGTCGGTCTTGGACAGTCTTCATTCTCCTTCGTATCAGGTCCACTTTCTTCGAAGTCTCTCGAATCATATCTGGCCCAAGTATAAGCTTATCTGTAGACTCCCACCAACAAGTTGGTGATTTGCACGGTCTTCCGTACAAGGCTTCGAAGGGTGCCATACTGATGGTAGCTTGGTAGCTGTTGTTGTAGGCAAATTCCACTAAAGGAAGGTGATCCTCCCAAGTCCCTCCAAAGTCAAGAACGCAAAGTCTCAAAAGATCCTCCAAAACTCTATTCATCCTTTCCGTCTGACCATCGGTTTGGGGGTGATAGACCGTGCTCAAACATAACTGTGTGTATACAGCTTCTTGCAGACTCCACCAAAACTCGCTTGTGAAAATAGGGTCTCGGTCACTAACAATGCTGGAGGGTATCCCATGGAGTCGAACTATTTCCTTGAGATAAAGAGATGTTAAAGATGCGGTAGTCCTTCTACTCTTGATAGGTATGAAGTGGGCGCTCTTAGTGAGCCTATCCACTATTACCCAAATGCTAGTGTTGCCTCTTCTCGACCTAGGTAGTCCATCAATGAAGTCCATTGAAATGCTATCCCACTTCCACTATGGGACCTCTAAAGGGTGAAGTAGTCCTCCAGGCTTCTTCTGTTCCGCCTTGACCCGTCGGCAGGTCATGCACTTAGAAACGAAATTTGCCACGTCTTGTTTCATGCCGTTCCAAAAGAAAGTCCTTTTTATATCTTTGTACATCTTATCACCGCCAGGGTGTATAGTCATCTTGGAATGATGCACTTCCTCGAGAACCTTCTTTGTCAACTCCCTTGCTTGTGGGATGCATAACCTTCCATCTCGCCTCAGCCAACCCTTATCATATATGGCGTACCTACTGAGGTGACTAGAAGTCTCACCCCTAATAAGTTTATCAATTACATCAACAAGCCGAGGGTCTTCACGTTATGCAGCTCCTATTGAGTCTAAGAGAGTAGGGCGTACTTCGAGAGATGCTAGCAAACCCGGTACAAAATCTGAGGAGGGCCTAAAGTTAAATCTGGCTATATACTCCAAGCTTTGCCTTTCCACGAAGAGCGGACTTAAGGTCAGTTTCTTTCGGCTCAATGCGTCTGCTACTACGTTGCCTTTGCCGGGAGTATAGGAAATTTCAAAGTCATACGAGGCAAGAAACTCCATCCATCTTTGATGCCTCAAGTTAAGGTCCTTCTGCGAGAAGAGATACTTCAACGATTTATGGTCAGTGTATAATTCAAACTTCTCACCTAGGAGATAATGGCACCAAGACTTAAGCGCAAAGACGATGGCGGCTAACTCAAGATCGTGGGTTGGGTAGTTCTTTTCATGAACTTTCAGTTGTCTTCCGCCATACGCTACTACCCTTCCTTCTGGCATTAGAACAACGCCTAGTCCTGTTCAAAATGCATCCGTGTATACTGTGAACATTTTGCTTCCATCTGGAAAAGTTAGAACTGGGGCTGTTGTGAGAGCCCTTTTTAATCGTTGGAAAGCAAACTCACAATACAAATCCCAAGTGAACGCCAAATTCTTCTTCGTTAGCCTTGTGAGTGGGGCTGAGATTTTCGCGAAATCCCTAATAAACTTTTGATAAAACCGGCTAGCCCAAGAAAGCTTCTAACTTCGGTTGCATTTCTTGGTGTCTTCCAATCTTGCACTGCCACCACTTTCGCGGGGTCCACAGCCAACCCCTCTTTGGACACTATATGCCCCAGAAATCTTACTTCTTTTCTCCAGAAGTGACACTTGGAGAATTTGGATTTTAGTTGATGTGAGCGGAGAGTTTCCATGATTTCTTTTAGATGCTGGGCATGCTCTTCCTATTTCTTTGAGAAGATTAAGATATCATCTACGAAGACAACCACAAATTTGTTGAGGAATTCTCTGAACACCCTGCTCATTAGGTCTACGAAATAAGCGGGTGCATTTGTCAAGCCGAAAGGCATGACAAGCCACTCGAAGAAACCGTCTGGGGTTCTTAACGCCGTTTTATCAATACTATCGTCAGCTACTCTTAGCTGATGGAACCCAGTTGCCAGATCAAGTTGGGAGAAGACCGTTGCACCCACAAGCTGATCAAACAAATCGTCGATTCGGGGAAGAGGGTGCCTATTTTCTTGGTCAATTTGTTTGACTCCCTATAGTCGACGCAAAGGCGAAGCGAACCGTCCGCTTTGGTTACGAACACCACTGGAGCACCCCATTCCGAAATGCTCCGTCTAATTAACCCCTTTTCGAGAAGTTCTTTAACCTGCTTACTGAGCTCCTTTCTCTCCCTTGGAGCCATGTATCTGACAGGTAAAGCTACAGGCTTTGCATTATCCACAAGATATATGCAGAAGTCTATTTCCCGCCTCGGAGGTAAGCCTTTCACCTCCTCAAAGACATTCGGATATTCCCGTCTACTCTTACTGATTGCAAATTCTCATTAGAAGCATCAAGCGACTCTAGATAACTAAGCATAACAGCATTCAAGGGATTACAAGAAATTTCTAGAGTGTTACCAAGCCGAGTCAAGAGCCTAACTACTCTTTTCTCACAATCAAGGATGACACTATTACTGGATAACCAGTCCATGCCTAAGATCAAACCATATCCCGAGAAGCCTAAGACAAAGGCATCACAACTAAACTCAATGCTGAGAATAGAGATTTTCAAACCCAAACAAACCATTGACAAGTAAGCGGAGCCCCCAATTGGATTTGAAACTACTAAGGGATCTTCTACCATACTAGTGTCTAGATGCAGAGATTCTACTAAGGAAGAGGAAATAAAAGAATGCGATGCGCCAGAGTCAAAAAGTGTACGAACTGGATGATCATAAAGATAGAGAACACTTTCTACAGAAATATTACTACCTCATTCCTGCTGAGGTGCCACTAGCGCATGAACCTGACCACCTGAAGTGGATCCGGCTTTCTGTCTCTGTACTTTCTTCTTTGGGCATTCCTTAGCTTGGTGCCCAGTCTCTCCACAATGAAAGCAACCACCCATCTTCGCCTTTCTTTTCCGGCAGTCTTTGATATATGGCCCACAATGCCATAGAAATTGCACCTTCTCTTCTCACGGGGCTTATTGTTCTTCCCTCCTTTCTTGAAGTCGGTTTTCTTTGCTTGTAGACCCTCTTTCTTCTCTTCCACCTTAGCTTCTTTCTTACCATGATCTTCCTCGTGTAGCAACGCATGTCCACTAAGCTTTCATAAGTCGCTCCCGTGGATACATGGGTCATGGCAAGGCTGTGTAGAGGCTCATTCAAACCCTTGATGAAGCGAAGTGCCTTCTTGTGTTGGGTGTTTACTAAGTCTAACCCAAATCTGGCCAGCTGATTAAATTGATTAACATATTCCCCGATCGTCATGCTCCCTTGTTTCAGAGTTAGGAACTTCTCCATTTGCAGGCTTCTTTCAGCTTGGGAGAGAAAATTCATTTCAAACCTTGTCCTGAAATATTCCCATGTTTCCACCACCTTCTGAGCATTGGTAACTTCCCACCAATAGGAAGCTTCATCCTTAAGCAACCATACCGCTAGTTGTATCTTTTGCCCGTCATCAACCCCGAAGATGACAAACAGATCCTCAGTCTCCTTTAGCCAGTTTCTTGCCCCTACAAAGGACTCTGTCCCATAAAAGTCTTTTCCACCCATAGCCTTAAAGTCTCTACAGGTTTTTGCGAAGGCATTTCCACGAGGAGGAGGAGGAACCGCGACCACTGGAGGAGGGATGTCTGCTGGGCCCGTGTCATTGGCCCTTGCTTCTAAGTACCTCCTAAACCAGCCGGGAATCAGCACTCGTTCCGGGAGGTTAAGGTCTCCAGACATGCTAAAACAGAAAGGAAAAATTCAAAACGAAGGATAGAGATAGATAGATAAGGCACATGGCTTTAGGGGATTTTGTCTTTTTATAAACATAACATTTTTTTCTTGAAAAATGCTTCTTTAAACTTTTTTTTTTGAAAACAATTTCAAAAACTTTTATCTTATCTGGTAAACCTCGCTCTGATACCAAGTGAAACACCCCACCTCCGTTAAGGTCACTCACAAAGGGAATGCCTTAATTTTGGTGGAGGTTTATAAGTAAAAGCCACAGATATACTCAAGACAGATATAAATACACATATTTTAAACAGCGGAAACCAAACAGACTTTTATTTCATCAATATGTGTTCAAAACCAACCATTCCATAATTGTCTCAAAATACTTCCAACATTACAACATCATCATTGTCTTGATAATTAAAGAAGCAGAAAACATAAATAAAGTGACAAAAATCCCCATAGTGATATCCAAAGCCATAGTCCGAGCAAAAGAGACCCAAATCATATATCTATGTTCTTGGAGCTTGTACAGAGCCTGACTGAGCTGAGTTGTTTCCTCCCTGTGGACCTAGGGGGGGACGAAAGAAAAGAAGACGAAAAGAAAATAGGGTCAGACATAAAGCCTGAGTAAATCTAGTAACTCTTCAGTATGTGAATAAGAAGAGGGCGTGATAGATATATACTGAAAATAGGATGGTGTCACAAGCTAAGGGAATGTCGAATGTACTATCGCACCCATACTATATCTCTGCATCTACTTGAGTTTATTCTAACAGGCACCCCGTGGTGAGGGTGAAGTGATCCCCATTTTCGAAAGATCGGCTCCTACTCGCGTTAACATGTGTCATACGACCCCCAAGAATTGTAGATACCTATGCTGGTCCCACCATAGGGTGTATCAAGACCCATGGTGGCGGCCCCCGACACAAATCTAGAAGGCATAGGTTATACTACTGGTGTCCCCAGTGCCCTGGTTGTCTGCTCCGGAGTGTGTGCACGCTCACACCCCGTTAGACCTACACTGTGCACCCACCGCCGTCGTTTTGACCGTTTACAATCAGCCCAGTAATCGTGCCCCACCCTGCCTAGTTTCAGGATACCGTTGATACCTAACTTGGGTTACTGCTGAAACGGGTCCCACGTTACCAGGATTTTCTAGTCAAACATATTAAGTGGTTAAGTGTCTGTATTTACCTAACCCCACCCATCAATTCTTGTTAACATGTTGAATTTGGTTAAGTGTTATAGTTGACTTAACCCTACCATCTGTCCTTAGCCTCTTAGGAGCACCTGACCACTCACATTAGACAGGTATTACTACGGTTACTGGATATGCCGGTCGGTTCCGGACAAGTTTACACCGTAGCTCAGTCTAACCTCGGGTCATTATTGGGCTCAATGCTTAACCACCCACATTGGATAGGTATTGTTGTGACTACTGGACAGCCGGGTGGTTCCGGGCAGGTTTACATCACAACTCAATCAAACCTCGGGTTAAGCATATCATGTTTTCTAAATTTACATATTTTATTACTTCTCAATTATATATGTAAATGTCATATCTTTCATTTTTGGGTATAACACTTCATACCGCTTTAAATGTCATTGTCATTGGCATGTGCCAAACATGCCAACATATATTTTCATGTTTTACACCCAACGTTATTACCCCCGTTTATACGTTCGCAACGTTATAACAAATGTTGGGCTTGACACAATTCAGTCCAACTTTATAAGCATAAGAAAAAGGGGAAATTAAGAACATGTAATATTTGACAACATATAAGGGTGTGTGGCGCATGAACTTGCAATTTAGCGATACTAACATAAATGATGGGTCATGTGAACTTGCATTCAAATCAAAGTACAACTAAGTAGGTGATATATGAAATGGCATAGTTTAGACTTACACAACTTGTGTTTAAATATGTTTAACTTGGCATAATGTCAAACACAAAAATAGCATGATGTATATTCACCAAAAGGTCCAATTATAACATTTAATCACATAGCCTATTTCAACATGAACTTGCATAGTTTTTGAAACCCAAACGATACTTAACACAGATCCAATTATACTTGCAAATAGACATGAAAATGACATCATAGGTTTTGGGTCATGTAGGCATAACAGGTTTCAAATCTAGAACATGTTTACATAAATTCTAATTTAGACTAAGGGAATATACATAGTCCATGCCATCGCCATATACATAAAAGGATCAATCTCTAATTTTTTCCACAAACTTGCAAGTGCCATTGTTTTCATATATAATTGTTCAATAGGCTTGCATCAATCAATTTATGCCATAAACATCAATACACAAGTCACGATAGAATCATCACAATACATAGAATTATATGCAATACAATAAAACAATTCTATTTTCATTCACATCGAATCACATCACAATTCTTATTCATATTCTGAAAGGTCACTATACTTACAACGAATGCAGAATCTTGAATTCTGGATTCTGAATTCTGAAATTGAGATGCGCTCCTTTGGGTAGACTAACATTGCGTTGATTAATTTGGTTTAAACTCTAATCTTCTTCTTAGTTTAATTCGTCTCTAGGCTTTTCTCTTGACGGATATGTTTAATTCCTCCCTAGCAGCATGACGACTCCTTTCTCATTTTTTTGTGTGAATTTTCAATTGAGATTTAGGGTATATTTATAGATTTTTAAGTTGTTTTGAGCCGTCAGATGAAGACAGGAGGAATCTAGGCCATTCAAAGTTCAGAGAGCCAATTAAGAGGTGACACGTCAGCCCTAGTGACACACAGAGCCACAGAAATTCGAGCCAGAACCAGACCTGGCCAGCCAAGTCGACCAGGCAGGTCGACACCCAGGTCGACACTATGGTCGACCTGGGGTGACCAGGTTGACACCATGGTCGACCTGGTCTCTGGGCGGGAATCTTCCCGCCCAGCCCAGTCTGAACCTGAAATTCGAAATTTTGAAATTTAACTGAGCTGTTTGAATTTAAATTTGATTCTGAAACTTCCGAAGGCCATAACTCCTTCACACGGAGTCCGATTCGCGCAAACTCAGACTTTATCTCAAGCAGAATTTCGAGACGAACGCAATGGCGTAACCCGTTTCCCTTATTTCTTTCATTTAGAATTAATTTTACTTTAATTTGTGAAGCTTAGCATTATAGAATTCACGAGGTGTTACAACATCCATGACCCTAGTTATCACTGTCTTCTTTGCCTCGAATCCATCGTTAATCATATGACTGGCCCATCCTACCATCCGCCAAGGGCTAATGGAAACCCTAGTTCTAGCAAAACTCCATACACCATTGTGACTTGTATCTAAGCCTATCGTGACTGCTCAAGGTACTCGACTAATCACCTGTCTTTTGGGCCTCCCTGTTGCACCCCTTCTTTGAGTCCGCTAAAACCTTCAACCAACAACGATCTCTAGTCATCCTCCTTGACGACTATTTCCATAATCTCCAGCACCTTCTCGAGCAAACCATTATCTACAAGCTCAAACTATCTTTTGAGTCATCTTCATAATCTCGTTGCATCATCCCACAATCAACGATCACTTAATCATGCTTTGAACATTTCATATGAACTCACATCGGAGCCACCAAATTCGACAAACCACATCTTCGTTATGTTAGGTCCAACGGCAACAAAACTCCACATATAGCCTTCCTAAACCATGCCCAAAAATCTCAACAAAAATCACCACACTCTGGCAAATGAATGGTGGGTTGCTCACAAGTCTTCCATGGGTCGCTCACGACCCATCATTGGGTCATTCCCCAACCATTCAACATTCATGCGACCCAACGACTCAAAACCAGCGACCAAATGACCCTGGCCTATCCACTTACACAACCACCAATCCATGGGTTCCCATGCTTATCTACTCAAGCCGATCATTACATTGCCACGCCTGAGCCAACCCATCAAACACCATGACCCGACTCACTTGAGTCCTTGTTTATTCTGCCTTGCACAACCAAGATGACCCGACCGATCTGAATTCACGAGCCGACCCACTTTCCTTACTTTGCTAACGTCCTTGGTCAAGCCGTTTCACGATTCAAGCCGATCTTACCTTTCCCCATGCGACCCTTCTTTGCGTTATCCCTTTCAATAAGCTCTTCACGCCGTGCTCTTCCTCGATAATTCTGGTTGACCCGATCCATGCTATGGGTCGCGAACGACCCATCCGCTTTTCTGCGACCCGTCATAGAATAGAGTTTGGGGATCAAACTTCCCGTACCTCCTCGACTCCTCTTCTAGGGCTCCTCCGCTAAGTTTTGTCCAATTCCGATCAGCCGAAACTTCGATTTTCTCCGACCAACCAATCCTAAGCTATACCGACAAATATCTATGCATACAACTCATCCAATTCTACCAATTTCATTCAAGCGATCAATAGCACAACAATCAATCACCACACAAACATTAGCACAGTAAATCATCATACAATCATACTAAATACACCAAATCATGAAATAACGATAAACGAATAAGTAATTTGACCTAACTTACATATAATCAATAATTGACATGTGATTTCAATATTAACATGTGAATTGCCATTATAGTTAACTAGAATATATCCTGTGGTGTGATCCGAATTCAAAAATATACTTACATTGATTAGATATAGGTGAATAAAACTTGTATGAATGAATCTAAGATTAAAAAAACCATATACTCGATTGAATCCATGTGAGAGATGATTATCACTCACCAAATCCAAAAAATAGCCACACATCAACAATATTTAATCCCGGACAGCGAAGAATGGCCTGCAATTCAATCCAATTGATGTGATCTACCTTTTCTCGATGTTAATCTTTAATCCTAGTTTACAAATCTATTAACTAAAATGGAATGGAAGTGTATTTGATTGGGCCGGAGAATCACAAGCACCCAACCAAACGAGAAAGTAAAGAGACTAAACAAATCTCTTTACTACTACCCTTCTATTTATAGCCAACCACCCCTAGCCTTAATGGGCCTCACTAACTAGCCCACTAATAACTAATTAACTTGTCCAAAAAAGAAGCAACACTAAAACATCGATTTCTCCCAAACCGCTCAGTCAAATCCTTAATGTGACCACTCTACGGGACTAGAAGCACCATTCCCTATCCAATGAGATCGATCTCAGCCCCTGATTCGATCCCATTCAAAAGTTATTCCCCAAACAAAAATACAAGGGGGAAATGGTCACAAATGGAATTGGTAAAAATCATGGGCATGTCTCACACTCCCATGTGAACAACATATCGAAAGATGAGAATGGATCTACTCTTGGAGATTAAATAAATATATTTTACGATCCTTCGATACGTAAAATGCGGATCGTTACATAGATCCCTAATACTTTTGCTTTATTTTTCTACTTAAGCAATATCGCCTGAATCCCATAATTCGCTGATGTTGGATTCCACTGCTAAAGGAATTTGTCAAGCGTTTTATGTTATTATAAATTTCTCATTTATAATACCATTATGCTTTATGGATTACTATTATAAGTTGTGTGATAGCATGTTTTTAGAATAAATGATATCTTTTGATTAATAAAGTTGTTTTTCCATTTTTTTACTTCCGTTATAATTTCATTCGATGCCTTCGATCGATGACCGACAATAGAAGTAGGATAAATGAACTGGCTTCATGATCCAAGTTTTCATTCTATTCTGGTAATCTTTTTAGATTTAGGTTCTTTTTTCCAATTGTTGTACTATCCCTCTTAAATATCACTGTTCCATGGATGGACAAATATATGCATTCTTTGATTGTTTGCTGAGGAAAAAAACCCAATTTCTTTATGTTTCCAAGATCGTAGACGCCTATTTTAAATATTGTTAAAACGCATTTCCAACCAAATAAATATATCACTGTTTTAAATTTATTTTCTATTTTTATATATCTTTTCTTTCTTATTTATTTGTTTGACAAATTACAAACTGGAATTTACTCGAAAATCCAATACCGATGGTAAAAACACATGTAACATGTTTTAGAATTACTTGCTTAACTGTGAATCTTGTCAAAGAGATTCAAATATGTTGGGCTGAAAAGCCATGAGACAAACACTTCAGTGCTTTGTTCATTTAGCAGTCTTATGTCCCTTTTGCGAAGAAACCATGCATTTCGGCTATATTGGACTTGACTTCACATTAGAAAGGTAAAAAAGGAAGATATCTTGAATTTAATTAAATCTAATGAATTAGGATAATCTAATGGATTTAAATTGATATTATGACTCGATTTGACATGGAAAATTGATCTATCATCATCATCATATATTAAAGATACTGGAATATTCAAACACTAGTATATAATCTTGTGAAGAAAACAAAGGTTAAATAAACTGTTTACATTTTTTGACCGTTGATGAAAAATTAGAGGTTAGGCAATCCTTTTAGTTTTTGCAGTGTGAATTATGGGTTGATTGACTAAAGTTGTGTCTTCATCTCCTTTATATTGTTTCTTTGATTAATATATTGACTTGATACACATTTCCACTTTTGCACAACTTGGATAGAGAAAAATAAGTTATTTATTTTTCTATTTCTACCATTTTTGTCCTACTATGGGAATTAGAATAATTGGCTTTCCAAATTTCTTCCATTTACCCATATTTTGTGCCCTTTATATTATTACATATCATGGTAAAAGTATAAATGGCATAATTTTTACTAATGTATACATTTATGTTAATATGTATTTTCATTTTACGAGTATGTAATATGAAATTGCATGCCTCAAGTAAAAATAATTTTGACTCTACAGGTTTAATGATGTGGATACACATAATTAACAAAATATGAATACACTCTACTCCAAGAAATTATAAATTTGTAAAAAAATTATTTACTCAAATAGTTAACATAATATCTAAACGTGCTATGTAATTAATTAAACTTTAACTTTCTAAAAAGATAGCCAGAACATAGATTACTATAAATATAAATTACAATAAAAGAAAAATTGATTAGAGAACTAAACCTTCTAATTTTCTTACATCTTTTACCTAATACCGACGCAAACTAATTACCCATGCATGCTTACTGTGGTGTGCTATTTTTATGAAATGGAAAGTAGAATTGATAATCAGTTATTCTTTTGTAAGTGTTTAACAAAAACAAACCAATTAGTATTGTACCTTTTACTGAAAGTTTGCATTGAAAAATCATTAGATAGTGCATATATTTGCTCAACTTAGTCTACGAGCTTGCATTTTCAATGATAGAGTAGGTGACCGACTTCTTTTTCTATTTATGTTGGATTTGCAGATTACTAATTGCTTACATGACCTTTTTTGGACATTGGTCGGGATTTTTTTAAAGCTTTTATTGTAACCTCACCTGTTGGAAATCTTTTGGAATTTTCTCTCACATTCGCATTTGAACCCATTTTGTAGTGAAAATTGTAATTTCGATTTTCTTATTTGATTTATTGGCTTGATGCTTATATTTCCTTTATCTATTTTGGTTGGAGTATGTGGGCCAAAGTGATTTTGTGTTTTTGGGGACTGCTTTGTTTCCAATATGTTTTGACTTGCAAGATATGTTGGGCTCCGTTGTAAGTACATAATTATGGTTTTGTTAGTAGTATAGGCACCAAGGACCTTTTTCGGGAAGAAAAGGCAAATATGGTTTTTTTCCCCTTAATTTCATGCCAGTCTTTGTATTACTTTATCGTTGAGTATTTCGTAGGTTGATGAACCATGAAAGTATGTCAGGTGGGTTGAGCATGAACCTGTTGATTATGTTCTTTATCTAACTTATCACTTGAAAAAAAAAGGGCATGGGCTAGCTATTTCATTTCTAGCATATCTTGGAAATTTTGTTTTTCATTGTATAATATGCTATGTTTAGCTGGTTCATATGTTGAGTATATATTGTAGTGAACTCTGGTGAATTTTCATTTCTTTAAATTATTCATTATTTGTAGAATGATATATATTGCCACTATGCTGTCCATTTGAGATTCTGTTTGTAGTCTAATCGTTGTAATAAAAATAAGCTTTAGTTTGCCATATTTTCGAGATATAAGCAACGATGAAATTATTCACTCTTACCGATTTTTCTTTTTCATTTTTGTAATATGAAGTTGTGGATTCTTTACATTAATATCAACGTTTGACATTCTACGAAAATCGAGCAAGCAAAGCAACCTTGATAAGTTCTCAAGGCAGCTCTTGCAGTTTCATAATTTTTTCGGGTAGATGGATGGAATAAAGCCATAGGCATGGGTTTAAACCCATTTTATAAGAACATATCAGTGGTAGTCTATCTTCTTATTAATTTTGTTGTTTCGACTTTCAACATCTTTCCTTAGTTCAAATTCTCTTACGCGTTGAAATGTCATAGGATGCAAAAAAAATTACTTGGTTTATTTCTTCTGTAGACAAGATATAACCTAATTTTGCAAAGAAAAGGAGGAAAATTTTCAATTGGTCATTGCTTCTCTTAGTCAATTATGATGGTTCATATCAACTTTTCCAGTACCACCTATTTGTTATTGTTCTATCTTCTTTACATATAATTTGGCCATGTTTTTTCCACCTTACTAATTTGGTCGTAAAAAAATAAGGCTAACAAAAACCTAGGAATAATCCTAAGAAAAAAAGTCCTACACGGGTGGAAAATTAAACTTAGCGCACTAAAATAAATTCTACATCAAATAAAGTAATGGTTGCTCCATTAGATTAGCTATAATATCTTATGTCTAAATCTTTTCCTTTATTTTTCTCCACGTTGGTAAAGTAATAACCGATAGTTTTAAGTGTTCAATCTTCATAGGTAGGTATAAATTTTAAACCTCTATTGAGATATACGATGCCACCAACAATATTCGTTTAAATTCCTATAAATGAAGTCGAATGATTGGTTCTAGAAAGTTTTTGTGAATTTAAATGATGATGATTTTCTATTGAAGGATCACAGAAATTGAATTACAGAAGAATGAATGTATGCCTGTACAAAAGTGGTTGAATATATACAATTGCCTTACAGGCTGAAAAGTCTAAAAGAGAATATATAAACTAAGTGGGTTAAGTCCAGCCCACTATTGTTCAGCCCACTATCATACTACATATGAGCTTAATCCAGGTTGCAGCCGACATTCTCTTATACTCCCCCACGAAACTTAGGGTTTCAGAAACCCTAGTTTCGCCATGTCGGGCTGTGAAATGAATCGATTTGAGCAGCGATTTTACTTCTTCTTCTCCTATCCTCCTTATCTATCTGCAAATTGTGATTTTTACCCTTATCAGGAACTTTGTCTTTTCTAACCAGCAGGTTAGGAGTAGCGCCGTCTTCGTTACTAGGATTCTGAGCTTTATTGATGTTTTCTCTGGTGATTGTAAGGCTCGATCTAGCTCTTTCTTCAGTATTATCTTTTTGAGGTCTAGCTTGGTCGACGATGTTGAGCTCATCTCTAAGTCTGGTATAGTTCTTCACTGATATAGCTTTAGTTAATATGTCAGCTCTCTGATAGAACCCAGGTATGTGATTTACTTTGATTTCACCTTTTTGAACTGCTTCTCTGACGAAATGAACATCTATCTCAATATGTTTGGTCCTTGCGTGTTGTATAGGGTTTTCTGTCATGAACACTGCGCTTCTATTGTCACACCATAATATAGGTTTTGTTGTAGGCTTTAATTTGAGTTCTGATAATAGAGACAGTAGCCACTTTATTTCAGCTGTCGCATTAGCTATACTCCTGTATTCGGCTTCAGTGCTGGATCTGGAGATTGTAGGTTGTTTTTTTGAGCACCATGATATTAGACTTTGACCAAAATATATGCTGTAGCCGCTGGTTGATCTACGATCATTAGGGTCTGAAGCCCAGTCAGCATCTGCATATCCAGTTATGTGCAAATGTTGACTGGTCTTTAGTTGCAGTCCATAGTTAACTGTCCCTTTTAAATAGCGCAGAACTCTTTTCACAGCTCTCCAGTGAATGTCCTTAGGATTCTGCATGAATTGAGAAAGTTTATTCACACTATATGATATATCAGGACGTGTTATTGTTGCATATTGAAGTGCACCAATAATACTCCTGTATTCTGTTGCATTAAAAATAGCCTCTCCCCCATATTTTGAATAATTCTGACTACTTATCATTGGAGTAGATTGGGGTTTGGCATTTATCATTTTTGTTTTGACAAGCAACTCAGTTATATATTTTCTTTGACATAGAATTATTTCAGATTCAGTTCTTAATAATTCTATGCCCAAAAAATAGTTTAGATCCCCTAAATTTTTGATGGAAAACTGTTTATCTAAGTACTGTGTCAGCTTGTCAATATCATCAGTATTATTACCTGTTATGATGAGGTCATCAACGTAAACTAGTATGTAAATTGTTATAGAGTCATTTATTTTGATAAACAATGAGCTGTCTGATTTGGTAGACTGATATCCCAGATTAATTAGGGTATTTTTCAGTCTATCAAACCAAACTCTAGGAGCCTGTTTTAGGCCATAAATGGCTTTATTTAATTTGCATACTAAGTTTTTGTTGAGATTGTAGCCTTGTGGTTGCCTCATATATATTTCTTCTTCAAGAATACCATTTAAGAAGGCATTGTTAACATCTAAGTGTTTAACATTCCATCTTTTACATAGGGCTATAGTAAGAATGAGCCTAATGGTTGTAGGTTTCACTACAGGTGAGAAAGTTTGATTAAAATCAAACCCATACTCCTGAGTAAATCCCTTTGCAACTAGCCTGACTTTATACTTATTTATTGACCCATCTGGGTTCCTTTTAAGTTTGTATGTCCACCTGCACCCAACAATATTTTTATTGGCAGGTGGACATACAAGCTCCCAGGTTTTGTTTCTGATGAGTGCATCATATTCCTCATCCATGGCTTTCTTCCAGTCTTTGTTTTTGACAGCCAGTTCAAAAGAATCAGGTTCACAATCACTGGATGAAGCCATATATGTTTTTGGTTTGAAAATACCACTTTTAGCTCTAGTGATCATAGGATGGCTGATCTGAATTGGTGACACAGGTGATGGTAAGTTGCTGTCATTATCTGCATCTGATGAGTATTCAGATCTTGTACTTTGTGAACCTGTGTTTTCCTCTTCTAACCCTTGGTTTTCTGAATCTTCAGGATTGTGTGAGGCGAGGCTGGGTTGCTGTGATTCATCACCTTCTTCTGACTGAATTTGTGATGTCTTACTTGACTCAGCAGCCTCTCTTTCAATATTATTATCCCAATTTTCAGAATAGATTGGGATTTCAGGTATTCAAACATTTGGATTTCTTACCTTACTAGTAGTTGTGATTTGTTTACTGCCAAAAGGAAACACAGTTTCATCAAATACAACATGTCTACTTATATATATCTTACCATTTTCATCCATACACTTGTATCCCTTTTGTTTAGAAGTGTACCCCAAAAAGGTACAGGGTTTTGATCTGAAATTCAACTTGTTAGAGTTATAGGGTCTCAAATAAGGAAAACATAAGCACCCAAAAGGTTTCAAGCTTTTATAGTCAGGTTTTATATTGTACAACCTTTCCAATGGTGTCATATATGTCAATACCTTAGTTGGTTGCCTATTAATTAAGTATACAGATGTACTAAAAGCCTCTGGCCAAAATTTTAAGGGTAGTTTAGCTTGAGCCAGTAGAGTTAAACCAGACTCAACAATGTGCCTGTGTTTTCGTTCAACAAGTCCATTTTGCTGTGAAGTATATGGACATGTAATCCTGTGAATAATTCCCTTCTTAATGAAGTACTGGTTTAAACACTTAAATTCACTGCCACCATCAGACTGAATTATTTTAACTAAGGTATTAAATTGCCTTTCAGCCATAGAAATAAAATTAGTAACAGCATTAATGGTTTCAGATTTGGCCTTTAGAAAATAGATCCAAGTGTGTCTTGAGTAAGCATCTACAAAGGCAATATAATATTTAAATCCAAAATCTGAATTTATAGGAGCTGGACCCCATAAATCTGTAGCAATTAACTGCAGTGGTTCAGTGTAAACTGTTTCAGAGTCAAAGAATGGCAGCTTGTGACTTTTACCTACCTGACAATACTCACAAATATATGGTAAAGAGACATTACTGTACTGAATATTGTTTTCATCTAATATTTTCATTACAATTTTGGCACTTGGGTGACCAAGTTTGTAATGCCAAAGATCAAAGAATTTTTTGCTGCAATCAGCCTTGTCAAGAACATTCAAGTTACAGTGTTTTCCTCTTTTTATCATACTGTTATTTCTAACAGTGTTGAACTTGTAAAGACCTCCTGTCATGTTACCCTGTAAAATGGGTTCTCTAGTTAGAATGTCCCTAACTAAGCAGTATTTAGGGTAAAATTCAAAAAAGACATTATTGTCTTGAGCACACTGAGAGACGCTTATTAAATTTTTCTTGATCTTTGGAACTCTTAAAAGCTTGTGTAAATATAATTGTCTCCTACCATTTAGATTTGTGTTTCCAATGTGGGTAATGTTAATGCTTTTACCATTGCCTAATAAGATAGAATTATTACCTCTATATTCTCTGCATCCCAGATTAAGATTATCAAGATTGTTTGTAATATGATGAGTAGCTCCAGAATCTGGATACCAGCTATCATCTTGCACAGTTTCAAGTTTTGCAGTGTCATTTTGATTGCCATTTTTGCTTGTATTGTCTTGACTGCTATTTTCAGATTGAGATAAAGTCATGTTCACGCTAGGATTACCATTGTTCCTCTGATTTTGGTTGGCTGTGTAATTTGTGTTGAATCTGAAGTAGCAGTTCAAAGCTGTGTGGCCCATCTTCTCACAAATTTGACACTTTGGCCTATTTGTATTGGTCCATCTCCCTCTGCCACGACCTCTTCTTGCACCGCCACCTCTTCGGTAAGACTGATCATTCCTATTATTATTATTGTAATTCTGATTTTTGCCTTTGAACCCAGTGGTAAAGTTTACTGTATAATCCATTTCTTGTGGCTTCTTGGCATTTATTCTTGCCTCATGAGAGAGCAAAATAGAATGTACCTCATCAATAGCAGGTATTATTTTTTGAGAAGTTATTACCGCAACAACAGCTTCATAATCATTGCTAAGGCCATTGACTAAGTACAAAACTTGATCACTATTTGACACTCTGTTTCCAGTAGCATTTAGCAAGTCACATAGCCTTTTAACTTTAGCAATATACTCTCTCATGGACAAATTCTCCATTTTAACACTTTGCAACTGATTCTTGTAGTGAAGAACTTTTGCAGAACATTGATTATTGAATTCTTTTTCCACTGTAGTCCAAATATCATAAGCAGAGGTACATCCAATAACTTGTGGCAATAGATTTGCACTTATAGATGATATCAACCAAGAACTGATGAGTCTATCTTGTCTATGATACTGTATATATTTCTCATTTGCAACTGTTCTATTGTTTGCATCTGTAATATACTTGGCTGGAATATCAACTGTGCCAAGAATATATCCTTCAAGCCCATATCCTTGAATAGCTGTTTCAACTTGTAATTTCCAAAGAAGATAGTTATCTTCTTCAAGATGTATGGTAATTAATTGACTCTTAAGACTAATAACAGTCTTTGTTGTTGGATTTACAGGCCCAGGTTCATTGGACACAGTCTGACTATTGTCTGATGTTGCTGAGGATGTTGGATCAACCATAGTGATAGACAAATGATGATAGAATTATTAAGAAATCAGAATATAAGAATGCCACTATCAATCAAGAATCCGAGGGTTTCTCAGACAGGTATGCAGCAGCCAGAGATTTCTTGTGATGAATTTATGCTTGATTAAATCGTACCTTATTCTGAAGATATCTCTAGGCACGACTCTTATCTGTTTTGATGATTTTCTTGAGTTCTTGGTTTATTTTCTGGCGATCTTTTAATTCTGATAATAGAAGATATATCAAAAATTGTTTAGATGCAGCCCTGTTAACTTGTTTTCAGGCGAGGCAGTGAACAATGTGATGTATCTTCTCTCAAATGATGAGGTAACTCCTCTGATGAGCCATATCCAAATGATGAAGCAATAATCTGATGGATATGAAGATTTAAACTCTTTATTTCAGTATTTTGATTTGCCGTGAGGCACTTGTTGGCTCCGATACCAAGAAAGTTTTTGTGAATTTAAATGATGATGATTTTCTATTGAAGGATCACAGAAATTGAATTACAGAAGAATGAATGTATGCCTGTACAAAAGTGGTTGAATATATACAATTGCCTTACAGGCTGAAAAGTCTAAAAGAGAAAATATAAACTAAGTGGGTTAAGTCCAGCCCACTATTGTTCAGCCCACTATCATACTACATATGAGCTTAATCCAGGTTGCAGCCGACATTCTCTTATAGTTCTTCAACATGTAACGGATGTTCAGTGCTCGAAAAAATAATCTCAATCGACGTAAACTAGAATATGAGTTGAATAAACCACATTGCAACAAAATGGATACAAGCTTGGGAAATGTTAGCATAATAAATGTTTTATCCTACTATTACTTATCTTAATTTTATGTTCTTCCCAAACTTTATGTTCTTTATAGAACTTTCTTACAGTTCAGCAGTAACTCACTTTACTATTCTGATCTTACAAAATTATGAGGATAAAAACTAAATATACGACAAATCAGAAATATAGTTATGTTCAATGACCTAATAAGTGACTTTGTGATTGATTGATATCATAAGTAAATGACAATCTTTAAATAAGATATAAGCTGCTAAGCATTTAGTGAAAATATTTATCTTATTTTCCTATAATCATTTGTGACTAAGTATAATTAGTACCCAAAGTCGATATCTTTACTAATTACAAAAATATTATTAAAGAAGTTGATTTCTATTATTTTTGGTCATGTTCATTTTGAGGCTTTTATAATTATGAAAACGACCTGCATTGTTAGAATTATAAAATACTATAAATCAATGGTGTTTTCCTTCATGCCCACTCACTCTCGTATGAATTGTATTATTTCTCAATGCTATGGATTTTTATATGCCAATTATAGCCATGTATGAGAAAATTAATTCATTATCAATTTTGAGGTTTTTTTTTTTTTTTTTTCCATTATAGTTTAATTAAAAAGACGTTAGTATGTGATGTATTTGGAATTGTGAATCTATAATTTGGTATGCTTACAAAACTATGTTACCATTTTCTCTAATATCTTACAAGCATTTGGTGCTTAATGCTAGTGCACCATTTTTTCAAAAGGTAATGGTTCTTTAATTAGGGTTTTAAACGTTGGGGATTGTTTCAAAATAAACCCAAGAATTTATCATACTATGTAAGATAAAATTATTTTATGAAAATATTTGTTGTAATGTTGAATTGAAATGGGAAATTCTCTATTTTTAGTATTTTAAATGTTTGTTGAAATGTATAAATAATCACAAATTCATGTTTTTTGGGAAATGTTCCGTCATATAGGTTAAATAATTTTGTATAGTTTAAGGAATCTCAAGATTTGGATTATTTTAACCGGACTAACGTCGATTTTGGTTTTAACACTGTTCAAAATCACTGTCCACCTCGATAGAGCATAAATGATATAGGTGCTTGAAATACATGCCAGTAATAACAATTGATTTCGAATTTGGAAAGATGAATGCTAATCAGAAAACTATGGTATGTGGATTTGCGTTCTATATGTGCATTCTACCTTCTCTCATATTATTCATTTTACGAGCTAACGACCAAATTAGAAAAAGAAACTAATGACAGTTAAGAACTACAAGTCCTGATACAAAGACGACTGACTATGTTGGATGAGATAGGAAGAGCATAGAAATATGCAAGTTAAAAGAAATTCCATACGGGGACGTTCCAATTAGTATATATTCCATGTTGGTTCATTATGATTAAATGTTCTATTTTGTTTTCTTCATTTTTAGCATTTTAGAGCATCAAAGTTATTAGTTTAAGTGATCAGTTTAGTAAATGCTAAAAATTATATGATGAAAACAAGAATGCATGTATGCACTATATTTTACGGATGTCTGTGTGTAATTGAAAGCAAGTCATTATAATTATCGCATGCCAAATGGGCTGGCATGAAAATTGATAAATAGATCTTGGTTACGTGTAATACATATACAAAAGTTAACTAAAATGTTACTATACCTAAAAAATAATCTGTTGTTTTTAATTCACACGTAACATATTATTCCTACTTTTATGGTAGTATAGTAGCGGGAAACAATATAAATTTCATAATATACATGATCGAAAAACAACATGGATTATCAAATAGGGAATTTTGTGTGGATTATCAAATTGGTAGGCATGGAGTTGATGGAAAATATTTGAAAGGCAAAAAAGTCATGATTATAAATATGGTAGCTGCTTTCATGTCACAAATAAATTAAACGACCAATCTATTAAACTTCACAGCCTCAGACATCATTTGTGTTGAAATGAATAACCTTTTTACTTCATAAAATTAGTAGCCACTGCATTCAATGTACGCATATAATAATCAAACGAACGACCTCTAATTATGCTGCGTCAAATTGATCTTCTGCAATTTTCCTTCAGTACAATGGCATTGCAAGGACTAGATAATGTTGACGGTGATACAACAGGGTTGCTACAGGAAAAAGGCAACAAAGCATCGACATAAGGGGTGGAAACTGTTTCAGCTTTAGCTCCTACAGTGGACTTATCTAAAGGGCAATACTTTCATGTATATCCATGGGATGAAATATGAGACATCTCACTGTTCTAAAGTTTTATGCTTCAGTTTAAACTATTTATTGCACTTTAGTGTAATAATTTCAAGTTCTGAACAATGATGAAAATTTAACATGTTTATGTAGTGGAGAATTCTTTGCATTGGCTGTCACTTAAAGTTCATGACAGCTGCAAAAGGTAATATTTCATGATTTTTATTGTGTGTGTGGTGATATCCCAACTGTTATTCTGTTCCAGTCTATATGTAAGTAAACCTTTTCTTTCACACAACTAAGCTAATAATTGGTCCAAAATAATGGTTAGTGACATCCCAACTGTTATTTTGTTCAAGTTTGGGTAGGTCCACAATGGTAAATTGATTACTTGCTGAAGGCATGCTTAATGTTTAGGGAAAAATAGGCACAATGGATGTAAAGTAATTTTGATGCTTCATATTACAAGAAATTTTTTGGGAATTATTACTTAACAAACTGTTATCGCTATTTGAATATTTTTGTTTTAGTTTCTTTTATGTTAATACCTTTTAGGCATTACAATTTCTTATATTGTTGATACGTCCAGTTTGTTTGCTGCCAAATCGTTTATCTTGCAAGTGATACCTATCGACTTGTTCATTTACATCATTATCATGAATCGCTTAGATCACAAATCTCATTGTTCCATTTGATTAGAATTTGTCTCTAAAAATATTGGTTTTGATTCAGTCGTATTATGAACTTCACTTATCTGATGTTTACTACCATAATTTAATCTAGCATCAGATGTTTATATCAATTTTGGTATTAAATTCTGGATAATTCTTTTGCTTTTACTTATAATATTTCATAGTTACACGATGGTAACGGCAAAGATTATGTTTGAAAGTATAGGTATATGATAGTTGTGAATTGTTAATTTGGACTGTTGTCTTCAAGGATACTACATGGAATAAGGTGACCAAGTAGTATACAAATTGCAACAAGAATGACAAAAAAATAAAGGCAAATTCAATTTATACACCAAAAATCACTTAACATAGGCCGTTATTTATTTTAAAAAAATTATTCCTAAAATACCCTTTTCTTTAGTTACTTATGTTGATATTTTGTATATAATAAATCAAATTAGCCTTAAAGGTACTAAAATTTGTTGCAAACCAATTCAATATGTTAATGAATTACGTCATCATGAAACTTGAAGTTTCAATTAGGGCAAGATTCAAAAATAATCATTGTAATCTAAATGTGTTGAATTTGTATCTAAATTTAAGAAATTCTATTGAAATTGAGAAACTTTTGAAAAAAAATTAGATAGCTATTAGTGTAAGAACTAAAACTCATTTATGACTTGTTACGTGTATAGGATATTTTGGATTAGATTTCAAGTCGTTTAAGTTAGTACTGGATATTTTGTAGTTGTTGACATAAATTTTAATGTGTACGGCTGTTTGTGATGTGCACTGTGTATTATGCAAGTGTTTATGTGATATTGTACTGTTCTATATGATATTGTGGCTTTTAATGTCTCTTTAGTATGATGTTGCAGTTGTTTTAGTGTAGTAATGCAGTAGCTTTAGTATAGTGTTGCGGTAGCTTTAATATAGTTTTTCACCGGGTTATAAGTGTTGCCTGAAATAATGTTGCAATAGTCATATATGGCGTTGCCGTAGGGATGAGATTAGATTGGGTCGTGGGCCCAGTGGGCTCCACATTGTGGGTCCCACAAGATATATTAATAAAATTAATTTCTCTAGCAGCATTTTTGGAATGTTGCTACAAATACCTAAGGATATTGCTATAGACCCAAATAGGGTTCTTTTGTATCAAGATTGTTATGTTGCCGTAGATAGTCAAAATGTTGTCTTTGAGGTCTGCAGCAACAGTGAAAATTGCATCACACTAAAAATGTTGCCAAAGACCTATGACAACATTTTTTGGGTTTGTGCCAACATTTTTTGGGTTTGTGCCAACATTTTTTTCTATTGCATTAAGTCGTTTATGGCATAGTGTGCAAACCATGTCGTGGGTTAGTTCCACCACTTTCAAACAAGGCTATAGGGTCCTTCAGTTGTTACAATCATTTATGGAACGAAACAAACAGTGAACACATGTGTTACATGAAAAATAGGGTCAATAATTGTAAACCAAGCATGTTTTTCAAACATTTTAGGTTATAAATTTATATATGTGAATAGATAAGCATTCTTAAGTCTGAACAGGTAGCAACGAGACAAAGGCAACATGGCAACAGTTCAGTATCAAGTCCATTAACCATCATAATTTTCAATTTAAACTGAAATTAAACTACTTTAATCAAAAGTGAATCATGAGCAAAATACTCGCTTTAAGGCTGAGTTGGAAGAAACAGGCCGGATAGAGTGAAGTGGGCCTCAGCGGCGACGAATTAGCAGGCTTTGATGATGACACGAGGATGCCAGTGAAGAAGACAAGTTGATTTGGGTTTAATGCCGCAAGATTTCGACTTTGGAGAGGGAGGCGCTGCTGTGGGAAACCTGGAAGAAGGTGTAGTTTTGAGGCTTCGATGATGGCGCGCGGTGGTTCCAATTTGAAGGGGAGAGGAAGCGCGGATTTCTGATCGGTTTTGGTATGGTGAAGGTTGATTTTTAGGTGGGGGCCATTAACGATGATTTTGGGGAAGGGAGCGAAATTCTGATTTGGGGGAAATGAATTCATTTCAGCTGTTAAAGAAAATGGGATGAGGAGCGTGATTTATAGAAGGGGATAAAAACAAAGTAAAATCAGTGGATAGATTTAGGGTAGCAGCGGATTACAGATGTAGGTCTGTGCAAATTTATTTGAGGTAGGTAATATTTGGTTTAATTTAATATTAAATTCTTCCACGAATACCAAGGAAAGCTCAAAATTCGTACCGCCAATACAATCTCGAAATGCGACAAAAATTATACGTACCTCTTCGTCTTTGCGTTCTAATTCCAATAAAATTAGCCTGATTGTAATACGACTCGGGTTATATATGTTGTTATTTTAATTTTAAATTGTTTATTGGTTGATCGATTTTATTCCGTTGGTCCACCAACCACTCCGTTCGTTTCCAAATTTTGATATGTTAAGTTCAATCTCTTTATGCATATAAATGCACACATATCTAAGCCAATTTTTCATATATTTTAACAAATAAAATCTCCAACTTATCTAACGTTTATTTTTAAATTCAATCATTTAGATTTTTCAATCGAATTTCAATCCAACTCAAATATCCAACCAAATTCAATTCAAATATTCAACAATAAATATTTGATTCCAACCGACCATTCTGAATTAAATATTGAGTTCAATTCATACTCAAAACCATATATTTGATTTTTAATTTCTAACCCAAGTATC
This sequence comes from Allium sativum, assembly GCA_030737875.1. Lineage (NCBI taxonomy): Eukaryota > Viridiplantae > Streptophyta > Magnoliopsida > Asparagales > Amaryllidaceae > Allium > Allium sativum. The sequence goes on from CM060913.1 coordinate 410,572,450, forward strand.
AATATAAAAATTTATTACTAATAGTTAAATCTTTAGTTAATTCCATATTCCTGTTGTCAAAATTTCTGGAACGTTATAATCTCTTCCCCTTAAAACTTATCGCCCTCGAAAAGGAGAGATCGTTTGAGTTATACCAATTTATACTCCAAACTTTCATATTTGTGTGAAATTTTTCCATAACTAATTTAAATATCAATATTTAAGCCATCGATCCTCTTTGTTTATCCATAATATTCAATTAACTTGGAAAATCAAATTTCCTTTCTTATAGTTGGAGATCAATTTTGATCAAACACGATTTTCTTTATCTTCGGAATCGGGTTTATTTATTTCCATGCTTTTTAAACTCTATTCAATTTTCTTAGACCAGTTTCTTTCTCAATTTGTTTTGAGATATCTCCCAATTTCTTATTCCATCTAATATTCTAAGAGATTCAAAATCATATAATTTCTTTTCAAAACCACTCTCTGTTTTAATTTCATTTTTTGCATAAGTTGGATTTATGTATCTCAAATTATTACAAATTTGTTTATAAACCTCATCTGTCAATGTTTACTTATCCATCATTACACTTATTTCTTACAATCCAAGTTCAACCTAATCTCCTTACATTCAATCCATTTAATCTTTCCAAACACTCATTGAAGGGTGTAAATAACATCTCCTCTTCAAGTTGACAATTTGTAAATTGAAAACTTGGAAATTTCCAAAATCTGAAATCTTTTAGAACTTTTATACATAACACGAAATTCATACAGAAAATATTTGTATTATTAGTCCAAAGCTATGGACTTGATATACTTCGAAATCCTCTCTCTTAACTTATTAAGTTAGATACATTCTAGTTTCAAATTATTGATTTGAAAATACTTGATAACTCGAAGTTTGACAAGTCTATTATCGTTCTCGCAGATGCTAGACATATGCTGGCTAGGCGTTCGACTAAAATCTCCAAGTACTAAATAACCTTGCTTCAACTACTAATGAAAATATTTCAAAATAAACAGATATGAAAAGTACCAATGTGATGTTGATTGTTCATGAATTGCAGATACACAATGGTTTCATCTGGGTCTCCCAGAAAACATCCGTATCCGTAGGAAATCACTTAACTGCAAATTTCGTTATTGTAACACCCCGCATTTCTTAATAATTAAATAATTAAATTTGTGTATATATATGCATATACATAAACAATTAAAAGAAAAATATAATAATGATAATATATGATTGCATGTAATAAATACATGCACTGAAAAGAAAAAAATATTAATGCATTAAAAGAAAGGTTTGGTTGCATGCAGTATAAATATGCTGCATGCACTGGTTTACAAATATTATGCATTAATAATAAAAGAGAAATAAAAGAAAAAGATTCATGCAATGGTTTAAATGAAATATTGTAGCAAACATGAAGAAGAGGAATAAGAAGGGAACAATAACTACCATTGTTCTAAGCTTTGTTAACAATAGCCTTAGTAGTCCAGTTGGTTAGAGCATGTGGCTTGCATACAAGAGGTACAGAGTTCGATCCCCACCGGTGCCATATTTTCATTTTAATGGAACGGGTAAAAATAACACATGTTCTAAAGAGAAAATATGTATAAATGCACATATAAGGAAAAATATACAAATAAGGAAGTAAAGAAAATGCATGTATATATATGAGAATATATATATATGCAGAAATATATATATATATATATATATATATACACACACAAGAGATAGAGTTCAAGATAAGGCTGCAATCAAAGAAATATGGAAAAAACTAAATAACGGTACAACATCGTTTGAATTTTGAAATTGAAATAGAATTTGTGCGTATACATATATGTGCAAAATGATCATTAGAAGATATACATATGTATAAGAAGAGTACATGTGAATATAACAGTTAAATTAATTCCAGAAATTCAAACATTCGAAAGTCAAATTTCTGCGCCAAAACAACTCGCGAGACCCATAGGGGGGCCCACACCCCAAGATCTGGCTAGATTCATCTGCGAATCTAGACTATTTTCTTAACTGGGTTCAATGCTGACTCAACGCTGCGTGTACGATAAGATCCTGAACACTATAAATAGGCTAGTAGAGCCTAGCCTAAATCTCATATTCTCTGGGACAACGTTTAAGCTTTTCCATTCTTCCTTCTCCTCAAATATCTTCAGAAAAATATAGAATAATTAGTTTAGGAAAATTCTGATTCAAGATCTGGAGAAAAAGAATGAATATTAATAAGAAGATGTTCAGAATCATATTCAAAGTAAGGTAATTTCTTAGATCTGGTATGTTTCAATTTTCTCCTCTTTCCTCCCTTTTTCTTTTAGTAAAAATTGGGGATCCATGGTTGCTAGATTCGAAATTCAGTTAGGAGGACCATAGAATACTAGATCTGGACCAGATTCAGAATTTGGAAAGCAAATTAGGTAAGTGGATTTAAGTAATATCATTTTTGATAATGGTATATTATCGTTTGACATTCCCCGATAAATTGCACTGTAAATCTGCTAGAATGATTAAAAGTGTTGAAATGCTAATATAACATGTTGAAATATTAATATGTTGGGAAAAATTCATATGTTGAAAAGTTTAATATGCTGAAATGTTCATATGTTGAAATGCAAACTTGTTAAAATATGTGTAATGATTACTGTTGTATACATACATGTTCTAATTACATGATTAACTTGTGGCATATTATGTACTTGAATTATTAACTGTAGAATTGAGAAAATTACATGTTAATTTGTTAGATTTGAACAATTACATGATTAAATGATTACATGTTAGAATGGAATTGATTACATGTTAGAAAGAACGTGCGACATAAAATGGGCTTAATACGATGACATGTGAAATATAGATTATAGTAAAAATTTGAAAGAATGGACACGCCTAAATTATATAGAAAATTTACAGTAATTAGAAAACTGTAACCGCACTTACACACGAGGTTAAATTCATCTTGTGGTAGAAGTCTTCCCGGAACCGCCTGGCAAATCCAGCATCCACAAGTTGTTAATTTAATATGAGAGGTCTAGTGCGTAAATATACATGTAACAGTGCTAAGACATGAGGTTAAGTCAACTTGTGGTTGAAGTCTGCTCGGAACCGCCCGGCAAATCCAACATCCACAAGTGGTAGGCTTAATGTGAGAGGTCTAGTACATAAGCATATATATAAATATACGTATATAAAAGGATAGAAATAAACGGCATTAATTGTAATTAATGGAAATGAAGGGAATTGAATGAAAGTTACAATAGTAAAAGGATTGGAATGAATGGGGAATGATAATAACCTATTATAATTAATTACATTAATGAGAATGTTGTATACTAGGTAAACTTGTCCTAGAGACAAGTGGAGATTATAACTTAGGTTATAATAAATGATAAAGAAAATGGAATAACTTATATAATGAGATAAGTTGTACTTAATTGTAAATTAAGCTATAAGAAAGAGAATCTGAAATCCACGGATGAGGAAAACATAAGTTATATTTATGGAAAGGAAACTTATTATTAAATCTTAGTTAAGAGAACTAAGTAAACAACGATAAGTGGTAGTGATAGTATAAGATGGAATTATGATTAAATAAGAAAGAACGAGGCAAACTCATGAAATGAAATAAGTTATATTTAATCATAAATAATAAGTGACATGTTAAACAGAAAACACGCAAATTGAGATATACTTAATTACATATTAAGTAGAATGTGTTATTAGACAATGAATAATATAAAGAGATTGTGGATTACAGACCTTGGATCACAATCTAGAAAATAACATGTTGTGGGCTTATTAATAAACTTAAATGGGTTAAGTTATATGACTGAAATTAATGAGCAATAGGAACTTGGTAACTTGAATAAGAAGTTAATGTGAATGGGAATAACGAGGCTAGATGGAAACCGGATGAGGTAGAGCAAATGCATAATGGAATATTTAGACATAGGGTCTAATAACACATTAAACTGAGGCGCTTGGACCAGTCCGTACGGTTAAGGGTGAATAACACAATGGAGTAGATCATCGTGGTGGCATGAGGCACGAGGGGAGCGCACATTTATATGATTATTATGTCGTCTCTGAAGGACTGGAAGGGGAAACACGCGGCTTCCTGGGATGTGGAAGGTGCTCCTGGCAGTCCTCTGTGGTGGTGTAGTGTTCGGGCTGTGCTCACAGAGGTTGGGTGTGCGCGTAACTACCCGATGAGTAGCTTTTACTACAAAACTAGTTTTGTAGTCAGAAAGATGTGACGAGGTGACACTAGGGTGATTCGACAGTCGCCTCAACAGGGAGGTAGGGGTCACGGCCAATAAGGATGGTAGATCGTCGGGTACCTGTCATCGGCAACCAGTGGGATGCGAAAAGACTAGAGCTAAACCCAAGACGCCATTCACCGTTCAGTATTGAGGTACGGTGGTTGAGGGGAGACGCCAACTAGATGTTTAGATTGTTTGTTGGGGGCAAGTCGCTTAGCTCTTGTAGTCTTTACTAATTGAGGGAGGGGCCGAGGTGGGGCCATAGCCACCATGAAAAACAGACCCGAGGGATATCTGTATTTTGAGGCACTTAAATGTGGGCCTATACATATATGGAAAAGCTCCTGACCGAGTTCTATGCTTCTTGTACAGCCCTACCACGGAACTCGGTGCGCATTAGAGGTTATGTGCGTTTAAGGCATCGAGTACGATTGACGATACGTACGTGGTAAAGTCTAGATACATGCATGTCTGCTCTGGGTGGTGTATCGTAGACTCTGGGGCATTACTCTGTGATTTAATTCGATTGAAGGTGGTAATCCATTCACCTACATAGCATGGCGATGGCGGTTCTATGTGGAATGTGGCACTGTTATATAGGATCCATACGTCACTCCGGCGTAGGATGAGGGACTGCGTAAATTTCAGTGGCGCTACGGTGGAGACTGTTCCAGTAGGGTACCATGGGGTGTGCCTTAATTTGAGGGTATCTACATATATAATTTATTAGGCTTATCCATTGGGGAGTAAATGGGTACAACATGTGTGTAAGCCTTAAGTGTTGTTAACCCAAGTTACTTAATAAATAAATAAAATGTGATTGAACGGTATATGTAGGGTTATTGTAACAACCCGTAAAATGCGAGCCAGTTTGAAATTTTTATTTTGGCAATTTTAGTGAATTTTGAATATTTAAAATGAATTATTTTAAATAATATCGACGAGAAATTTATTTTGAATAGAATTCGACGTATATAATTATATACGTCGTCGTTAGAATATAAATAATTATATATAATTATAAAAGGAATTGAAAATGGCGCGGTAGTTCGATAATTCGATTTCAAACTTCAATTGAATGTACCGGGTGCAAAACAATCCGGATTCTAGTGAAACCAAAAACATTAGGATCTAATTGATGATATCTTTCCAACGAATCCGAATAATCAAAATTTCGTAGCGGGAATCAAAAGATATGTCCAGTTGAAAATTCTGAATAGTCGCTATGGAATTAAGGCCCTTAAAAATAGCAATTTTGCAAACGACCTCGGATTTCGACGAAACCAGTTTTGTTGGGTCCGTGATGTTAAGTTATTGCTAGGTTTCAAATTTCATAATTTTTCGAATCAATATGTGAGCGTGGCAAAGGAAAACGCGTTTGACCAGTTTCAGTTGATTTTAATCGACTGGAAATTGGCCATTTTTCTAACGGTCTCAGAATTCGACGAAACTAGTTTTGTTAGGACCGTATCGTCAATACGAAGCTAGAAAATATTTTTCTGAGATTTTTCTGGTTAGTATGTGACCCCGGTAATTGAAAATGTACGTTTAAAATTCAATATAGTGATTTAAATGTAAATTCAACAGAAATTGATTATAACAATCAAATCAGCTTACGATACATATCCCATTGTGTTCGGAATGGGGGTAAAACGCTATGGACGATAGGCGGTGGGTTCGATTTCGGGTTCGTATGTAAAAGTCAACATAAATTGAAAATAAAATAATAAAATAATAAAAAAAAAATATCTTCTCCCCGTTAAACCGCTCTGGCCCCCCCCAAGTTCATTTTCGATCGAATAAAAAAAAAAAAAAAAAGAGAACGGAGGAAGAAGGCGACGGCCACCGCGCTCCCACCCACGACGCCGCCGCCGCATCCCCCTCCTCCGCCTCCCTTACCTCCGATCATCCCTCCCCTTCTCTCTCCTCGATACCTCCAGCCCCCAACGCCCAAACCCCTAAACGAACGTCGCCCTCTTCCCCTTCAGGCCCTCCGCCGCCACTCCAAGGGCCCACGCCTGCCTCCACCGGCGAACCCAAACCCGCCTCCGCCCTGAAGCGACCTCCTCCCCGCTTCTTCAATGCGTCGAAACCCACCCCCCTTTCTTCAAAAATACTGTAAGTATTTATTGTATTTTATTTTTATTTTAATTTCGATTTCAGGTTTAGAACAGAATTTTATTTTAAGTATAAAACTGATTTTTTAGTTTAAGTATAAAACTGATTTTTTGTTTAAGTATAAAACTGATTTTTATTTTTAGTATTAAAACTGAAATTTTATAAAAAAATAAAAACTGAAATTTTATAAAAAAAATATAAAAACTGATTTTGTTTAAAAGTAAAAACTTTAAATAGGTAAAAGATTTAAACTTTAAAAAGTAAAAGAAAAGATTAGATCTTTGAAATGGAAAAGGCGAAATCAATATTAATAAAAATTCGATTTTTATATATGGAACTTTGAACTAAAAATTCGATTTTTATATATAGAACTTTGAACTAAAAATTCGATTTTTATATATTGAACTTTGAAATAAAAATTCGATTTTTATATATTGAACTTTGAACTAAAAATTCGATTTTTATATATTGAACTTTGAAATAAAAATTCGATTTTTATATATTGAACTTTGAAATAAAAATTCGATTTTTATATATTGAACTTTGAAGTAAAAATTCGATTTTTATATATTGAACTTTGAAATAAAAATTCGATTTTTATATATTGAACTTTGAAGTAAAAATTCGATTTTTACATATGTAGAGAATACGGGCAACGAAGGCAAGTTGGCGAAGATTTCCTGCATTAGAAGTGCCGTGGAGCTAGGATAGCTATATGTGAGAACTTCTCACCCTTCAATTTATTTTCTAGTTATATATATATACTAGGATGCAGACGGTGTTTAGTAGCACCCGACACAATCGTCCACAGACCATGGACTTGTTTGTTTGGCTGTTTGGTTATAGATTGCGATATTGGTTTGAATGTGGTTTGTGGTGTGAAAAATCGAATCGATAAATTGGTTAGGATTAGACGTGCGCCTTTATAAGGCGAAGGAGTAAGGCTAGGTTAGACTCTTACTCCAAACTTTGTGGTTTGCATAATGAAATTGATTTGATTGATGAGTGAATGGCGTGGGCCTTCACTAGACCGGGGATAAGGCTAGGCCTCGTCCCGTTTCTAGTATCGTGCCGTTATGCCGCCGAAATTTTCTAAAATATGTTAGAAAAATAAAAATATCATTTTTATTGAATAAATGAATTGAATAGAAATTCATATGTTGAAATAAAATGTTTTGTCGTTAAAAATATAATTTTTAACGTGAAGTGAATAAAATAAAATATTCATTTATAAACCGGACGGTTTGTTTATGTACACCTATTTGAATGACATTGATTGGGACGATAAATTTTACACATCGCCCAACTGCACGAATAAAATCTGTGTTTGATTGTTTGAAACCCCACACGGGTGTTGGGATGAAATTTGAAGTTCACTCATCCTGATTGATTAAATATGTCGATCGATTGATTGACAGGCTGTTATAAGCGTTGAATATATACATTTGATGCTTATACAGTGTAGTGCACTTTGGTTGATGGTTGATTATTTTCAATGCTATTATATACATGTGTTGTATGCAAATCCATATAATTAATTTTATATGGTAATTGATTGGGCCTCATTCCAGTTTTGAAAAAGAAATATTTGAAAAAGAAATATTTGAAATAGAATATTTGAAAATAGAAATTTACGAAGCCGTGTTGATTAGATTGACGCCATTTTGACGTGAACGATATTTATATCGGTTTTATTCATTTTAAAATGAATATTGAAAAGTGATTTCGAAATCGAATATTTTGAAATGAATTGAACTGAAATCGAATATTTTGAAATGAATTGAACTGAAATCGAATATTTTGAAATGAATTGAACTGAAAACGATTTCGAAATGAATTGAACTGAAAACGATTTCGAAATGAATTGAACTGAAAACGATTTCGAAATGAATTGAACTGAAAACGATTTCGAAATGAATTGAATTGAAAACGATTTCGAAATGAATTGAATTGAAAACGATTTCGAAATGAATTGAATTGAAAACGATTTCGAAATGAATTGAATTGAAAACGATTTCGAAATGAATTGAATTGAAAACGATTTCGAAACGAATTGAATTGAAAACGAATTCGAATCGAATTGAAAGCGAAGTGAAATAAATTCAAATTGAATTGAAATTTGAATTGAATAGAAATGGATTTTAAAACGAATTTATAAAGAAGAATTCAATTTTGATTTGAATTGGAATGGAAGTTGAAATAGGTTTTGAAACGATTTTAAAACTATTTATATAATTCGTTTTGAATAGAAATCGACGAAATATATATTATATATATTTTATATATAATATAATGGCCTGAATAGAACGCGCCGCGCCGCGGCAGTTCGTGAATTTCGACCATTTATTTCAAACGGACATTACGGGAGATCCGACCGTCGGATTCTCCTAAAACCGGAACCGTTGGGTTCGTATCGAAAAGAGCTTTCTAATGAATGTTAGAAATTTGAAATCTAACGGTTGGATTTGGAGATACGTCCAAATCAAATTCGAAAAAGGTCGCTGTAAGTGCAGTTCGATGGCCGTTAATGGAAATCGACTGTACGGGCCTTGATAAAATTATTAAAAATAGTAATAATTTGTGTAAAATCATAAGAAATGATTTGTGAAAGTTTGGGATGAAAAACTCCATATTTGAAAAGATAAAAATAGATTTTTATCGAAATGAACTAGTTTTGAACTAGAATTATAATTCTATTTATTTTTAAATAAATAAATTGAATTTGAAATGGTTTTGAAAATAACCAAAATTTCCAATGATTGCATTGGAGTGGAGTTGAATCGAAATTGTCTTCGGAATATTTCGATGTTGGAATTCGTGATATTACAGGTGTTGTTATGGAAATTTGAAAGATATATATTTGTATCGTTATTTCCAATACGACATTTGTTAGTCGTAGAATTCGATATTGAATATAAGCCGATATATTTTCTATTCAGAGCCTTGTATTGAATATCGAATGTGATTTGGGTTTGTCGTGAATGGTGTCTTCACTAACACTGTTCTTGAACCCAGTTGAGAAAAGATTAAATCTTTTTATTTAGATTTAATGAAGTGTACCAATTAAATGATATTTAATTGGAATTGAATTGGTATTGATTTTTGGGTTTATCGTGAACAGTGTTTTAAATAACACTTGTTCTTTAACCCGATAATTAATGGAATGTGATTTGGGTTTGTCGTGAATGGTGTCTTCACTAACACTGTTCTTGAACCCAGTTGAGAAAAGATTAAATCTTTTTATTTAGATTTAATGAAGTGTACCAATTAAATGATATTTAATTGGAATTGAATGGATATTGATTTTTGGGTTTATCGTGAACAGTGTTTTAAATAACACTTGTTCTTTAACCCGATAATTAATGGGATGTGACTTTGGGTTTATCGTGAACCGTGTTTTAAATGACACTGATTCTTTAACCCAGTCACAGATTAAAACTAAGTGGAGTTTTAATGAATCTTTAATTAGATTGAAAAGATCGAGAATGGAGTATCACCAGTTTTGCTCCAGGCGATAGTTAAATCTTTAATTAGATTTGAATGTGAAATTTAGAAACTAACTGTCGGTTAGCCAAGCAGAATGGTTTTCTGGATATTGATCTGATGTTGGTTTCGGCCTTCGGGGTTAATATTTGGGGAATTATTCTCTTGATTAATTTACGGTTAGTGACTAATGAATTGGAATGAGGCGTATGTTGTGTTTGTGTAACACTTTTATAAAATATACGAGAGTTATTCGGAAAGACCGGGTTTATCCCATTCTGAATAACTGATACGACGATAAGTCGAAGATGAAGACGATGGTCGAAGACCGGAGGTCTTCACGTCGTTTGGGTGGTAACTGATGATCTTGATTGGGCTGTACACCCAAGAAGATGGAAACAGTTGGTGATCGTCCAGACGTACTTGGAGATCGATGGATATGCGGGGTACTAGGTGCCTCCGGTTTCGTTCAGACCCAGAACGGACTTGTAAATGGACTGTGTGTCTGACATCGGATTTCATTCTGTGTGACTGATATCGGTTGCATAGGATGGTTTGCCTGTGTGGCATGCTAAGATGCAAATGATCAAGGCTTCTGTTGAAAAGCAAAGTCTTGTGGTGATGATCAAAGCACGGCCTTTGTGGCGTAGCTTTGTGTAACGTTTACCTCGCGTGTTTCACACCAGGTATGAACCAAAAACGGGAGACGGACCTCAGGGAGGACTTGCGTTTCTTTCTAGCTAGAAGTGGCGTCAGTGGTTTTACACGCCCTGACGAGTTTGACTTATGTGGTTGTTGCGGTTGCGAGGCGCCTCGGTTATATCGGTTTCGGCCGATGCATTCTGGTCGGCTGACAGACCAGACTTACACCCCATAGGGTGGGGAGACGTAGTGTTCAGGCATAATAATCCACTCCGTGTGGACCGGCCCTGACGATCCAAGGGTCACTCGAGCTCTGATCCTGAGGGGCGGGCTAGAGCGTCTCGAATCGGTTGAGGACTATCTTTTGCCTCGGTTCATAGATGGAAATCCAATTTCCAAATACGTGACATTTGCGGTTTTATTTGTAAACCTATACATGGCGACATAGTGGCATGGGACGCTCATGCCGCCTATGATTGATACTTATGATTTGAAGTTGTTTTATACACTATGCACTTATAATAGTATCAAATGATTTGTTTTAAACGTATCAAGCATTCTTTGGCTGTTATAAGGGAAAACCCTATCCTCGGCTGCGTTGCATTGTGTGATGGGACCTGGGTCTTATAACAGCTTCATTTTTTCTTCATTTAGCATTGCGCTGTTGTTTTATGCACTGGTATTCTTGGGAGGAAACCCGTTCCGTGTTATACGGCGTGGTCCCTTGATTTACCTTTGAAAATAAAGATTAATAACTGTTTTGTTCTCACACCAGTCACATGACTGACCTGGAGTTTATTGTTTTAACCTAAACTCTGGGTGCCCTTATTTTGACACGGGCAGCTAGTAGTTTTGGTTTTGCAGATTTATATTCACAGGATCCTGGTTTACAGCTGGAACGATATCCGGAAAGCTTAGTATCCGTATATCTCTTCTAGTTGTGTATTGTATTATTTTCCGCTGCTATGTATTTAAATGTAATTTAAATCTCTGATATTTCTGTGTAATATTCATTTATACTCTGTATATTCTTGTAATCTGATGCATTGTTGTAATATACAATGAAATGTTCTTTTATATGAGTTCTGTTGTGGTTTGTTCTCGAACTATCCGACGCTTTCCTTTACGGGGAAGTTGCGGGTCTTTACATTTGGTATCAGAGCTTTGGTTTACAAAGCAGAGAACAAGACACATTAGAACCATACGAAAGAATTCATCAGATATTGGATTAGTAATATCCAATGGGAATGACTCGTTAGAGATGGGATCAGTAGTATCCTAGAACGAGTGTGAAGAGTATATTTTTCAAATGAAAACAATTTTTGTTTTGAAAATTTAAATCAATTATTCGTATCTGATTATCTATTTATATTGAGTTGGACAGTCCAGTATATAAAGATTTTGCGTATACGTCTGATCCGCGTGTATTCGAAGTTTTAATATATTGGATAGATATAGAATCATACTCTAGTGGCCCGAAGATGATTCTGATGGTTGAGTACTCATCGTCAGAATTTATATTCGTGTGACGAAGGTGTGATATCTATATATTTCCATTAGACTGGTGTGAGAACCAAAATTAGATAGGGCTTATTGTTGTGAATTGGCATCAAAAACATGATTTTTGTACATGTATCAAAATTATGAATTTGAAACTCTAATTCACTAATTGATTGATGTTTGTGTTGTTTGCCTATTTGTTTGCTAATTTTGAACCATTAGCCTAATTGAACCCAATATTGAATTGTATTGAGAATTAGTTGCATTTGCTTGCATATACATATATATCATTGAACAGGTCATAGCAAGGAGGCTAGAGCAGAGAATAAAATTTGTTTGCCCGACAAATAGGTACATGTTTACTACATAATTTCCTGTTTTGTTTGGGTGATGATGATTTTGTGAGCCTATTGGCTAGCCGCTTGGCTTTTTCTTTTTCTTTTTGAGATCTGAAGGACCGGGGAAGCTATTTGAAATTCCCCGATGCTCCCGGTGTAGGGGAGGTTATGGCGAAATTTTTCGAAAATTTAGGGTGTTAGCCAAATTTTTGAAATTGTGAAAATTCTCAGAAACTAAAGAGTTGGAGAATGGAAGTCAGATCGAGCGTAGAGTTGATTAATCAAACCACTTTCGACTTTGTTCCTTTTCGGGGACGAAAAGTTTTAAGTGGGGGAGATTGTAACAACCCGTAAAATGCGAGCCAGTTTGAAATTTTTATTTTGGCAATTTTAGTGAATTTTGAATATTTAAAATGAATTATTTTAAATAATATCAACGAGAAATTTATTTTGAATAGAATTCGACGTATATAATTATATACGTCGTCGTTAGAATATAAATAATTATATATAATTATAAAAGGAATTGAAAATGGCGCGGTAGTTCGATAATTCGATTTCAAACTTCAATTGAATGTACCGGGTGCAAAACAATCCGGATTCTAGTGAAACCAAAAACATTAGGATCTAATTGATGATATCTTTCCAACGAATCCGAATAATCAAAATTTCGTAGCGGGAATCAAAAGATATGTCCAGTTGAAAATTCTGAATAGTCGCTATGGAATTAAGGCCCTTAAAAATAGCAATTTTGCAAACGACCTCGGATTTCGACGAAACCAGTTTTGTTGGGTCCGTGATGTTAAGTTATTGCTAGGTTTCAAATTTCATAATTTTTCGAATCAATATGTGAGCGTGGCAAAGGAAAACGCGTTTGACCAGTTTCAGTTGATTTTAATCGACTGGAAATTGGCCATTTTTCTAACGGTCTCAGAATTCGACGAAACTAGTTTTGTTAGGACCGTATCGTCAATACGAAGCTAGAAAATATTTTTCTGAGATTTTTCTGGTTAGTATGTGACCCCGGTAATTGAAAATGTACGTTTAAAATTCAATATAGTGATTTAAATGTAAATTCAACAGAAATTGATTATAACAATCAAATCAGCTTACGATACATATCCCATTGTGTTCGGAATGGGGGTAAAACGCTATGGACGATAGGCGGTGGGTTCGATTTCGGGTTCGTATGTAAAAGTCAACATAAATTGAAAATAAAATAATAAAATAATAAAAAAAAAATATCTTCTCCCCGTTAAACCGCTCTGGCCCCCCCCAAGTTCATTTTCGATCGAATAAAAAAAAAAAAAAAAAAGAGAACGGAGGAAGAAGGCGACGGCCACCGCGCTCCCACCCACGACGCCGCCGACGCATCCCCCTCCTCCGCCTCCCTTACCTCCGATCATCCCTCCCCTTCTCTCTCCTCGATACCTCCAGCCCCCAACGCCCAAACCCCTAAACGAACGTCGCCCTCTTCCCCTTCAGGCCCTCCGCCGCCACTCCAAGGGCCCACGCCTGCCTCCACCGGCGAACCCAAACCCGCCTCCGCCCTGAAGCGACCTCCTCCCCGCTTCTTCAATGCGTCGAAACCCACCCCCCTTTCTTCAAAAATACTGTAAGTATTTATTGTATTTTATTTTTATTTTAATTTCGATTTCAGGTTTAGAACAGAATTTTATTTTAAGTATAAAACTGATTTTTTAGTTTAAGTATAAAACTGATTTTTTGTTTAAGTATAAAACTGATTTTTATTTTTAGTATTAAAACTGAAATTTTATAAAAAAATAAAAACTGAAATTTTATAAAAAAAATATAAAAACTGATTTTGTTTAAAAGTAAAAACTTTAAATAGGTAAAAGATTTAAACTTTAAAAAGTAAAAGAAAAGATTAGATCTTTGAAATGGAAAAGGCGAAATCAATATTAATAAAAATTCGATTTTTATATATGGAACTTTGAACTAAAAATTCGATTTTTATATATAGAACTTTGAACTAAAAATTCGATTTTTATATATTGAACTTTGAAATAAAAATTTGATTTTTATATATTGAACTTTGAACTAAAAATTCGATTTTTATATATTGAACTTTGAAATAAAAATTCGATTTTTATATATTGAACTTTGAAATAAAAATTCGATTTTTATATATTGAACTTTGAAGTAAAAATTCGATTTTTATATATTGAACTTTGAAATAAAAATTCGATTTTTATATATTGAACTTTGAAGTAAAAATTCGATTTTTACATATGTAGAGAATACGGGCAACGAAGGCGAGTTGGCGAAGATTTCCTGCATTAGAAGTGCCGTGGAGCTAGGATAGCTATATGTGAGAACTTCTCACCCTTCAATTTATTTTCTAGTTATATATATACTAGGATGCAGACGGTGTTTAGTAGCACCCGACACAATCGTCCACAGACCATGGACTTGTTTGTTTGGCTGTTTGGTTATAGATTGCGATATTGGTTTGAATGTGGTTTGTGGTGTGAAAAATCGAATCGATAAATTGGTTAGGATTAGACGTGCGCCGTTATAAGGCGAAGGAGTAAGGCTAGGTTAGACTCTTACTCCAAACTTTGTGGTTTGCATAATGAAATTGATTTGATTGATGAGTGAATGGCGTGGGCCTTCACTAGACCGGGGATAAGGCTAGGCCTCGTCCCGTTTCTAGTATCGTGCCGTTATGCCGCCGAAATTTTCTAAAATATGTTAGAAAAATAAAAATATCATTTTTATTGAATAAATGAATTGAATAGAAATTCATATGTTGAAATAAAATGTTTTGTCGTTAAAAATATAATTTTTAACGTGAAGTGAATAAAATAAAATATTCATTTATAAACCGGACGGTTTGTTTATGTACACCTATTTGAATGACATTGATTGGGACGATAAATTTTACACATCGCCCAACTGCACGAATAAAATCTGTGTTTGATTGTTTGAAACCCCACACGGGTGTTGGGATGAAATTTGAAGTTCACTCATCCTGATTGATTAAATATGTCGATCGATTGATTGACAGGCTGTTATAAGCGTTGAATATATACATTTGATGCTTATACAGTGTAGTGCACTTTGGTTGATGGTTGATTATTTTCAATGCTATTATATACATGTGTTGTATGCAAATCCATATAATTAATTTTATATGGTAATTGATTGGGCCTCATTCCAGTTTTGAAAAAGAAATATTTGAAAAAGAAATATTTGAAATAGAATATTTGAAAATAGAAATTTATGAAGCCGTGTTGATTAGATTGACGCCATTTTGACGTGAACGATATTTATATCGGTTTTATTCATTTTAAAATGAATATTGAAAAGTGATTTCGAAATCGAATATTTTGAAATGAATTGAACTGAAATCGAATATTTTGAAATGAATTGAACTGAAATCGAATATTTTGAAATGAATTGAACTGAAAACGATTTCGAAATGAATTGAACTGAAAACGATTTCGAAATGAATTGAACTGAAAACGATTTCGAAATGAATTGAATTGAAAACGATTTCGAAATGAATTGAATTGAAAACGATTTCGAAATGAATTGAATTGAAAACGATTTCGAAATGAATTGAATTGAAAACGATTTCGAAATGAATTGAATTGAAAACGATTTCGAAATGAATTGAATTGAAAACGATTTCGAAACGAATTGAATTGAAAACGAATTCGAATCGAATTGAAAGCGAAGTGAAATAAATTCAAATTGAATTGAAATTTGAATTGAATAGAAATGGATTTTAAAACGAATTTATAAAGAAGAATTCAATTTTGATTTGAATTGGAATGGAAGTTGAAATAGGTTTTGAAACGATTTTAAAACTATTTATATAATTCGTTTTGAATAGAAATCGACGAAATATATATTATATATATTTTATATATAATATAATGGCCTGAATAGAACGCGCCGCGCCGCGGCAGTTCGTGAATTTCGACCATTTATTTCAAACGGACATTACGGGAGATCCGACCGTCGGATTCTCCTAAAACCGGAACCGTTGGGTTCGTATCGAAAAGAGCTTTCTAATGAATGTTAGAAATTTGAAATCTAACGGTTGGATTTGGAGATACGTCCAAATCAAATTCGAAAAAGGTCGCTGTAAGTGCAGTTCGATGGCCGTTAATGGAAATCGACTGTACGGGCCTTGATAAAATTATTAAAAATAGTAATAATTTGTGTAAAATCATAAGAAATGATTTGTGAAAGTTTGGGATGAAAAACTCCATATTTGAAAAGATAAAAATAGATTTTTATCGAAATGAACTAGTTTTGAACTAGAATTATAATTCTATTTATTTTTAAATAAATAAATTGAATTTGAAATGGTTTTGAAAATAACCAAAATTTCCAATGATTGCATTGGAGTGGAGTTGAATCGAAATTGTCTTCGGAATATTTCGATGTTGGAATTCGTGATATTACAGGTGTTGTTATGGAAATTTGAAAGATATATATTTGTATCGTTATTTCCAATACGACATTTGTTAGTCGTAGAATTCGATATTGAATATAAGCCGATATATTTTCTATTCAGAGCCTTGTATTGAATATCGAATGTGATTTGGGTTTGTCGTGAATGGTGTCTTCACTAACACTGTTCTTGAACCCAGTTGAGAAAAGATTAAATCTTTTTATTTAGATTTAATGAAGTGTACCAATTAAATGATATTTAATTGGAATTGAATTGGTATTGATTTTTGGGTTTATCGTGAACAGTGTTTTAAATAACACTTGTTCTTTAACCCGATAATTAATGGAATGTGATTTGGGTTTGTCGTGAATGGTGTCTTCACTAACACTGTTCTTGAACCCAGTTGAGAAAAGATTAAATCTTTTTATTTAGATTTAATGAAGTGTACCAATTAAATGATATTTAATTGGAATTGAATGGATATTGATTTTTGGGTTTATCGTGAACAGTGTTTTAAATAACACTTGTTCTTTAACCCGATAATTAATGGGATGTGACTTTGGGTTTATCGTGAACCGTGTTTTAAATGACACTGATTCTTTAACCCAGTCACAGATTAAAACTAAGTGGAGTTTTAATGAATCTTTAATTAGATTGAAAAGATCGAGAATGGAGTATCACCAGTTTTGCTCCAGGCGATAGTTAAATCTTTAATTAGATTTGAATGTGAAATTTAGAAACTAACTGTCGGTTAGCCAAGCAGAATGGTTTTCTGGATATTGATCTGATGTTGGTTTCGGCCTTCGGGGTTAATATTTGGGGAATTATTCTCTTGATTAATTTACGGTTAGTGACTAATGAATTGGAATGAGGCGTATGTTGTGTTTGTGTAACACTTTTATAAAATATACGAGAGTTATTCGGAAAGACCGGGTTTATCCCATTCTGAATAACTGATACGACGATAAGTCGAAGATGAAGACGATGGTCGAAGACCGGAGGTCTTCACGTCGTTTGGGTGGTAACTGATGATCTTGATTGGGCTGTACACCCAAGAAGATGGAAACAGTTGGTGATCGTCCAGACGTACTTGGAGATCGATGGATATGCGGGGTACTAGGTGCCTCCGGTTTCGTTCAGACCCAGAACGGACTTGTAAATGGACTGTGTGTCTGACATCGGATTTCATTCTGTGTGACTGATATCGGTTGCATAGGATGGTTTGCCTGTGTGGCATGCTAAGATGCAAATGATCAAGGCTTCTGTTGAAAAGCAAAGTCTTGTGGTGATGATCAAAGCACGGCCTTTGTGGCGTAGCTTTGTGTAACGTTTACCTCGCGTGTTTCACACCAGGTATGAACCAAAAACGGGAGACGGACCTCAGGGAGGACTTGCGTTTCTTTCTAGCTAGAAGTGGCGTCAGTGGTTTTACACGCCCTGACGAGTTTGACTTATGTGGTTGTTGCGGTTGCGAGGCGCCTCGGTTATATCGGTTTCGGCCGATGCATTCTGGTCGGCTGACAGACCAGACTTACACCCCATAGG
Organism: Allium sativum; assembly: GCA_030737875.1. Taxonomy (NCBI): domain Eukaryota; kingdom Viridiplantae; phylum Streptophyta; class Magnoliopsida; order Asparagales; family Amaryllidaceae; genus Allium; species Allium sativum. Next base: position 410,590,777 of record CM060913.1, read on the forward strand.
GTGGGGAGACGTAGTGTTCAGGCATAATAATCCACTCCGTGTGGACCGGCCCTGACGATCCAAGGGTCACTCGAGCTCTGATCCTGAGGGGCGGGCTAGAGCGTCTCGAATCGGTTGAGGACTATCTTTTGCCTCGGTTCATAGATGGAAATCCAATTTCCAAATACGTGACATTTGCGGTTTTATTTGTAAACCTATACATGGCGACATAGTGGCATGGGACGCTCATGCCGCCTATGATTGATACTTATGATTTGAAGTTGTTTTATACACTATGCACTTATAATAGTATCAAATGATTTGTTTTAAACGTATCAAGCATTCTTTGGCTGTTATAAGGGAAAACCCTATCCTCGGCTGCGTTGCATTGTGTGATGGGACCTGGGTCTTATAACAGCTTCATTTTTTCTTCATTTAGCATTGCGCTGTTGTTTTATGCACTGGTATTCTTGGGAGGAAACCCGTTCCGTGTTATACGGCGTGGTCCCTTGATTTACCTTTGAAAATAAAGATTAATAACTGTTTTGTTCTCACACCAGTCACATGACTGACCTGGAGTTTATTGTTTTAACCTAAACTCTGGGTGCCCTTATTTTGACACGGGCAGCTAGTAGTTTTGGTTTTGCAGATTTATATTCACAGGATCCTGGTTTACAGCTGGAACGATATCCGGAAAGCTTAGTATCCGTATATCTCTTCTAGTTGTGTATTGTATTATTTTCCGCTGCTATGTATTTAAATGTAATTTAAATCTCTGATATTTCTGTGTAATATTCATTTATACTCTGTATATTCTTGTAATCTGATGCATTGTTGTAATATACAATGAAATGTTCTTTTATATGAGTTCTGTTGTGGTTTGTTCTCGAACTATCCGACGCTTTCCTTTACGGGGAAGTTGCGGGTCTTTACAGTTATCCAAAATGTATAGTTTAAATCCAGTGACCAAAACTTGTGTTCTGACCCCCTCCTCATAACATACTCGCAGGTTAGATTGGTGGAAGAGATATGATAGTTTTGGATACTGGTTAGGCGGTATTATTAATACAGTAAGACTATACTTTGATTACGTTATACTTTGCCCATTTAGCTGCGATATATTTTATGAGCTCTGATATATTTTATATCTCTGTCTTTTATGCGAGATACCAGAGCAACCAACACGGATTTCGATGGATTAGAATTTGGAAAAAAATCAATTTGTCGTAATTTGGGTTGTTACATCGGGTATCAGAGCTTAGGTTTAGGATTCCTGTATAAATAGTGAGTGAACGTATTTGTATTTTTAAAAATATAAATATATTATATATATACCAAGATCCATAGAGGAACCCACTAAATAGAAAGAGTATAATATGGTAAGAATTGGGATGTCTGTTTTGTAAACTAAAGGAATGAATATGGAAATTTGACACCCTTAGTAAATTTGGATGGGAAGTGTACAATACATTTTGAAATAGAGAAAGGAGGATCCCATATGTTAATATTTCATATTAGTGGTTTCTATAGTAAAATCTTATAAATTGGAAAAGTTTAAAAAGAGAAAAATGGAATAGGAATATATATAGTTGAGAGAATTGACCTTGTGGTGGTGTCTAGGAAAGCCTAGAAAATTACAAAACCCGCTTTGAGTCTAACCCCATTTCTACTTTTAAGAACTTGAAATTATAAAAGCTTTTGGGAGATGGTTTATGGTTTTTTCAAGTTTTAATCTTAGAAGTTATAGTTTTAAAATATGTAAAGAAGTACATACTGGGTTTTGAAGTAAAATGGGATATATTTATAAATAGTGATTTCTTATGAAAATTTTGTTTAAAATAAAATTCTCTTAGTAAAAGGTGCATATTATAGAGCATGTATAGCTCGCTAGTTTTCTTGTTATATTGTATAAAAGAATTTTTAATAAAGAAAGTTTTGAAATCTCTATTCTTTTGACAATCATTTTTGATAAATTGTTTTAACAAGAGAATTTTGTTGGGTGGACAAAATGAGTTGTAGAAATTAACAATAGAGTAGATGTTTGCACCTTGTAGGAAGTAACTAAACTGACCATGTAGGCAAGAACAAGTTATAAACCTGACTGAGAAATAACTGTCCTTATCTACTCCAGTTTTTGTGATTTGAAAAAAAAATGATCTACATTTTTTTAAGATGACTTGTTTTTATTATGGTTTGGCAAATGTAATTTTTGATGAGGAAAATAAAGTTTTGATACTTCATTACTTTTGAAAGAAAAGTGAAATGAAAAGGGCCAAACCGTGTTTTAAAAGTATGGAGTAGGTAACAAATAATGCCTAGGGAAGACGGGAAAACTTTTGAGGCTATGAAGAAGATAACTAAAATTATCTTGAAATAATGGTATGTTCCCGTACAATGCATAAGCATTGAAAAGCCCAGGGTTTTGCTTGAAATAATTGTTGGTACACAACTAGGACTAGTAGTGAATACTATATAGTAAAGGAAAAGTAAGTATTTAGATCTTGTTGCTAATCTTCATGTTAGGGGTAAAACCCGTTATTGCACTTTTGTTGGGATCGTTCTGTAATTTAGTTCCCGTTGGGTAGTTAGGGTAACACCTAAACCTATCGTGGATCCCATAGTTTGAATTTTTCTATCTGAGGGGACATAGTCCTGAGATTCATGGCCCTTAGTAGTAGCTGTGTAGAGTGTTGGTTTTCCTGTTTTAGTTGAAAGACTAGAAGGGTTATTTGAAAACTAAACTTAGATCAGATGATTAAATAAGCTAAGAAAAGAGAAATGGTACAACTAAAAAGGAAACAAAAAAATGAAAAATTATGAGAAAAGATGAATAAAAGTAAAAATTTCCAAGATAAGATGAAAATGAAAATCAGTAACAAAGAAAATTTTCTTTTGCGGGCTGTGCTTGGCTAGGAAAATAGGGAATCTTCACAAATAGTTACATAAAATACAAATACGGTTGGAAAAAGGTACATAAAAGAAAAACGGACGATGTGAAATTTTCCATTTCCACCTTTTTGTAACATAAGAAATCGAATTTAGAAAATTCTTTTTTTCTGAAATTCGAAAAATAAAGTTGGTTGGTAGGATTTTGGATGCAACAATTGGATGAACTACGCTCTTGCGCTGCAAGAATGTGGGAAATTTCGGATGAAAAAATATTTTAATTTTCAAAATATTGCATTCATGTAGAACTGCCAGTATATTTAGGATGTGAGCATCATGTTTTTTTAAAAAAAAATTGAAAAATTGCATACACATAAGAGGTACCGCTTAGGCATACATGTATTATTATGTTGCATTTCACTTTGCACAAGTACACAATGTTTGAAAAAATTGGATGCACACATGATGGATGTATATTATGCGAGGAGTTAATCAATTTTTTCCCTTATCAAATTTCGGGGACGAAATTTCCTAAGGGTAGGAGAATGTAAATCCCCACATATTGTATCAATTAAATAACTAAATAACGCATATGTGTATATATATGCATAGACATAAATGTAACAACCCAGGTTTCGACAGACCGAATTTTTCAAAATCCAATCCATCAAGCCCCGAGTTGGGTGCTCTGGTATCCTGCAGAAAAGACAGATAGAAAGAAACATGTCAGAGTTCGAAAAGCATCTCACAGCGGAAGGAATAAAACATAATTTATTCAAAATAGCATTACCTTAATAATAATACTGCCAAGCCAATAGTCAAGCAATACTATCTCTGTCATGAACCTAACCTGCGCATGTTGTGAGGAGGGGGTCAGAACATAAGTTCTGTGTGACTGGACTATAATAAACTCTTGTGTAACCCTACATATACCGTTCAGTTATAATTTCTTATTTATTAGGTTATTCACAATATTAGCACCCAAGGCCAAACCCAGGTTATTCTCGTCCACTTACTAGTAGACTTAACCTAATACATCGTATATGTAATTTTTCCCCAACTTGTATAATCCTTTCCATGTATACGTACAGTCCTTTGCCGTATATCGTACGGGCTTTATCATGTAATTCTATACTACTTCAACATAGTGCCATCCCTCTTGAAATCGTTTGGACTGCCACCCTTGATCTGGCTAGGTTTCCTTATCATGAACTATCGAGTGTTCAACTAGGATTTATGCCACCTAGGTCCACTAGGGATTATGCTACCTATTGAACGTTTTGTAGATTCGATTAGGGTTTATGCCACCTAGGACTACTAGGGATTATGATACCTATCGAACAGCGCCCTTTTCCTACATACGAATCACAAATCGTTTCCGATGTCTAGGTGCACATGTACACTATATGTGCGGCCCGAGTCCCGTGACAGGGCTAAATCAAGAAATACGGGACTCGGTCGGGAGCTTTAAGTTATCTGCCGATGCAGATGCTAAGGTCTGTTTTTCTACTAGTGGTTATGGTCCTATGTGACCTCTCCCTCAACTAATGAAAGGCAATCCAAGAAAATCAAGCACGAGAACTGTACTCCTGCCACCTATGCCCCACTTTCCTATTGGCCAGCCTCACCCATAACTAGATAGCAAGTATATGGTCTGTTGGGAGTTCTTTGCCTTTCCGTATACGTACTACGATTGACTGAAGATGGTAGGTAGACGACGAATGCTATCACATGGCTAAACAAGATATCGCCGCCTCACGCTGGTCCATCCTAGTCTTTAGGTTGCCTTATATTGCAACCAAGGCATACTCTTGGTTCTCCTACCGCAGACCTTAACCTCTGTGAGCCCAGGCGGATCATCTGCAACCTCACAAAGGGATACCAAGAGTACCCTCACGTTCCCCGAAGCTACGTGCTTCGTAACCCAGTCTGCTGGAGCCTTTTTCGAAATCAGATAAACGTTCGCTCCTCCTTGTGTGTTTGTTAAGCGATGATCTACCGTATCGGGTTATTCATCTATTTATGGACTGGCTCAGTTTCCTAGACTAAGAATTATTACTTAGTTGTTCTTAACTAAGGTTTACCACTTAGTTTCCTTTCCCGTTAATCTTGTTAACCAAGGTTTACCACTTAGTCCCCTTAACTAAGGATTACAACTTAGTTCCCGTTCTCGACCGTTTTCTTAACTAAGGTTTACTGCTTAGTTCCTATTAACTAAGGCTTGTTACTTTGTTATCATTCTCGTTGTTTTACTTAGTCAATTCTCGTTACCTTAGACATCAGACCACATATTCTTGCTTTATAATTCAACTTGTTGACTAAGGTTTTCGCATGAATTCAAGCATAACTTAAGTTCCCTTTTATTCGGTGATAGCGCATGGGTGTTTTCCCACAGTTCTTGCTTAGCTTACCCCATATTATAGGTTATCCCACCCTTCAGGTCTTACATTACATCTTAAGTCATAGTCTTTCTCTGTCCCTAGGACAGGTTTAACCCCTAATTAACCCTTCGACTATTTCAACTTCGATTTATAATAGGTAGCTAACATTCCCTATTTTCCTTTTTGGTTAAGTTTTGTTCATATGTTCGTGTCGACTTAACCCCATCTCCTTATAACGTTCATTCACAAATTTGGTTAAGTGTTGTCTTTGAATTCATGACTTAACCCTACGAATCATGTGCCACTAATTAATTATTAATGCACCATAACCTCTCACATTAGACCTGTTGTTTTGGTCACTGGTTATGCCGGGCGGTTCCGGGCAGAATTACACCACAACTCAGTCTAACCTCGGGTTTTAAGCGCGATATGATTAACTTCTCACATTAGGACCTATTGTTTGCGACCACTGGTTAGGCCGGGCGGTTCGGGGAAGGATTACATCGCAAACTCATCCTAACCTCGAGTTAGCCATGTTTCATGTTTGGTTCATGTGTATTCTAATTGGCATATGTCAAGTTCATAATCATGTCAGAAATATTAAGTTCATGTTATGCCAATTACCCAACTTACAAGCATGTTCTTATAAATGTCAACTACCAATTCATGCCATGTTCGTGTTCGTTTTAGATGTCAAGTTCATAAGCATATTTTAAATGTAATATTTCAAGTTTCATAATCTTGTCCCTATTTACATTACACAAATTACTCAACCATGTTCATGTTCAATGCGTTTCAATAGTGCCAAAATTCGAGTATCAAGTTCAATCTAGATGTCAAGTGTCAATTCCCCAAATCCAAGCTTTACCTAAAAACCCCCCAATTTATATTCATGCTTGTAATCCCATTAACAGGTTACGTCTATCATTAAATTCATGATTCATATTCATGTCAATTTCATGTTCAAGTTCTAGATGTAAAATTCATGTCAAATTCCAGATGTCGATTCATATCAAGTTTGTGTTCTTATCCAAATTCAAGTTATAATACAGGTTTTATTCTACTGACATGTGCCCATTAACAAATCCATAAGTTAATTTCATGCTTAAATCAATGATGTCAATCCTACGCCAAACCCCAAATCATGTTCATACATATAATTCTAAATTTGGTTTACGCATTCATGTTTTGTCAATGTTATATTACGCCCAACCTCCTTTGTAATTTATAACCACACCCTCCAGTTCATGTCATAGCCTAAAACCAAGTGTTCTCCATTTTAGTTCGCAATAATCATTCCGTCGTATTCATTTCATAATAAAGCTAGACTCGTGATAGCCTAGTCATAAAAAGATAAAAGAGGGAGAATAAAAGAGGACATAATCGTAGGCATAATAATTAAAAGCGAACACATGACAATATTAAACATTACAGATCCAATTTCCACAATAATTTCATTTCGCGTTTGCATAGGGAATGTTTGAATGATAAATCATAATTTTACACAAAAAGTGTATTATAACTCCACTCACAGTGTTTGTCATCTTCAAAATAGGAACGAGATTAATCTTCGAACTGATTTCCCCCTTTTTGTTGCTTTTGATTCATCTTTGATTGACTTCATGTCCAATTCAATTTATCTTTGATTTCATATGCGGGTAGTTTGCAGATCTGAATTCCTTCTCTTTGCGCAGTGATTTAGATCTAAGCCTCTTTTCTTTTTATTCATGGTTGTAGTAATTCTAGATCTCATTCTTTTTAATTTTAAGAATAGATGTTGTAGAGAAAAGAGAGAAGAATAGATCAAAGATTTATTTAGATCAATAGCTTGAGGAGGAAGAAGAAATCAAGTCAGAAGAGAGCCATGGCGTTGCCATGAATTGTTGTGGAGTTTTCAATGAGCCAAGGATGTTTATATAGGTGTTAGACCAACGTACCAGGCCCAAAAACTCATCCAGGTGCTCAAAAATGAACCTAGACAGCTTCTGGGGCGAATTTCCCGCTTCTGGACCAAAATTCCCGCTCCAGGTCGCTATAGGTCGACCTCCCCAAGGGGGGGGGGGGTCGACACTATGGTCGACCTGGGGGTCGACCTGGTCATTTTTTTTCTGTTCTGGGCTGGGTTGTTTTTTGATTTTTCACTGAAACTTCGGGAGGTCATAACTCCTTCATACGAACTTCGATTTTCGAAAACTCAGACTCTTTTTCATGTAAAATTTCGAGAGGAACGCAATGGTGATGTCCATTTTACTTAATTCCTGATATTTAAATTAAATATCCTTATTTTACTATCTTCTCCGTTACACACACTATTATCGAATTAATTTTTCTTCTCTTCCATGTATTAATTAATTCTCATTATACATCACAATTATTTACCTATCTAAGCATATTTTCATATATTTTATTTCATTTTTAATTATATTAAAAACGCGGGGTGTTACAATAAATATTTAAAAGAAAAATATAATAATGATAATATATGATTGCATGTAATAAATACATGCACTGAAATGAAGAAAATATTAATGCATTAAAAGAAAGAAAGAATTGGTTGCATGCAGTATAAATATGTTGCATGCACTGATTTACAAATATTATGCATTAATAATAAAAGAAAAATATTCATGCAATGGTTTAAATGAAATATTGTAGCAAAAATGAAAAAGAAAAATAAGAAGGGAACAATAACTACCATTATTCTAAGCCTTATTAACAATAGCCTTAGCAATCCAGTTGGCTAGAGCATGTGGCTTGCATACAAGAGGTACAAAGTTCGGTCCCTGCCGGCGTCATATTTTTATTTTAAGGGAACGGCTAAAAATAACGCATGTTCTAAAGAGAAAATATGTATAAACGCACATACAAGGAAAAATTTATACATAAGAAAGTAAAGAATATATATAGATATGAGAATACACACACACACATATATATACATATATCGATATGGCAAATTCTATTTCAACCCACAAAATTAGTTAGTAGTTCCCCATTTTATTATGAAAATACGACGACCAAACTGCTCTTTTTCTATTATATATTTTTTCCAGTTTTTTGAACATCTCATAGTCGCACAACGTGGTTTTTTTGGTGTACCTCGTAGTATGTCTACGTGGTCCATGAATGAACCACGAAGATCATCTACGTGGTACTTTGATGAACCACGAAGGGCAACTACGAGGTACAATGAAAAACCACGTAGTCCCTCTACGTAGAAGGGTATTTTTGGTTTTTAAAAAAAAACGGGGGGTACTAACTAAATTTGTGGGTTTATCGATTATTTCATGATTTGGGGGGCTACTGTAATGACCCGCATTGGCAGGGGTATTATGATTTATTTATTTAATTGTATAAATGGTAGGTTAGTGAATTTAATGGTCATGGAATTAAATAATGATGAATATTTAATTAAAATAATAAATTAAATAATAGATTTAATTCTGAAATAATCAGAATTTGGTCGAAATGACGATATGGTGTGAACCGGATCATCTGTGATATTTAATTCAGTTTAGAATTGAATTAGAATAACGAATATATTATATAAACGACAGTTTGAACGTATAATTATATTATAATTATAATCGAACTCGAAATGGCGCTGCAGTTCGTTATTTGGCGATTCGAACTTCAATTGAATGTACATGATTCATTTTAAGCCGGATTTCTGTGAAACAAGAAACGTATGGAGCTGGTGGAGCATATCTTTCTAATGGAAGAGGAAAATCTGGATTTCGTCGTGCAGATTTTGAGTTATGTCCAAATCAAATTTTAAAATAGTCGCTATAGAATCGTTTATCGGCCGTATTGGTTTATTCGATATAACTAGAGATCAGTTGTGAATTCAGATAAGGTTCTTTTGGGAAATAGCGATAATTTAATTTTTAGAATTTTATGGTAATTTTTATTTAATTAAATATACGACTTTTTATTTGAAGTATTTCGCACCCTGAAATCAACATTTTGAGGTTTCAAAATATGAGTCAATCTACCGGTATTATTATATTTTTGGGATCGTGGCACCTTGCTCATCTCAACGGTATTTTTATTTTTGTTCATAGCAGTCGATAAATATATGAAGTTCATTAAGACCGGTCTACTTTAATGTTAGATTTTTATATACATAAATGAGTAAATATACTTACCTTAATTATGAACTAATGTGTACCTACCGTACACCATGGAAACTCAAACCTTTTTCCCATTCTTTCTCCGATCAAAACAAAGCCACACCTCCAAATCTTTCCAACCGCAAAAACAATGATAAACATGCATGGCTTTAAACAAAAACACATAGACAAATTTAAATGATATAAATACTCTCAATGCCTTAACCTAATACTCTTCCAATCTCTTTGCTGAAACAAAAGGAGCTGCCACGAAATACTTCCTCAAATAAAAATTCCATAGTGAAAACCAACGTTCAAAATTTCACAATAATGGAAACAAAATTCTATAAATCTTCAAAAGTATGTATTCAGATTCCTGTAAGGATGCTTGTCGTTCTGGTATATGTTGTGGCGATGTTCGAACAAGTATTGTTCGCTGCCAAATACAACGTGTTCTTCAGCAAGTAGGGTTCGCAATTTCATGGAAATAAGCCCTTGATTTTTGGATTGATAGTTCGTTTGAGACTCGAAATGCGTTTTAGGATTTGTTGACAAAAATCTGGGTGAGTCGAAACAAAAAAAAATGACGCTGTCACTGTAGCCTAGGAGGAAGTCGCGACGGACGGAGAGGGGCGAGCTGAATGTTAGGGGGATGGGGCAATGGAGATGTTCGTGAGATGATCGTTGGACGGAGAGGGGCGAGCTGAATGTTAGGGGGATGGGGCAATGGAGATGTTCGTGAGATGATCGTTGGTGGTGATTTGATGAAGAATCGGGAAGTAGAGATGGATGCGTGGCCATTGGGATCGGTTTGAATTTACACTGTAGTTTTGGGAGGAGTAGTCTGTTGTCTGAACACTGGAAGAAGGAGAAGGGGATAAATGGGTCTGGTATGTTAGGTTGGTGGGCCGTTTGAAAAAAAGGGGTAAAGCCCAACTTGGCATTTAATTTAGTTTAATTAAAATAAAATAATGTTCTAACTTTAAATTATCATATCTTATCCATACGGTATCGAAATCTGACGAAACAAGTTGCGTTGGGATCGTATGGACGGGAGCAACACAATGGAACTGACTGGAAGTACATCCGAGCTCGTTACAATTTATGGCGAAATAAATTGTCCGTCGCAGTCAAATAAACGCAAACCGTTATTAAACGGTTAACGCGCCAATGTGAGCAAATCTCACTAACTCTGAACAGTTTATAATTTCATGTTGTATTTTTAGAACTGTTAGATATTGGCTGATTTACTGTATGTTGACTGTTTGATTGAACTGCTAGTCAGTTGATTTAATTTCTATATTGATTCTGTTTAACAGAATATATCATATGGAACTGTAAGTGATGTTATCTATATTATTTAACATCTGTGATGCAGGGTAACAGGTTGGAGGAATCTGACTGGATTCCTCAACATTTATTTTACTGTTTTCATATATTGTGATATATGATGGGTTATATAATCTGTTATGGATTATGTGTGTTGGAATGATGTTGATCATTGTTATTCGATATTGTAAATATCATAAAAGACCCTGGGATGTAAAAAGAAGTATTTCAATGTATATTGAAATAAAGGAATTTTATAAAATCACAGGATTTTATAAAAGGAATTATTTATAAAACGAACTCGGTTTTATAAAAGGGATATTTATTTAGAAAATAAATAGAAATAGAAAAGGAATATTTATTTAGAAAATAAATAGAAGTTATAAATAGGAAATATTTGTAACGGTAAATAGAAGTTATAAATAGGAAATATTTGTAACGGTAAATAGAAGTTATAAATAGGAAATATTCGTAACGGTAAATAGAAGTTATAAATAGGAAATATTTGTAACGGTAAATAGAAGTTATAAATAGGAAATATTTGTAACGGTAAATAGAAGTTATAAATAGGATATATTTGTAACGGTAAGTAAACGTTATAAAAAGGAAATAGTTGTAACGGAAAACGTAGTTTAGTAAAAGAAGTTAATCGATGTTAGTTAATCGATTAGAGAATAAGGTTAAAAAGAAGTTAATCGATTAGTGATAAAGTTAAAAAGAAGTTAATCGATTAGTGATAAAGTTAAAAAGAAGTTAATCGATGTTAGTTAATCGATTAGAGAATAAAGTTAAAAAGAAGTTAATCGATGTTAGTTAATCGATTAGTGTTAAAGTAAAAGGAGATAATCGATGTTAGTTTAATCGATTAGAATAGAAGCAAATGAGTAAATCGAATATAGTTATTCGAATAGAAAGTAAAAGGAATTATCGAATATAGTTTATTCGAAAAGAGTAAGTGAAATGAGTAAATAAATAGCGTTAGTCAAATAGTGTTAGTCCAATAGAGTTAATTGATAGGGGTTAGTCCAATAGAGGTAATTGATAAGAGTCAATCGAATATAGTTATTCGAAGGAGGGTTAAGTAAGGAAGTTTGTTAAAGGAATATAAAGTGAACTTTGCCTATTTCAAAGTTAGAAATGTTGTTCAGTTAAGGTCTGAGAGGTAGTTCTACCCCAACTTGATTGGCTTCGTTTTTAACTAAGGAATAGTTAAGGTTCGGCAGTAAAGGAAATGGTTTGAGTTGGCATAGCGATGTTTGTTTAAACATCTGTCTAAGTCCAATAAAGAAGCTTTGGAAATGTTTTCCAAAGAAGAAACCAGAAATGTTTTCTAATAAAGAAAACGAGAAATGGAAATGTTTTCCATTGTTAATAACGTATATTTTCCAATTTTAGAAAATAATGAATATTGAATATAGGAAACAGGAGATAAGTAAATTAATGAAATAAAGAGATCAAAGTTGAATGATGTTTGATCGGTATAAATTTCCATTTTGGAAATAATATCGTTGTTTGCACACTTGTTTTATTCGATAGTTAAATCACAGACTATCGAAGTTTTGACCATTTTAAACGTTGTTAATATGGAGAGACCGGTTGGATTATTATCCAAAGAACCACTCTGTATTGGCATAAGCATTGCGAATCATATATGCCAAAGGAAATTTGAAGACGGAGAAAATGCAAGGGCTGTCCTGTTTACAGAATAGTGCCTTCGGTTCATCCTGTTCCTGGATGACTTGTATGGACGGATGTCTGACAGAGTATTTCCAAACGATCACGTATATTGATTTCTCCAACCGTACCAAGAGTGGAAGCGAAGAAGGAAACTTCTTTTAGCTAACACATAATGAATTGTTGAGGACATCAATCGGTGTTTGGATGGATTTGACGATGTGACATTCAAAAGTGAATCTGGTATGTTGATAAAGCGTAGCTTCTAGCCTCATCATCCGGTAAATGACAGAAATCGGGCAGGCAGCATGGCTAAGTCAGTCGCACCGAAGTAGGGTGTATAATCACCTGATCTAGAGTTTCATTTACTTCTAAAAATCTATTGTTGATGCTGTCCCATTCGGGAAACGGTTGCTGATCCCAACTGTTGGTGATATACATTCGATACACTCAAGCGAAATGAGTGGTCGGTCATGTGTGGCCGGGTTGCAAGATGTTCTTGTTGAACCCAGTGTATTCCTCTCTAGAGGTACACAAGCGGAAGGTGATTCCATACCTTGTCATAGTTGGAAAATCCATTACCCAATACGTGCTTGCGGTTTTGATTGTATACTATATATGTAGAACGTGAGATGAAAGCGTTTCTGCTAGATGATTATATATATACTGTGGTTGATAGACATTATTATAATATCAAAAGGTTTTTGATATAAAGATATTTTGGATTCTCATAAGGGAAAAACCCGTTCCGTTATGCGGCGTGGTCTTATGAGATATCGTTTACTTCTTCAACTGTTTTTAACTGTTTTACTCATACCAGTCCCATGACTGACACGGAGTTTACTTTGTTGTTTTCCCTAAACTCTTGGGTGCCTAAATTTGTATGGGCAGTCAAGTAGTCAGGATTTTACAGATATAGTTGAAGAGCTGGAGCAGGAGGCTTCAGGATCATATAGCTATAGTTATTTCCGCTGTGTTGTAAGTGCTGTACTTTGATAATGATGTATATTCAAATACAGATGTATATTTCAAGGCTATGTTATGAAATATATTTATTCGTTCCGCTGTGAGATTCGTGTTACTCTGATGTTGTGTTCTTCTTCTTCTTCTATTCAAATTTTCTATCTTATCTTTCCTCACCCTCTAATTTCTTTCACTAATTACCAGGATTTTTCGATGTTTTGGTTATCAACATCGTGCTTATGTCGATAACCAAAGTCGCCGAAAATCCGGGTCATTACAGTTGGTATCAGAGCAGAAGGTTAAAAGAATTACTTAGCTCTGTGGCGTGACTCGGTAGAGATAGGGTTAGTAATACCCTAGACTGAGATTGAGTGTATATATACGAGTGAACATATTTGTTATTGATATAAAATTTTTATTTATATTGTGGAGATTTATTGGTTGAGTTGTTTATGAGTTTTGATCGATCAGTTTGATCCACTGTATCGGTAGGAGTTACTAAACACTCGAATACGATGGGTCGACACGATATGTTTTGAAAGAGGGTAAATTAAAATAAGTTTACCTAAGGTATATCCTGATATAGAGAAGATATATATATATCAAAATTATAATATATTGGATACATTGGTTGTTATTATAATCGAGTAAGATTATAAATTAAATGGTTATGTAAATAACCAATCAGAATTCATATAAGTGAAATACGTGAAATCAGATGAGTTGAATCTAAAATTTTAAACTAGAAATTGAGTTAAAACTCTGGAGAATTGGATAAGGGTTTGTAAATAGATTCGGATTAAAAATAAGGAAAATTTAATATCCTGGGAGATTTTAAATTGTTTTACAAGCAGTTGAATTATATTTTGAAATGAATTTCAATGTGGAAATGTTTAGAAATGGTTTTATAGTATTGAACTCACTTCGATCGCTGGAAAATAGATTCTGATGATGACAGCTGCATCATCAGTATTCATTTTCGAGTTGTAAGTGACGAATTACTACCAAAGATACTGTTTTGAAATTGTTTTGGGAAAGACAAGTTGTGTTGAATTTCAATATGGGATTTAAAATATAGAATTTGAACTTTTAAATAGATTTGAAATATTAACTTGTTTTAAAGGAAATAAAACAAGAAGTTCCTTTATAAACGAATTTTATAAATAGTTCTTTTATAAACGAAGCTTATAAATGAAGTGGAAAGAATTATCATTGGATAATTCAGAAATAGAAATAAAAAAATACAAGTGTGAAATTGAAAGGGAAATCTATTTTCCAAAGGTAGGAATATCGATTTCAAAAGGAATTGAAATCGGGACTTATTTAAAGGAATTTGAATAAAGGAAGTTCAAACATGTAATTTAAATAAGAAAATTCGAAGGGGAGTTGAATATATGAAACTCAATGGAAGAGATATAGAATTTGAATAAAGAGAATTCAAATAGAAATTGAATATAGAAATTCAAAGGGAGTTTGAATATATGAAATTCAATGAAATTGAAATAGAATTTGAATATAGAAATTCAAATGGGATTTAAACTATAGAATTTGAATATGGAAAATATAAAGAGATTTCAAATATAGGATTTGAATATCGAAAGTGAAATGAAATTTGAATGTAGAGGATTCAAATAGAATTAAAATTGAAATTTGAATATAGAAGATTCGAAGGGAATTGAAATGAAATAAAGAGAATTCAAATAGATTTGAATATAGGAATTCAAATGGGGTTTGAAAATAGATTTGAATAATGAAATTCAAATATAGAATTTGAATAATAGAATTGAAATGGAATTTGAATATAGGAAATTCAGATAAAATTGAAATGGAATTCAATTAGTTGATAAACAAGTTAAACCTATATTTGAACATGTATATTCAAATAAAAAGGTGAAATGGGAAAACCGGTAATTTGAAAATCACTTAACGAACTAAGTTAAAACGATTGGATTAAGTTGGAATGAATTAGAAATGTATGGATATACATGTGACGGGTTTGGAATATAGTATAGAAGTGAATAGATAGAATGCTCGACGAAAAGTATTTATTTAATTCATATATGAGATTTTATGCGCCGTATCGGCTAGCCGCTTGGCTTTTTCTTTTTCTTTTGGATTGGTAAGGGCCATGGGAGGCTATTTGAAATATCCCGATGCTCCTAGTACAAAGGAGGTTATGGCGAATTTTTCCAGGAATTTAAGGAGTTAGAATATTTTTTAAGATAATTTGATAGTTAGAAATCAACGTATCGATATGTATAGAAGTCGATAAGGAAACGAACTTAGAAATAGAAAAGTATAATAAAAAAGGAAGTCTAGAATAAAATCTAGTAAAAATAGAAAAAGTAAGTGATATGTGTTTAGAAGTGAATAAGTAGTTGTATGGTATTGATTATTCGAGTAAGTAGTCATATCTGTTTTGACGTTATAAATGTTGTTCAGTCAAGGTCTGAGAGGTAGTTATACCCCAACTTGATTGATTTCATTATTAACAAATAAATAGTAAGATTTCAGGCTCAAAGATCAATGTTGAATAAGAGTTAGTTGAATATAGTATTTGGGTTGTCGTAACGATGTTTTACACAACATCCGTTTTAACCCAAATAAATGTAAGCTTGGAAATATAATAATAGAATATTTCCTAAGTATAGAAATAAACGAGATCGGAAAAGAGATAAGTAATTGGAATATTCTCCAATTATAAATAGCATATATTTTCTATAGTTTAGAAAATAAAGGAAGGCGATATTCGGAAATGTTTTCTAAATAACACAAAAGGCCAATATGGTTATTGAAAATATTTGGCTAACAAATATTGATAAAGAAATAGAGAAGTGATTTAACTAATGGGATATTGATTATGGGCGCAGTGGAAATTCAAAAAGGGAAATTTGTTTTTTGAAAAAAGTAAACTATTTAAAAACTCCCAGGGAAGACTGTTTGAATTAAAAACAAATTTAACAGAAATTTGTGAAAGCAAATTTGAATTTAAGTAAAGCCAGTAAAGTGGTAACTGAGATTGAGTTAGAATGATATCAAGACAAATTGGATTGTGAGATTCAAATTTGAAGTGGAATGGGACAATCAAGTTAAGAGTTGGAAATCGAGAATGGAACTCGAAATTTGAAATAGAATTCGACTTAGGATATAAGCGAATGGTTGTGTCGTGGATAAAAGAAGATGGGGATTTGATTGGGATAACCCTTGTATCCGCTGAATTGATAGCAGGTGGAAAGGATATTGATATGCCCGACAAAAAGGTACCAGTTTATATTACATATGGGTTTGAGATGTTGATAAGACGAATTGGCAAGCCGTTTGGCTGTTTGATTTTCTTTTGGGTTGGAGATGACCCAGATAGGCGAGTTGGAGCTTGACGTATTGACCAGTACAAAGGAGGTAATGGCGAAAATTTTCGAAGAGTTAAGGTGTTAGAAAATTTTCAGGATTTTTGAAAATTTTCGTTGATAAGGATTAATTAATAATTTAATTGAAATTAAACTGGTTCAGTTGAAACTGAAGTTAAGAAGTGAACAAATATGTTCTAACCAGTCGATAGGGTCGTCCCCTACTTTTTAGCAATTTCGAGGACGAAATTATTTTAAGTGGGGAAGATTGTAATGACCCGCATTGGCAGGGGTATTATGATTTATTTATTTAATTGTATAAATGGTAGGTTAGGGAAATTAATGGTCATGGAATTAAATAATGATGAATATTTAATTAAAATAATAAATTAAATAATAGATTTAATTCTGAAATAATCAGAATTTGGTCGAAATGACGATATGGTGTGAACCGGATCATCTGTGATATTTAATTCAGTTTAGAATTGAATTAGAATAACGAATATATTATATAAACGACAGTTTGAACGTATAATTATATTATAATTATAATCGAACTCGAAATGGCGCTGCAGTTCGTTATTTGGCGATTCGAACTTCAATTGAATGTACATGATTCATTTTAAGCCGGATTTCTGTGAAACAAGAAACGTATGGAGCTGGTGGAGCATATCTTTCTAATGGAAGAGGAAAATTTGGATTTCGTCGTGCAGATTTTGAGTTATGTCCAAATCAAATTTTAAAATAGTCGCTATAGAATCGTTTATCGGCCGTATTGGTTTATTCGATATAACTAGAGATCAGGTGTGAATTCAGATAAGGTTCTTTTGGGAAATAGCGATAATTTAATTTTTAGAATTTTATGGTAATTTTTATTTAATTAAATATGCGACTTTTTATTTGAAGTATTTCGCACCCTGAAATCAACATTTTGAGGTTTCAAAATATGAGTCAATCTACCGGTATTATTATATTTTTGGGATCGTGGCACCTTGCTCATCTCAACGGTATTTTTATTTTTGTTCATAGCAGTCGATAAATATATGAAGTTCATTAAGACCGGTCTACTTTAATGTTAGATTTTTATATGCATAAATGAGTAAATATACTTACCTTAATTATGAACTAATGTGTACCTACCGTACACCATGGAAACTCAAAACTTTTTCCCATGCTTTCTCCGATCAAAACAAAGCCACACCTCCAAATCTTTCCAACCGCAAAAACAATGATAAACATGCATGGCTTTAAACAAAAACACATAGACAAATTTAAATGATATAAATACTCTCAATGCCTTAACCTAATACTCTTCCAATCTCTTTGCTGAAACAAAAGGAGCCGCCACGAAATACTTCCTCAAATAAAAATTCCATAGTGAAAACCAACGTTCAAAATTTCACAATAATGGAAACAAAATTCTATAAATCTTCAAAAGTATGTATTCAGATTCCTGTAAGGATGCTTGTCGTTCTGGTATATGTTGTGGCGATGTTCGAACAAGTATTGTTCGCTGCCAAATACAACGTGTTCTTCAGCAAGTATTAGGGTTCGCAATTTCATGGAAATAAGCCCTTGATTCTTGGATTGATAGTTCGTTTGAGACTCGAAATGCGTTTTAGGATTTGTTGACAAAAATCTGGGTGAGTCGAAACAAAAAAAAATGACGCTGTCACTGTAGCCTAGGAGGAAGTCGCGACGGACGGAGAGGGGCGTGCTCAATGTTAGGGGGATGGGGCAATGGAGATGTTCGTGAGATGATCGTTGGTGGTGATTTGATGAAGAATCGGGAAGTAGAGATGGATGCGTGGCCATTGGGATCGGTTTGAATTTACACTGTAGTTTTGGGAGGAGTAGTCTGTTGTCTGAACACTGGAAGAAGGAGAAAGGGATAAATGGGTCTGGTATGTTGGGTTGGTGGGCCGTTTGAAAAAAGGGGTAAAGCCCAACATGGCATTTAATTTAGTTTAATTAAAATAAAATAATGTTCTAACTTTAAATTATCATATCTTATCCATACGGTATCGAAATCTGACGAAACAAGTTGCGTTGGGATCGTATGGACGGGAGCAACACAATGGAACTGACTGGAAGTCCATCCGAGCTCGTTACAATTTATGGCGAAATAAATTGTCCGTCGCAGTCAAATAAACGCAAACCGTTATTAAACGGTTAACGCGCCAATGTGAGCAAATCTCACTAACTCTGAACAGTTTATAATTTCATGTTGTATTTTTAGAACTGTTAGATATTGGCTGATTTACTGTATGTTGACTGTTTGATTGAACTGCTAGTCAGTTGATTTAATTTCTATATTGATTCTGTTTAACAGAATATATCATATGGAACTGTAAGTGATGTTATCTATATTGTTTAACATCTGTGATGCAGGGAAACAGGTTGGAGGAATCCGACTGGATTCCTCAACATTTATTTTACTGTTTTCATATATTGTGATATATGATGGGTTATATAATCTGTTATGGATTATGTGTGTTGGAATGATGTTGATCATTGTTATTCGATATTGTAAATATCATAAAAGACCCTGGGATGTAAAAAGAAGTATTTCAATGTATATTGAAATAAAGGAATTTTATAAAATCACAGGATTTTATAAAAGGAATTATTTATAAAACGAACACGGTTTTATAAAAGGGATATTTATTTAGAAAATAAATAGAAATAGAAAAGGAATATTTATTTAGAAAATAAATAGAAGTTATAAATAGGAAATATTTGTAACGGTAAATAGAAGTTATAAATAGGAAATATTTGTAACGGTAAATAGAAGTTATAAATAGGAAATATTTGTAACGGTAAATAGAAGTTATAAATAGGAAATATTTGTAACGGTAAATAGAAGTTATAAATAGGAAATATTTGTAACGGTAAATAGAAGTTATAAATAGGATATATTTGTAACGGTAAGTAAACGTTATAAAAAGGAAATAGTTGTAACGGAAAACGTAGTTTAGTAAAAGAAGTTAATCGATGTTAGTTAATCGATTAGAGAATAAGGTTAAAAAGAAGTTAACCGATTAGTGATAAAGTTAAAAAGAAGTTAATCGATTAGTGATAAAGTTAAAAAGAAGTTAATAGATGTTAGTTAATCGATTAGAGAATAAAGTTAAAAAGAAGTTAATCGATGTTAGTTAATCGATTAGTGTTAAAGTAAAAGGAGATAATCGATGTTAGTTTAATTGATTAGAATAGAAGCAAATGAGTAAATCGAATATAGTTATTCGAATAGAAAGTAAAAGGAATTATCGAATATAGTTTATTCGAAAAGAGTAAGTGAAATGAGTAAATAAATAGCGTTAGTCAAATAGTGTTAGTACAATAGAGTTAATTGATAGGGGTTAGTCCAATAGAGTTAACTGATAAGAGTCAATCGAATATAGTTATTCGAAGGAGGGTTAAGTAAGGAAGTTTGTTAAAGGAATATAAAGTGAACTTTGCCTATTTCAAAGTTAGAAATGTTGTTCAGTTAAGGTCTGAGAGGTAGTTCTACCCCAACTTGATTGGCTTCGTTTTTAACTAAGGAATAGTTAAGGTTCGGCAGTAAAGGAAATGGTTTGAGTTGGCATAGCGATGTTTGTTTAAACATCTGTCTAAGTCCAATAAAGAAGCTTTGGAAATGTTTTCCAAAGAAGAAACCAGAAATGTTTTCTAATAAAGAAAACGAGAAATGGAAATGTTTTCCATTGTTAATAACGTATATTTTCCAATTTTAGAAAATAATGAATATTGAATATAGGAAACAGGAGATAAGTAAATTAATGAAATAAAGTGATCAAAGTTGAATGATGTTTGATCGATATAAATTTCCATTTGGAAATAATATCGTTGTTTGCACACTTGTTTTATTCGATAGTTAAATCACAGACTATCGAAGTTTTGACCATTTTAAACGTTGTTAATATGGAGAGACCGGTTGGATTATTATCCAAAGAACCACTCTGTATTGGCATAAGCATTGCGAATCATATATGCCAAAGGAAATTTGAAGACGGAGAAAATGCAAGGGCTGTCCTGTTTACAGAATAGTGCCTTCGGTTCATCTTGTTCCTGGATGACTTGTATGGACGGATGTCTGACAGAGTATTTCCAAACGATCACGTATATTGATTTCTCCAACCGTACCAAGAGTGGAAGCGAAGAAGGAAACTTCTTTTAGCTAACACATAATGTATTGTTGAGGACATCAATCGGTGTTTGGATGGATTTGACGATGTGACATTCAAAAGTGAATCTGGTATGATGATAAAGCGTAGCTTCTAGCCTCATCATCCGGTAAATGACAGAAATCGGGCAGGCAGCATGGCTAAGTCGGTCGCACCGAAGTAGGGTGTATAATCACCTGATCTAGAGTTTCATTTACTTCTAAAAATCTATTGTTGATGCTGTCCCATTCGGGAAACGGTTGCTGATCCCAACTGTTGGTGATATACATTCGATACACTCAAGCGAAATGAGTGGTCGGTCATGTGTGGCCGGGTTGCAAGATGTTCTTGTTGAACCCAGTGTATTCCTCTCTAGAGGTACACAAGCGGAAGGTGATTCCATACCTTGTCATAGTTGGAAAATCCATTACCCAATACGTGCTTGCGGTTTTGATTGTATACTATATATGTAGAACGTGAGATGAAAGCGTTTCTGCTAGATGATTATATATATACTGTGGTTGATAGACATTATTATAATATCAAAAGGTTTTTGATATAAAGATATTTTGGATTCTCATAAGGGAAAAACCCGTTCCGTTATGCGGCGTGGTCTTATGAGATATCGTTTACTTCTTCAACTGTTTTTAACTGTTTTACTCATACCAGTCCCATGACTGACCCGGAGTTTACTTTGTTGTTTTCCCTAAACTCTTGGGTGCCTAAATTTGTATGGGCAGTCAAGTAGTCGGGATTTTACAGATATAGTTGAAGAGCTGGAGCAGGAGGCTTCAGGATCATATAGCTATAGTTATTTCCGCTGTGTTGTAAGTGCTGTACTTTGATAATGATGTATATTCAAATACAGATGTATATTTCAAGGTTATGTTATGAAATATATTTATTCGTTCCGCTGTGAGATTCGTGTTACTCTGATGTTGTGTTCTTCTTCTTCTTCTATTCAAATTTTCTATCTTATCTTTCCTCACCCTCTAATTTCTTTCACTAATTACCAGGATTTTTCGATGTTTTGGTTATCGACATCGTGCTTATGTCGATAACCAAAGTCGCCGAAAATCCGGGTCATTACAGCTACTAACTAAAATGACGTGCTGAAATAGAATTTGCCTATATATATATGAGAATATATACGTATATATGTGCAGAAATATATATATATATATACACAAGTGATAGAGTTCAAGATAAGGCTGCATTCAAAGAAATACAGCAAGAATCAAATAACGGCACAACACCGTTTGAATTTTGAAATCGAAATAAAAGTTGTGTGTATAAATATCCGCATCAAATGGTCATTAGAAGATTTGTATACGTATAAGAAGATTACATGTGAATATAACAGTCAAATAAATTTCATAAATTCAAACATTCGAAAATCAAATTTCTACGCCAAAACATCTCACGAGACCCATAGGAGGGTCGACACCCCTATAGGGGGGTCGACACCACCCAGATCCGGCTAGATTCATCTGCGAACCTGGACTATTTTCTTAACTGGGTTCAATGCTGACTCAACGTTGCGTGTACGATAAGATCCTGAACACCTATAAATATGCTTATAGAACCTAACCTAAATCTCTTATTCTCTGAGATAACGTCTAAGCTCTGCCATTCTTCCTCCTCCTCAAATCGCTTTAGAAAAAATTGAATAACTAATTTTGGAAAATCCTAAATCAAGATCTGTAGGAAAAGAATGAATATTAATAAGAAGGTGTTCAGAATCATATTCGAAGTAAGCTAATTTCTTAGATCTGGTATGTTTCAATTTTCTCCTCTTTCTTCCCTTTTTCTTTTAGTATTAATTGTGGATTCATGGTTGCTAGGTTCTAAATGCTATTAGGAGGACCATGGAATTCTAGATCTGGACCAGATTCAAGATTTGGAAAGCAAATTAGGTGAGTGGATTCAAGTTGTATCATTTTTGATAATGGTATATTATCATTTGACATTCTTCGTTAAATTGCAATGTAAATATGCTAGAATGATTAAAAATGTTAAAATTCTAATATAACATGTTGAAATATTGATATGTTAAAATATTAATATGTTGGGAAAAATTCATATGTTAAAATGTTTAATATGCTGAAATGTTCATATGTTGAAATGCAAACTTGTTAAAATATGTGTAACGATTATTGTTATATACATACATGTTCTAATTACATGATTAACTTGTGGTGTATTACGTACTTGAATTATTAACTATATAATTGAGAAAACTACATGTTAATTTTTTAGATTTGAACAATTACATGATTAAATGATTACATGTTAGAATGGAATTGATTACATGTTAGAAAGAACATGCGATATAAAATGGGCTTAATACGATGACATGTAAAATAGAGATTACAATAAAAATTTGAAAGAATGGACACACTTAAATTATATAGAAAATTTACAGTAAATAGAAAACTGTAATCGCACTTAGACACGAAATTAAATTCAACTTGTGGTAGAAGTCTGCCCGGAACCGGCTAGCAAATCCAGCATCCACAAGTTGTTAATTTAATGTGAGAGGTCTAGTGCGTAGATATACGTGTAACAGGGCTAAGACACGAGGTTAAGTCAACCTGTGGTAGAAGTCTACTTGGAACCGCCTGGCAAATCTAGCGTCCACAAGTGGTAGGCTTAATGTGAGAGGTCTGGTACATAAGCACAAATATAAATATATGTATATAAAAGGATAGAAATAAATGGCATTAATTGTAATTAATGGAAATAAATGGAATTGAATGAAAGTTACAATAGTAAAAGGATTGGAATGAATGGGGAATGATAATAACCTATTATAATTAATTACAATAATGAGAATGTTATATGATAGGTAGACTTTCCTAGGGACAAGTGGAGATTATAACTTAGGTTATAATAAACGATAAAGAAAATGGAATAACTTATGTAATGAGATAAGTTGAACTTAATTGTAAATTAAGATATAATAACGAGAATCTGAAATCTACGGATGAGGAATACATAAGTTATATTTATGGAAAGGAAACTTATAAGTAAATCTTAGCTCAGAGAACTAAGTAAACAACGATAAGTGGTAGTGACAGTATAAGATGGAATTATGATTAAATAAGAAAGAATGAGGCAAACTCATGAAATGAAATAAGTTATAGTTAATCATAAATAATAAGTAACATGTTAAATTAGAAAACATGCGAGTTGAGATATACTTAATTACATATTAAGTAGAACGTGTTATTGGAAATGAATAATATAAAGAGATTGTGGATTATAGACCTTGGATCACAATCTAGAGAATAACATGTTGTGGGCTTATTAAATAACTTAAATGTGTTAAGTTATATGACTGAAATTAATAAGCAAGAGGAACTTGGTAACTTGAATAAGAAGTTAATGTGAATGGGAATAACCAAATTAGATGGAAACCCGATGAGGTAGAGCAAGTGCATAATGGAATGTTTAGACATAGGGTCTAATAACACATTAAACTGAGGCGCTTGTACCAGTCCGTACGTTTGAGGGTGAATAAACTAACGGAGTATATCATCGCGGTGTCATGAGGCACAAGGGGAGTGCACGTTCATCTGGTTATTCTTTCGGCTCCAAAGGATTGGAAGGGGAAGCATGAGACTTTCTGGGACGTGGAAGGTGCTCCTGGTAGTCCTATGTGGTGATGCAGTGTTCAGGCTATGCTCACAAAGGTTGGGTATGTGTGTGACTACCCGGTGAGTGGATTTGGCTGCAAAAGTAGCTTGCAGTCAAAAAGTTGTAACGAGGTGACACTAGGGTGATTCGGTGGTCGCCTCAACTGGGAGGCAGGGGCCACGACCAACAAGGGTAGTAGATCGTCGGGTACCCGTCATCGGCAGCTAGTGGGATGCGAAAAGACTAGAGCTAAAGCCGAGACTCCATTCACTTTTCACTATCGAGGTACGGTGGTTGAGGGGAGATGCCAACTGGATGTGTATATTGTTTGTTAGGGGCAAGTCGCTTAGCTCTTGTATTCTTTACTAGTTGAGGGAGGGGCCGAGGTTGGGCCATAACCACCATGAAAAATAGGCCTTAGGGATATCTATATTTTGAGGCACTTAAAGGAGGGCCTATACAGATATGGAAAACACCCGACCGGGTTTCGTGTTTCTTGTACAACCCTTCCACGGAACTCGGTGCACATTAGAGGTTATGTGCGGTTAAGGCATCGAGTACGATTGACGATACGTATGTGGGAAAGTCTAGATACATGCATATCTGCTCTGGGTGGTGTATCGTTGACTCTGGGACATTACTCTATGATTTGATTCGATTGAAGGTGGTAGTCTGTACGCTTACATAGCATGACGATGGCGGTTTTATGCAGAATGTAGCATTTTTATATAGGATCCATACGTCACTCCGGCGTAGGATGAGGGACTGCGTATATTTCTTTGGCGTTACGGCGGAGACCGTGTGAGTAGGGTACCATGGGGTGTACCTTAATTTGGGGGTAGCTACATATATACTTTATTAGGCTAATCCAATTGGGAGTAAATGGGTACGACATGTGTGTAAGCCTTGAGTGTTGTTGACCCAAGTAACGAAATAAATAATAAAATGTGATTGAATGGTATATGTAGGGTTATCCAAAATGTATAGTTTAAATCCAGTCACCAGAACATGTGTTCTGAGCCCCTCCTCATAACATACTTGCAAGTTAGATTGGTGGCAGAGATATGATAGCTCTGGATACTGGTTAGGCAGTATTATTAATACAGTAAGGCTATACTTTTATTACATTATACTTTACCCATTCAGCTGTAAGATATTTTCTGAGCATTGATATATTTTATATCTCTGTCTTTTCTGCAGGGTACCAGAGCAACCAACACGGATTTCGATGGATTAGAATTTTGAAAAAAAAAAATCAGTCTATTGAAATTCGGGTTGTTACAGTCATGGATAAATCAACAGAAGACATTTAAGAATCAAAATAAAATCTGAGGTCACTGAGCATTGGCTGCTCTATCTCAGGGTCAAGAAAACAAATCATCAAATGGTGAAAATAAATCTAGTCATGAGGACCAATCAAGTTACGAAGACAAAGTGCTGCATCAAACAGGTGTCTCAATATCACTAATATATCCCAAACATCACATGGCTCTATTCTACCTTTAGTAACTCTAGTAGTTACATATCTTTCACTTGTAGATATGCCATGCAGACCGCAGGTACACAATGGTTACACCTAGTTGCCCCAAGAAACATCCATACTTATAAGCTTTCACAACCCTTTGGATTACTCACTTATAAAACAATTGTAAATTGCAACAGATACAATGGTTACACTTGGTTCCCCCAAGAAACATTCATTCACCGTAGGCTATCTGCAGCCCTATGAATTTTGCTACACAGTTGTGTTCTTCTAGGAACTGTCATAACTCATGAGTTTTATGTCCGAACAACCTACTACCACCACCAACACATCTCAACTAAGCTCGAAATTTAGAGGAGAAGGAAGGTACTTTCCTTATCTTGATTTGAAAACATATGGTACAATGTACATATAGTACTTTATGCCACTTTTCACATATCTTGTACTTATGTAGATTGATATAAAATTTTCTCATCATATTTTTGAAATCATGTTTTCAACCCATCGTTCTTATATAAATTCTGTTATATAAGATTTTATCTCATTCCATTACCTTCCAAATCAGTAGTTTCCAAATTCACTATATTCCTATATATTTTTTCCTATATAAGTTTTGAAAACTTCTATATCCAATATCTAAAAACGAATATCCTCAAATTTTAAAATTTTAGTTTTGATCCCTTAATCAATTCGAATATTTAATTTCTTTTCAAACTCAGATTTATGAATCTATTGGTTATAAACCAATTTTTCTTCCAAATTTCCAATTATTAAATTCATCACTTAATTCAAACCATTATTCTCTCAAAATTTGATAATTTTTCATTCTTATAACAAATTCCTCATTCACACATTATTACTCTTCTATATTCACATCCTTCGACCGTAAATTAGCACGCGAACAACTCCCTAAGTATTAATCCCGAAGGCCGAAACCAACATTAGATCAACACTTGGAAAGTCATCCAACATGTCCAATTTCCAGTCACTTTCCAATTTCCTTAATCTCTTATTCCAAAACCAATTCCTCCCTTCTTTTTCACTTTACCGCCTTTCGTTCTCGAAGTGCAGTTTTTTTCTTCTTCCGTTCTTTCCATTTTGATTTAACAAAACTCGTTAGCTTCTCACAATCTTTTGAAAAACATTTCCAATTATCATATTTATTTTCTATAATTCTAGGTAATCTCTTATTAACACTGGAAAATATTTCCATATAAGTTTTGAAAACTTCATCTCGAAATTCCATTACCAATTCATACTTATTTTTACATCGATTCGAATATTCGATGTTATTTCAAATTCAAACTCATATTTGTAAGTCAATTATCCAATTCTCACACTTGATTTGGACTACATGTCACATTGCCAATTCACAACAAATAACTGATATCTATCAAAATATAACCTCTAAGCTCGTACATTTTAGAGAAGGGTGTTAAGCTAAGAGAATAAATTCTCCGCCACCAAACAGATATATATTTAATAGAGATCAATTGGTATGCCATAAATTTAAATGTCAGACATATAAATCCCCCAAAGTCCGAAATTCAAAATTTGACTTACATGTTAATGTCGAAGTTAAACTCAATTTTGTAAAATTTCAAGTTGAATCAATTGTTCAGGTTAAGCTATAATTTGAGTTCCCAATTTAAATTTTCGACTTTGACTGAATCTGAAGTTTGAATTATTCACTCCATAATACTGGTTTTACATTAACTTCCAATTTTCCAAATATTAAGCTTATCGCTTAAATTTATTCTTCACAAGTTTTAAATTCATCATCTGAGTTCTTATTTCAAGTAAAATTCAGTTGTCTTTTTATTGCTAAAATACACCACTACAAAAATTGATTCGTGATTCTCTTATACTTATTTTCCTTTGATATCATATTATGATGGATTCGTGATGCAGCGCACCACGGAAGATGCTTGCATGCGAGTTATCGGTCGTCCAGCAACCTAAGGAAGTCCTTTAGTAACCTAAAATGAAAAGTAAGGAAGAGCAGATCGTTCGTAAAGCTAAAGCCGGAAGAAGTGGAGAACCGGTCGTTCAACAACAAAATAGAGTCGCTCAGTGAGGCGATGAATCAGGGAGAGAAGCCCAACGATTCAACAAGGTCGTTCTCCAGTTTGCATAAAAGGGACAGGTTTGAGAAAGCATTAGTAGATCGTGCGAGGGATGGGTCGTTCGCCTTTGAGTCACTCACTCCAGAGTCGATCGATCCTGGATCATTCGCCAATGGCTCGCTCGCTTCTATTTTGTCCGCACCTAAGTCGTTCATTTTGGAATCGTTTGCTATCGAGTCGATCACCCTTGGACCGCTATGGGCTGAAGATAATAAGAGCTGTTAAAAGATAAAATCATATAGGAATCGCTCGTTCCATTGTTGTGTATTTTCATAGTTGAGTCGTTTGATCTATTATTTGTACCGTATTAAAGGATCGCGCATCATAATAGAATGGCATCTTCTATTTGGTCGTTCTCTTGTACTCGGGTTATCTGTTTGGACAAGGCATGTTAAAATCACTATAAATAGGGGTGTGGTGTGAGTTGTAAAAGGTTGTTGAATTTTGATTAAAAATCCCTTGTGTGAGCTTTGTGCCATCATTAAAATTGGAAGTTGAGTTTAATCTCCTTTCTCCATTTTCGGATATTCGAGTGCGCTCAAATCAACGAATTTGAAGCTGATTCATTGTATCACTTGCGAGTGATCAACGTTCAAAGAATCGTAGATCGACAATGCAGTATCTTACGAGATCAACGTGTTGAAGATAGCAAGATTTCGGCATCGAAAGATCAACGGAGTTGAGCATTTACCTTATCCTTGGTTTGCTTTCTACGAATTCGTCCATTCGTGTGGAGTTGAGATCCTGGAGTTGTGCCAGTTTGGTATCAGAGCGAGATTTCCGTCTTTTGGTTGGATCGCCGGAGCCTTGATCGCCATCTTGGTTGGATCGCTTAAGCAAGATTTCCATCTTTTGGTTGGATCGCTGGAAACCAATCAGGTTTATCACCATCACCGCTGACATCGTTCATTTCATTTCCACCACCACCAAATCATTAAACCGCCACCATCCACCAGATCACCATTCAATACTAACCACCACTGATTTAGAAAGCCGGAGCTGTTCAGATCGTCAGATCTCGTTCAGTTGCATCTATTAATTAGTCGCTGTCACCTGTCTATGATCGCCGGAACTAGTTAGATCATCAGATATAATTTAGTCGCGATTTTCATTCTATAGATTGCCAGATTAACACCCTTTCATTTGGACCACCATCAATTATGTAAGTGTTTGAAGCTTGGGCCAGATCTGAAGTTGATTCAATTTTGTTTGAGAATTGATTATGTCGGAAAGACGTGTTAATCGTCATCAAAATTTGGAAGAAATGTATCGGAGAGACGAAGCCGAAAAAATGGAGAAAAGAATCAATGATAAGATTGATGAAGGAATTGGAAGATTAGAAAATATGATGATAGATATGAATCAAACTAGAAGAAGAGTATCACTCAATTCAAATCATGATGGACACCGAATTTCGCCATCGAATTCGGAAAGACATAGAAGATCACCACCATTGGATCGAGAGAGAAGGAATCGCGATGATTATTCTCGATAACCGTCCCGTAGAAGTGAAAGACATGAAGATATTCATGATTGATATTATCATCATTCAGTTTGTGAAGATGAAAGAAGTAGCATTCGTTGTCATTCTCCAGGACGAGATCGAGATCCGTTTTGTCAACCAGAAGGTCATCATAATTGGGAATCAGGGATGAAGACCGAAATTCCTGAATTCAAGGGAGGAATGTCTGCTGAAGAATTCCTAGATTGATTGTCTAATGTAGAGGAAATTATGGAATTTAAGAATGTACCAGAAAATAGAAGAGTGAAATTAATAGCTACTCGTTTGAGAGGAAGAGCTATTGC
Source organism: Allium sativum (assembly GCA_030737875.1). Lineage (NCBI taxonomy): Eukaryota > Viridiplantae > Streptophyta > Magnoliopsida > Asparagales > Amaryllidaceae > Allium > Allium sativum. Next base: position 410,620,668 of record CM060913.1, read on the forward strand.
CTAGCGGCAACAAACTAAGCTAACTCGTGAAAGAATGGGAAAGCCGAAGGTTGTCACATGGGAAAAGATAAAAGGATGATGAGAGCTACCTTCTTACCTCACAATTATCAATCCCTTATGTATCAACGTTTGCAGAACTTGAGACAAGGAACAAAATCCATGAGTGATTATACTGATGAGTTATATCAATTGATCGCTCGTAATGACATCATGGAAACAGAGGAACAATTGACTTCTAGATATGTTGGGGAATTGAGAAATTATATTCAGGATATGGTGGATATATTCTACCCAATGAATGTTGCGGAAGCTCATCAGAAAGCTCTAGCTTGGGAGAAGCAAGGGAGACGAGGAGGAGGAGTGTTCACAAATGCTAACAGTCAAAGCAAAGGAATTAGTAACAATGCTAATGTTACTAAGCCGATTTCAAAGCTTGTTGTCAATGAAGCTGCTAAGCCAAAGGTCACCTCGACTGTTAAGTGCTTTAATTGTCAAGAAGTTGGATATAAAAGCAATAAATGTCCAAAATTGAAGAAAAGAACAATGATAGCTGAAGATGTAGAAGCTGATGTAGACTATTCTCTACCACCAAAATTTGACGATGATGTTGAAAATGATGTAGAGGAAGTAGCGTCAAGAGACGAGGGAAATAGTCTAATGATGAGAAGATCATGTATAACTCCAAAGCATGTAGATGATTCTAGTTGGTTGAAAGTAATATTTTTCAGTCTACTTGCACTATTCTGGGAAAGATTTGTCGTTTTATTATTGATGCTGGGAGTTGTGACAACATGATTTCTGAAGAAGCTGTTAAGAAGTTGGGATTGAAGACTGAGAAACGTCCTAGACCTTACACGCTTGCTTGGTTAAAGAAAGGAGGAGAAGTCACAGTTGGAAAAAGAGCCTTTGTATCATTTTCCATTGGGTTGCAATACGAAGATGATATTTGGTGCGACATAGTTCATATGGATGTATACCACTTGCTCTTGGGAGGACCATGGCAGTATGATCGATTAGTTCATCACGATGGTCAAACCAACAGCTATAGCTTCATGTTTGAAGGTACTAAAATTACTTTGGTTCCTAAGAAGCGTGAGCAAAGTGACGTCCAAGTAGAGAAGAAGTTGAACTCGACTAGCCTTTTATCTTTGAAGGAATTTACTAAAGAAGTAGAAGAGAGTCGAGAAATGTTCATGCTGATTGGGTTTGAATCATAGGGAGAGCCTGAAATTCCTGCCGAAGCTAAGTCTGTGCTAAAAGAGTTTGAAGACGTATTTCCTGACGAATTACCAAAGGAACTACCGCCTCTTCGAGACATACAGCATCAGATTGAATTGGTGCCAGGTGCAGTATTTCCACATCGACCACATTATCAAATGAGTCTGAAGGAGCATGAAGAGCTAAGGAGACAGGCTGAAGAGCTACTTGAACAAGGGAGAATATGAGAAAGTCTTAGCCCTTGTGTCGTACCTGCTTTGTTAGTCCCAAAGAAAGATGGTTCATGGAGGATGTGCACAGATAGTAGAGCTCTCAACAAGATCATTGTCAGATACAAATTTCCTATGCCTAGACTTGATGACCTATTAGATCAAATTAGTGGATCTGTTATCTTTTCGAAGATTGATTTGAAAAGTGGTTATCATTAGATTCGAATTAAACCAGGAGATGAATGGAAGACCACATTTAAGACTCGTGAAGGGTTGTATGAATGGTTGGTTATGCCATTTGGTCTATCAAATGCACTAAGTACTTTCATGGGAGTGATGAATCAGGTTTTCAGACCATACATTGGAAAGTTTGTTGTGGTATATTTTGATGATATCCTGATTCATAGTGCCAGCATGGAAGAGCATATACAAAACTTGAAATCTGTATTAGTGATTCTTCGTCAAGAACAATTCTATGCTACAACAAAGAAGTGCACGTTCATGACACAGAGAGTTTTATTCTTGGGATACATTATTTCTGAGGAAGGAATCCAGGTAGATCAGAATAAAGTTGCTGCAAAACAGAGATTGGCCTCGACCAAGGACCATAGCCGAAGTCAGATGCTTTCATGGTTTGGCATCATTCTATCAAAGGTTTATTCCACACTTTAGTAGTGTGATGACTCATGTTACTGATTGCATGAAAGGGAAACAATTCGTGTGGACGAACGAAGCACAACTGTCATTTGAAAAGATCAAGGAACTTTTGACGACAACACCAGTTCTCGTGTTACCAGATTTTTAGTTGTTATTCGAGTTACATACAGATGCATCGAAGATTGGAATTGGAGGAGTGTTGAGTCAGAAAGGTCGTCTGTAACAACCCGTATTTTTGAATAACATGTTATAACATAAATGGAGGCAGAATTAAACTGAAAAATCAGAATCAAGGGAAACGGGCTATGCCATTGCGTTCGTCTCGGAAAAATACGCGAAATAGAGTCCTAGTTTTCAAAAATCGGAGTCCGTATGACCAAGATATGGCCTCGCGAAGTTTCACGAAAAATTCCCAAATTAAAGTATACTTAATTAAGTGAAATGGGTTGCGCAGAGAAATATATATATATTGATATATATATATATATAATTGAAAATTAAATAAATAAATATGCAAAAATGTTCAAAACAGCGAATTGGGAGAGGGGAATAACCGAACCGGCCGATTTTTGAGGTCGACCCGAGCCTGCTGGGTCGACTAGGGGTTAATCCAGGGTGTTTGGCTGTCAACCCGTGGGCCGATTCGCTCAAATGCAGATTTTGCATTTGAATGGTTCTCATGGTTCATCTTTAATCTAAAGGCCCTAGATGGTTCCTACACTTGACTTCTTCCCCAAGACATGCGTTGATGGCTTGGATTGAATCTAGGGTTAATCCTATGGCCTAAAACACTTGCCTAATCTATAAATAAGACCCTAACCTACCCTAAATCATCATTATTCATTCATACAACTAAACTATGGCAAAATCAATCCTCTCATGGCCTCCACTCTCATCATAAAATTCCTAAATAAATTCCTAAGTGATTTTCCATGCATACAAGTGTTTTCAAACTTGTATGAGCATCATTAGCTTGCATTCAAGTCAAGTTTATATATTTGCATAATAAAGAAAGAGTCTTGATCATTTTGGCTCAAGGGTTTTGCTTGCATTTTGGGTTTAATTGATTTCATAAGGGCTTTGTCATATTTTTGTGACTTCTTAAGCATTGTAAGCCCTATTCTACTTTCATACTTAAACTCTAAAGTTAAATGTATGATATGCAAGTTTATATGCAAGTTTATCATGTTGTGATATGCAAGTTTATCATGTTGTGATATGCAAGTTTATATGCAAGTTTATCATGTTGTGATATGCAAGTTTATATGCAAGTTTATCATGTTGTGATATGCAAGTTTATATGCAAGTATGCCAAGTTATGTTATGCAAGTTTGGGTTGAACATTTTGTTCATGCTATCATGTTATGCAAGCTTATTTTGGGTTTATGAACATAAAGCTTTAAGCTTTATGCCAAAGGTTGCATTTTAGCAACATGTAAGTTATCATATCTCTTATGATAACTTGCATGTGAGGCTAAATGCGAACTTATGGCCATCTCTACATGTCATTTAGCACCATGTATCACCAATATGCTAAGTTTGGTTTTATGCATGCTTTTGAGGCCTAAAAATGTAATATGCAAGTGTATGAACATATGAACATTTCATATGCCACCATGTTAAGCTTGTGGCTTTAATACCTTTATGTCATGATTATGCCAAGTTCCCTCTTTCTATCATTTATGCGCTATTGCGATATGTAAGCGATGGGATTGCGTTTGGGGTTGGGTAAACTTAAAAGACATAAAACATAAGCTTGGGAATTTACCTATTAAGTTAGGTCTACCCATTGGGAATTTACCTATTAAGTTAGGTCTACCCAATTGCTTGAAAACTTGTAACATGTTTTGGAAACATGATGGACATGACACTTAGAAAAGATAAGTGTGGCCAACTCGAGGTTGGGTTGAGTTTGTAGCGTAAACCTACCCGGAACCGACCGGCTTAACTAGTTGCTACAAACAATAGGACCCAATGTGAGAAGTTGGTCATGTTGTACCTTGAACCCGAGGTTAGACCAAGTTGTGGTGTAAAGCTACCCGGACCCGCCCGGCTTAACTAGTAACCACAACAAGGTCTAATGTGAGAGGTTAAGGCGCATTAAATTAATTAATGCCTCGTGATTAGGGTTAAGTCATGGTCCACTTAATACTTAACCAATTTGGGCTTGGTAGATTAATCGGGGTTAAGTCGTGAACTCATCGTTACACTTAACCAAGTTAATCCAGGATTAGCAAGAGGGTTAAACCGTACTTAACCCACTAGAAAAATCCTAGCAATGGGGGCCCACTCCAGCAGTAATCCCAAGTTAGTATCATCATGACCCTAGGGACTAGGCTAGGGTGGGGGCACGATTACTGGACTGGAGGTAAGTGACCAAAAGCGACGGCAGAGGGTACGCCGGTGTAGTTCTGGGCGGACTCTGGTCGTGCACATAGTCCGTAGCCGGAGAAAACATGCACGGGTACCAGTAGATCGGGACTGTGCACTCATGTTCATGGTGTCCAGGGGTTGACACCCTAGGGCTTGATACACCCGAAGGGTGGACCCGGCACAGTTCGACTACAATTATGATTGGGCCGTATTGACAACAACACGTGACGAGTTAGGCTTAGGGAGCCGATCGACTAGACCGTTTGGTTGGACCTTGTATTAGGGTCATTTCATGTTATTGGGCCAAAGCTTGGGCCAAGGGATCAATACTTGTTTATTCAAGTCATGTTTGTTTGCTAGTACACCTGTGGTGCAAAACCTTAATCCTGATTATGCGATGACACCTTTATCTACCTTGTTAGTTAATCATCATGCTAGTATATTGTTATCCTTATGTTCATCCCTGCTGCTCATGCCAGTTAACTTTATCAGTTTACATTGATTGTAGTAGGGCTTACTCAGTCTTTTTGACTGACCTGTTTTCTTTCGCCTCTTTTCTTCCGTTTCCCCCCCCCCCCTCAGGTTCTCAGGGAGGGAATACTGGAGCTTAGCTTGGATTTCAGATTGCTTGCTTGTGGGATTTCATCTCATGTACGGTTTCGACATGAAGCTAGCTATGGTTACCACTTAATTGGGGATAGCACTTATTTATTTCAGTTTTTCAGTTGATGTTGTTTTATCTAGACTTGTTTATTTGGAAAGCTATGTTGTACCAGACTTGTTTTGAAATGTTTTGAAATCTTCCGCTGTTTTATCTATGATATTTACTCTGTTTACATATATACATATGTTCTTGTTCTGCCTTGATATATCATTATGCATGTTTACCTGATTCAAACGCCCCTCCAAAGTTAGAGTGCTTGCAAGAGCCACCCTGGTGGAGGTGGGGTGTTACATCGTCCTATTGCATATTTCAGTGAGAAATTATCTGGAGCTAAGATGAGATACAACATGTATTACGTGGAGTTTTATGCTATTGTACAAGCCGTAAAGCAATGGTGACATTACTTGTTTCACAAAGAATTTTTCCTATATACTGACCATGAAGCATTGAAACATTTGCAAGGTCAAGACAAAATTGCTACCAGACATGCATCATGGATCGATTATCTACAATAGTTTCCCTTTATCGTAACGCACAAATCAGGCGTAACTAATCGCGTAGCTGATGCTTTGAGTCGAAGGAATCATTTGCTTACGACTATGCGAGTTGAAGTAGTCGGTTTTGATGTACTTCCAGAATTGCTAACGACAGATTCATATTTCTCGTAGGTCCTAGACCAAGTCAAGGAAGGAATACGAAAGAGTATGTGCTAATCAATGGTTTTCTATTTAAAGGAAACCAATTGTTTATTCCAGATTTCAGTTTGAGAATGAAGATTTTCAAATAATTGCATGAGGAAGGACACGTGGGTCATGACCATACTTTAAAACTGATTACTGATTCCTACTTTTGGCCATCTATGAGGAAAGAGGTTGAGAAATTTGTGCAAAGATGCCACGTATGCCAAGTATCTAAGGGAACTGCAACTAATGCTGGATTATACATGCCATTGCCTGTACCTACTAAGCCATGGATATACATTAGTATGGATTTTGTCTTGGGATTGCCGAGGACACAACGAGGCAATGATTCTATCTACGTAGTAGTAGATCGTTTTTCGAAAATGGTTCACTTTATTGCTTGCAAAAAGACGGCAGACGCTGTGAATGTTGCTCAGTTATTCTTTAAAGAGATCTATCGACTTCATGGATTACCTAAATCCATTGTCTCAGACAGAGATACCTGCTTTCTAAGTCATTTCTAGACCAGTTTGTGGAAAATGATTGGAACGAAGCTGAAATTTAGCAGTGCTTATCATCCGCAAACAGATGGACAGATAGAAGTAGTGAACAGATCTTTGGGAAATTTGTTGATATGCCTTGTGAAAGATAATCTGAAGACTTGGGATGCTAAATTGTGTCAAGCTGAATTTGCACACAATCATGCTATTAACCGAAGTACAGGGTTTAGTCCATTTCAAATTGTCTAGTCAATTATGCTAAGAGGACCGTCAGACTTGTCTATGTTTCCACCGCAGAAAGGAATTATTAAATGAGCCAGTGATTTTTTCAATTAATTGCAGGAATGTCACAAAGTTGTGCAGGAGAGATTTCTTAAGTCAAATATGGAATATAAGCAATTTGCATATTTGAAGCGACGAAATGTTAACTTCAAAGAGGGAGATTCGTTTACGCAGTATTAACAAAAGATCGTTTTCCTATTGGAACTTACAACAAATTGAAGGCTCGAAAGATTGATCCTATAAAAATTGTGAAGAAAATCAATGATAATGCTTATCAGTTGAAGCTGCCAGAAAGTGTGTATACTTCGGATGTGTTCAATGTCAAATATCTAATTCCATACTATGAAGATGAGCTTATCAGCGAAGAAGAATGTGTGAATTCGAGGTCGAATTCTTGTCAACCAGGGGAGGATGATGCAGCGCACCATGGAAGATGCTTGCATGCGAGCTATCGGTCGTCCAGCGACCTAAGGCAGTCGTTCAGTAACCTAGAATGAAAAGGAAGGAAGAGCAGATCGTCCGTAAAGCTAAAGCTGGAAGAAGTGGAGAACCGGTCATTCAACGACATAACAGGGTCGCTCAATGAGGAGATGAATCAGGGAGAGATCCAACAAGGTCATTCTCCAGTTTGAATAAAAGGGACAGATGTGAGAAAGCATTGGAAGATCAGGCGAGGGATGGGCTCCTTTTAGTCACTCACTCTAGAGTCAATCAATCCTGGATCGTTCGCCAATGGCTCGCTCGCTTCTATATTGTCCGCACCTAAGTTGTTCATTTTGGTATCCTTTGCTACCGAATCGATCACCCTTGGACTGCTACGGGCTGAAGATAATAAGAGCTGTTAAAAGATAAGATCATATAGTGGTCGCTCATTCCATTTTTGTGTATTTTCATAGTTGAGTCGTTCAATCTATTATTTGTACCGTATTAAAGGATCGCGTATTGTAATAGGTTGGCAGCTTCTATTGGGTCGTTCTCTTGTACTCATGTCATCTTTTGACAAGGTGTGTTGTAAACCCAATAAATAGGGGTGTGGCGTGAGTTGTAAAAGGTTGTTGAATTTTGATTAAAAATCCCTTGTGTGAGCTTTGTGCCACCATTAAAATTGGAAGTTGAGTATAATCTCCTTTCTCCATTTTCTGATATTCGAGTGCGCTCGAATCAACGAATTTGAAGCCAATTCATAGTATCACTTGCGAGTGATCAACGTTCAAAGAATCGTAGATCGACAACGCGATATCTTGTAAGATCAACATGTTGAAGATAATGAGATTCCAGCATCGAAAGATCAACGGAGTTGAGCACTTACCTTATCCTTGGTTTGCTTTCCACGAATTCATCCACTCATGTGGAGTTGAGATCCTAGAGCTGCGCCAATTCGGGATTCAAACCAAAGGAGACTTATCGAAGAAAAGCTCTCGCAAATCTAGATTCGAATACTAAGGATTCTGGAAAAAAATCTCCAGTTAGTTTTTGTTTTTGTTGTATTTGTTCCAAAATACTAGTTTAAAAATATTAAATATTTCTAAAATAATTTACCTTTCAAAATTTATTTTAAATTTATTTATACTTTCAAAAATAATATTTCGAAACCTTTTATTTTCAAAGTCCGCTTTCTCTAGAGTGATTTCTAGTGTTCATCCCACTCATTCTAGGATATTGTTATACCATCTCTAATGAGTTTTTAAACACAATAAGCTAAGCTCTGATACCACTTGTAATGTCCCACCTTTTTAACCGCTTCAAATTGGTAATTAAACCAATCTGAAATGTTCAAATCAATTGATCATTATTTAGCTAACAGAGTTTAAAACAGAATCAACAAAGAATAAATAGATAACACAATATTGAACAGCAGAATAAAACTTTTACATATTGATCAGAATTTTTATACAAGATTTTTCTATATGGAGGAATTTAAAATACAATTTGAATATAAGAAAAATATTTACTATTATAATCTTTAGAGTGCGCACGTCTTTGGAATCCCCGACTTCGACAATCTTTGAATCCTAAGATGAAATCATTAAATCTGTAACGCTCGAATCTGACCTGAGCATTCCATACAAAATACAAAACACTCGAGTCAGAATTAATCATTGTTCAGGTAAAATAATTTCAATAGAGCACCAAAATAAAATAGTAAAGGTTAACTAGCATGAGGTTTCCAAATCGTGGCAACGCAACACGGTCGAATAGGCACAGGTCATTTGCAATCGTGATATTCTTGTTTATGGACAAGGAAAGTACTAAGTAATGATAAACAACAAGGGTAAGAATACTTTTAAAGGTGCCACATGCATTTCTCATGTATTTCAGGTACATGGCTGAAGTAACAATCCAATATCTAACTAACAAAGTTTCCAACGATGCCAATACATACTTATATGAAGAATTCCTAAACAAGAAGATGAAGTCGGTTGCCTCTAGATAGCAGAACAAAAAGGCGGGAATACATATTTGCATGCATCCAATTATTTTTAGATCTTAAGTTAAATAGGATATAAGCCCACATGCAGTGTAGTGCAAAAGTTGTGCCAATGACAGAGGATAACATCCACATGCTTCAAAAAAACTAAATTTCTATAATACTCAACGTTACTAAATTCAACAGTGAACAAGAAACTATGTTGTTGCGCAAGGAATTGATTTTCAGTGAACAGGCATGATATGGCACAAAACAAGCATCACTCAAACGAACTGAAATTTACATATATACAAAGAAATCAAATGCATATCTAATTCAAAGGATGCAGATGATAAAGTACAAAGACTGCACAATTTAATTTCAATTATGAGCCAACCTCAATATACACCCAAGTTCCATGCAAAAAAATACGTAGCATACCTTGTGTTCATCATTTAAGCAGGTAGTTCATGGCTAAATCTACGTGAGCATTTCAGTTTTAAATACTGGGTTCCAACCGTACATAGTATCTGACAACCACATGCAAATATTCACAGTTAGCATATAATTTGTGCATGGTCAAGAGATAAAATGCGTATATGGATACACAGCAAAGCACAATATATACTGGGCATGTTTTAGATAAACAAGGCAAACCGGTAAGAGGAAAAAAAATAAGTGCTGAGTTCCAATGCAAAACAAAGCATAATACATGTGAAAACAGGCCAAGCATATGCATAGGTGCAGGCCAACAAATATGCATGGCTAAAAGCAATCAACGTTCCAAGTTTATAAATAATGCAAAGTGACAAACAGAACATAATCAGGTAAGTAGTTTAACGGACATGGCAGTCTGGTGTTTCAAGTTTGGCATATGGTGGTAAAGGCGTGATCATGACAAGGTCAAGGATGTGGTCAGGGCCGGTTTTAGGGCTAGGTGGGCTAGGCCGCCGAATAGGGTAACCCACCTCCAAGGGCAACGACGGAGGAGGAGGTGCTGGCGATCAGTTGGTTTGCTGGTTTCAAAACGTAACTACTACTTGCCATCAACAATCTTATGTAGCTCAGTTGGTCTTGGTTATCATTCAGTGTGTGTAGTGCTTGAGGTCTGTGGTTCAATCCTCCAGCTTGTTGTTTCTTTCAAATTTTGCCCTACGTTTAAGGGCAACCTCCTACAGATTTTTCTTTTGTCCCCAGCATTATTGCCTAGGGCAACCCAAAACTCTCAGCTGGCCCTGGATGTGGTTAGCAGCAAAAACCACCAACAATGACAAATATTTGCATGCAGCGTTCGAGAGTATCAAGCAACTCATAGGCATGTGTGTACCAATATATATATATATATATATATATATATATATATATATATATATATATATATATATATATATATATATATATATATATATATATATATATATATATGAGGCAGGTTCAATGACACCCCAAATAGTGAGCACCCCTTTAGCCTACCACTTATCCATCACTCATTTCCCACTAACTCCCCTTCTCTCTCCTTCCACCAACTCTCTCACTTCTCACTCACTTTCTTTAATATAAATGAGAGGTGGAAATCAGGGGGCTTTTAGGGTGCTCCATTTTTGGGGTGCAACGGAACGCTTTCCTATATATATATATATCATTTTTTTTTTAAAAAAAAAGACTATGCGTTTTTCAAGTTTTGCCACTACGCCATAAATGGCCTATTGCAACAAAATTATAATGTGTTGCCAGCTAAAATGTCGCGATAGCTATAAAATTTTGGTCCTACTGCAACGTTATATTTTTGGTGTTACCTTAGCCATAAATATTATTGTTCTTGCTAAACAAGTGTAACACAATGCAACTGTTTTATATTATGTTGCTACAACAAACCTTTAAAATTAAAAATAGTAATAAAATTTTACACCTTAGTGACCCACACCATCATTTAAAAAAATCTCAACCATCAATCCACACCTCAGCTATTTCTATTTCGTGCTTTTATTTTCATTCACTGGCTCTACTTTTCATTTCATTCTCACCCCCGAATTTCACGATCCCTAATTTCCAAAATCAATGCCTAGTTTTCCAGATTTCGTTCACGCCTCATTTTCATTTTCTTGTCTCCCCTTCCTTATTCGGATCGCTCATGGAGAAGAAGAAAACACAGTCAGAGTCTGTGTCTATCTTGTCTGCTTGAGCTGCTACTACATGTTCTTGTTAGACATATAGTACATGGGGAAGAGAATTGCACCAAAAATAGATAATTTTATTGAAGAACCGATTGTCTCTTATAGACTATTACACGGCTTGCGTGACACACAAAAGAACCACAAAACTAGGACAACTACTCAACACTACTATGCACGAAAATTGGACAACATGACAACTACACATTATTCCTAATTACTAGGACAAACATTTACCATTTATAACACCCTCCCTTAAACTGAATGTGCTAATATTCAGTTTAAACTCATAAACATGAAGTGCCGCCACAACTTTCATTCTTGTCAGGTTGGACATACTCAACTGTTATATGTTGATGGTACTTCAACCATCAACAGACACACTTGGTTTCCTCTAAGGGAGCCACTGACCTCTCCATTCGGATCTCCCTTGTATATGTCATCTCCCCAACAAGTGAAAACCGCAGCTCTTCTTTCTTACTTGTTGGATGACACAAAACCAAGCTTCCTCACTCACCTACTTCACTTGCAGCTATGTCTATCTTCTCATGGACATATCATCAAACAGTTCTCTTTGAGCAACTTCACAAATATCCAACATCACAATCGACGTTCTACTCTCCGTCGTCTTCATTTTATAACTTCACAATCACACTTCATGCCAAATCAATAAGAAAAAAAAACCTTCCTGCTAATTTCTGTCCAAAGCATAGCTTCCCTCCCCTTCAATTCACCACCTGTCACAATAACCACAAACTGCAACAATTTGTGACAGGCCCAAAACATCACCTCACAAACATCTAACTGCCAATACATCAATACCCAGCTGCAAATACCCATTCCAACACCCTGCACCACGTCAGCACCTCCTCTGCCAATACATCACCGCTAGAGCTCAGCATCTTCCGGTAGCTTCCTCCATACTTAGCAATCCAATCACCCTGTAATTTTCACCCGCTTCTACAACCAAAACATGCAATTCAATATCGCACTGCAAACACTGAAAGACAACGCGCTACATCCACAATTACAAACATCGCAGCTGCAACCTACCACTGCAATCACGATCGCTACCGCCTTCCCGAGCTCCATCCCAAGGGCAAAGTCGCCTCCTGAGGAATGATGGTTTGGATACAATAGTCCCACATCACGGAATATATTGAAGGTATTGTGTATAAATATGAGCTTGTAGACGCGTAACAATAGGGATTCCTTTTGTTATATGGGAGTTGTATGCCAGCTCATATGCGTGTAAGGAAGGGGGACTTTGTTTCGACCATCGTGGTATTAGAGCCGAAGGTTCGGACTGTGTCAGCTCATATATATATATATATATATATATATATATATATATATATATATATATATATATATATATGAGTTGGTAGACACGTAACAACAGGGATTCCTTTTGTTATATGGGAGTTGTGTGCCAGCTCATATGCGTGCAAGGTAGGGGGCTTTGTTCCGAACGTCGTTACGTAACAGTTCTGTAGTTTGTTTCAACCCCTTACCTGGCTCCCTTGACCGACCTTATTTCAGCTGGAAATCGATTTTGGATGCGGGCGAGATGGCTTTAGATAGCTCGAAGGTTTGGTTTTTCAGTTTTGATTTCTTCGCTGTTAGTCTATCGTCTGAGATCGGCTTGGGTTTTTCAGTGTTGATTTCTTCTCGACTAGCCTGAATTTGTTACTGCACCTCTAAGCTCGGTGCTAATTTTTTTGATTTGAAACTATGGGGCATCATCTTGTGAGTGAAAGAGTAATGCATAGGTTTATTTTTGAATGTCTTATTGTATGGTGGTTTAGTGCTTTCTCCGTTGTTGGTGTTCCTTTGGGTGAGTAGTTGTTTTTGTTGGGATGGGGTTTTGCTAGTTTGTTTCTAGGCCATCCTTTTTTCATTCGATGCTCCCACCGTTAGCCTTCATTTCTTCCCACCATTGCACATTACCTGTCAGGTACAAAACTTATGGTGCTAGCGGACTACTGTACATTTTTTTATTGGGCAGTTTCGGTCCTTGGATATTTTACTGGTTGTTGTCAGATTATGGGCCTTGCTTTTGTTTTGCTAAAGCCTTGCAATTGTGTGCTATTTCTGCATTACATTTTGGATTTCAGATTAGTAGTAGTGTTTTAGGTGATAATACTATCCATTCATTTTATAACATCACACTGAGACGCATAGGTATTTGTGTAGTATCCTAGTTTTTTATGTCATTAACATGTCAATTCTTATGTAATCATTATGTCAAATTATTATTATATAACTATAATTCATCTTATGTAAGTGGTTATGTTTATTTATTTTTGATGAAAAAGTGGTCCTAATAAGAGGAAAAAAATCAAAATCCGTACAAGAAGAATGTTAAGAATACCTATTACTACTATTAGGATCACCAGTAAAACGATAGCCAAAATGTGATGGGGAGAAGAGGTAAAAAAGCAACGTTACATTAATGTGAATAGCCATAATAGAATTGCATTACTTTATTGGAATACGAGCTCTTTCTACTACATGGAAGGGGATGAGAAGTAGCTGTTATGCGCCAGAAAGCAAGAGTTGAATTGGCTAAATGAACTAAGAGTGATGCAAGGACCTTTAAAATCTCAGAAGTTAATTCACAACAAGTGAAGCTAAGGGGTGAGACGTTGAATGCTGCAAGCCTTAACTCTGAGATCCAGTTGTAATGAAGTGTTGAATGAAAGAGTTGTGCCAAGTCCGTTGCTATGAGAGGCCTGAGGGGACTGCAGTGGTCTGCTGAAGATTGTAGTGGAGAACTAAAGGATGCAGCTAGTTCAACTTAATGGAGAGCAGGTTAGTAATTACATCACTTCCACTATTTTTAAGCTCTTTATTATTTGACTTCTTTTCCATTCTTCAATAAAACAAGATATGGTTATATGTATTCCAAGAGATTACAGTCTATTATATATATTTGTTTGAACCATTGTATGTACTCTACCAGAATTTTGCCTAAGTCTACAAAATTTAACTAAGTTTTATAAAAATAATAATATTTATATTTGTTTGTGTGTGCATATGTGTATATCTATGTGTATGCGCATGTGCGTGCGCATGTGCATTTCGTAATAGTGTGGGCGCGGTTGGTTAACCAAGTAGATTGATTGATATTTTCAATTTATTTCTTTAGTAGTTCAATTCGGTTACCAATTTTTTTTAATTAAGGGTCATTGGTGTCGATCAACCCAAAAATAATTCCATAGAAAATCTTTGATTTAAACGGTAAAACATTTGACTAAAATGGTTAATTGTTTGACAATTAACTGTTTAAGTCCAATGGCTAAACGTTTAAATCAAATAGTTAACTGTTCGAACTTTAGATCTTTGGATGTAAAGTGAGTGATATTAAATAATAAATCCAATAACTCCATGAAAGAGAGTAATCTCAGACCTCAGTGATAGAGTCCACAGCTAAAACATGCAAGTAAATAAGTAATAGTTCGACAACAGTTGAAGCATTAAGATACGTTGATACAATATACTAAGTTACTACTCATTGCATTAGTACATCGAATCACTAATATACTAAGTCACTAATTCCATTGATGAACATTACAGTCATTCATTAATATGTTAATTAGCCGTAATAAAGTTATAAACTATTACCTTAAGATACAATTGCAGTTCACAGTTGAACTAGCCTAACTCTCCACCATTGCTTATATCAGCTCACACTCCTTGTCCAAAACTCCAAAGCCAAGCCAACTGAAATCCATTCACAGGTTACAACTGGAATCTAGAAATGCATTCACATGTTACAATTAGAAATGCATTCACATGTTACATCAGAAATGCATTCATAGGTTACAACTAGAAATGAATTTTACAGGTACAATTAGAAATGAATTCATAGGTTAGTTAGAAATCCACAGGTTATCTATTGTCCAAAGTTATTATTCTTGCCTAATTATACTTGTATCATTTTTTTAATTAAGTTATCAATTTTGCAAATTTAATTACATGTTAAAATTTCACATTTTTTAAAATAATTTAGTAATAACAAAACAATTCATTCTCCTTTCAAATAACCTTTTTGTAACCGAATCGAACTAACATATATTATGTAGTGATTTTTTACTATTGCTGCTTCTTAAGGTCTATTTTTTGTTTCATTATTTTGAAATAATGAATGCACTAACATATATAATAAAAGACTATAACCAAAGAAATAGTTGATAATGCAAAGCTAGGTAAAGTTTTGTAAGGGTTGATCAGTCCCTTGCAGCGGAAAAACCTCAATAGGATCAGCAATGATGTGATAGAACAAACAGCTTGAAATGAATATAAATTTCAGATCACAAAAAAATAAAAGCAACAGAGAACACGCAAATTTATAGTGGTTCCACTATCGCGAGATAGTGTACGTCCACTTCAATGGGGAAGAGATTTTATTAATATATTCAAGAGATTACAGAGTTTTTTTAATGTAGAGCAAAAGAAATGAAGAATACAATGATCTCTCCTCATATAGCATCCTCTATGTTTCTCTTTAAATAGAGAAAAAAGGTTACTTGGGGAAGAAACAATTGATTTATGTAAAATAAATCAATCTATGAAAAACTAATATCTCATTAATTGTCATATGATTGATTGATAATTTCCCTTTTCTCCATCAATCAATCCCATTAATTAATTGTCATGTGATTGATTGATAATTTCCCTTTTCTCCATCAATCAATCCCATTAATTAGTTGTCATATGATTGATTGACAATTTTCCTTTTCTCCATCAATCAATCCCTTTTGCAATTTTGGTCTCTTTCCGTTTCTTTTCTTCATGAAACATGACAACTAATTAAATGACAAACATTTCCAATATCCCCTATTCATTAATATTCCTTCCATTTCTTTCCATTCATTCCTTGCACAAAACAGGTAACGAAATTACCATGCATATCTCCATAATTAATTAGATACGGAAATATTGTATCATTAAATTCCAATAATCTCCACCTTGACACAATATCTCATGCAACCTAGAGACTCCAATGTGAATGCTTCCCAATGAGTTTCTGCTAAAGTCACCCCTCATTGCACTTTGTCAGTGAACTCCGACAAGGCCACCGCCCACCAACAAAGTGTTGGAAGCATTCAAAAACAAGGTAGACATTGTGCAACCAACTCCTATCTCTTCATACAAGAAGAATACCACATCTTCTCTTGACTTCAACCAAGTCACTCTCTTCCCCATTGTGCCACCATGTGGCACCTAGCACTTCATCAAGTGAATCAAGTTCGAGCAATGCTCGAACTTAGTAGCAGGTAATGTCTTCGTAAACATGTCTGCTGCATTTTCATTTGTGTGAATCTTCTGAAGACGAACTAACTTCTCCTCATTCATAGAGATAAGGAAAGATTCTCTTACCTCTATATGCTTTGTTCTAGAACTGAAAGCCAGATTTTCAGCTAAATGAATTGCGCTTTGACTGTCACAATTCACCAAACAAGCATCTTGCATGAAGCCCAAATCACACAATAACTTCTTCAAATAAAGTGCCTCCTTAGCTGCCTCAACTGCAACTATCAGCTCTGCCTCTGTAGTAGACAAAGCAACTATAGTCTACAACTCGCTCTCCAACCAATAGCTGTTCCTCCAAGTGTGAACACATAGCCTTAGGTTGACTTCCTTCTATCTCTATCTCCGGCATAGTCTGAATCACAGAATCCAACCAAGTTGAAATTCTTATTTCTGCCGCAAAAAACAAGCCCTTAATCTGATGTTCCTCTAAGATATCTAAAAATGTACTTCACTGCCTCCCAATGCGATTTTCCTGGATTTGCCGTGTATCTACTAACTAATCCAACTGCTTGAGCAATGTCAGGTCTAGTGCACACCATAGCATACATCAAGCTACCTACTGCACTGGCATAAGGCACCTTCTTCATATAGGCCTTGTCCTTTTCTGAGATCGGAGAGCCCTGATTAGAAAGCTGTATATGCAAAGGCATGGGTGTACTGATAGCCTTTGCACTATCCATGCTAAACCGAGCAAGCACCTTTTGAATATATTCCTTTTGAGTAAGTCTCAAAAGTCCAAGCTTTCTATCTCTTTGGATTTCCATCCCCAAAATTTTCTTTGCTTCTCCAAGGTCTTTCATATCGAATTCCGCTTTTAATTTCAGTTTCAATGCATCAATTTCAGCTTTATCCTTGGAAGCAATCAACATATCATCCACATACAAAAGTAAATACACCCAATTATTATTCTTTAAATGCTTAAAATAAACACATGCATCTTTAGTACTACGATTAAAACCATGTGAAAGCATAAAAGAATCAAACCTTTTGTACCATTGTCTAGGCGACTGTTTTAGACCATAAAGAGATTTCTTCAACTTGCATACCCAATCTGACTTTCCATCTACAATAAATCCTTCTGGCTGCTTCATGTAAATGGTTTCCTCCAAGTCACCATGCAAGAAAGCGATCTTCACATCAAGTTGTTCTAACTCCAAATCGTAAGCGACAACTATTGCAAGTAGGATTCGAATTGAAGTTTGTCTAACAACTGGAGCAAATATTTCATCATACTCTAGCCCCTTTCTTTGTGAAAACACTTTGGCTACTAATCTTGCCTTGTATCTATCATCATCTTTCACCTTGAACACCCACTTGCAACCTATGGCTCGGCTTCCTTGAGGTAGTGGTACCAAATCCCAAGTCTTGTTCTTTTGCAAAGACTGTATCTCCTCTTCCATAGCGCAATTCCACTTCGGGTTGTCACTCGACTTCATGGCTTCTTTAAGGCTTAATGGTTCATCATGAATTACATGTAAAGCATTCTCAAATTGATCATCAAGGCTCAAATTTGCATACTGCCAATCTCCATATCTAATTGGAGCTCTCTTTTGTCTCTGACTAGCCCGAGTGACTATATCGCCCGACTCTCCTTCAGCTCCACCTTGAACTCCACCTTGAGCTCCACCTTGAAATGAATCATCTCTAGCTTCATGACCATCACCATCATTACTAGAGGAAATATGTGGACTATCATGTGATGTATCTTCAACTGCTCCGTCACTATTATCAATAGTGATAGCTCTACTTTGGGCTTGAAAACTGGGAATCTCGGTCTTTTCAGGCTTCTCATCAACTGATTCTGAACCCTCTGATAAACCTTCCAAAGGTTTTAACATTGATGACTCATCAAAAGTCACATGTTTGGAATGTATAACTTTCTTCGTAATTGGATTCCAAATTCTATATCCTTATATGCCATCTGTATAACCAAGAAAAACACATTTGGAGGCCCAAGGCTCCAACTTGTCATGTCCTGTATTGTGAACATAAACTGGACATCCAAATATACGAAAATAACTTAATAAAGTGTTTTTACCTCTCCATACTTCCTCTGGAATCTTCCCATCAATGGCTGAGCACGAAATCCGATTAATAATATGTGCTGTAGTCGAAATAGCTTCAGGCCAAAAACCCTTAGACATGCCCGCAGTCAATATCAAGCAACGGGCCTTTTCAAGTAGAGTCTTATTCATTCTCTCAGCAACCCTATTGGATTGCGGATCACCAGGTATAGTAAAATGTCTTCTAATACCATGCTGTCTGCAGTATTCGAGGAACTCTTTAGAGACATATTCGCCACCATTGTCGGATCTAAGAATCTTCAATTTCTTTCCTGTTTGGTTTTCAACAAGAGCTAACCAAACCTTAAACTTCTCAAATACTTCCGACTTAGCTTTCATTACATACACCCAAACCTTGCGTGAGTAGTCATCAATGAAGGACACAAAATAATATGCTCCACCAATAGAAGATGTAGAGTATGGCCCCCAAACATCTGAATGCACATAATCAAGAACCCTCTTAGAAGTATGCATGCCATCGCCAAAAGAAACTCTGGTTTGCTTTGCCAATACACACTCCTTGCAAAAGTCCAACTTGTTGAAGATTTCTCCTTTGATCTTTTTCTTCTTACAAAGCAACTCTAAGTTCTTTTCCGAAGTATGACCTAATCTCATATACCAAAGCTTGGTAGCATCCAAACTTTTAGAACTATCGACTCCAACATATGATTCTCCATGGACAGTGGTACCCATTAGAAAATACAGATTTTGCACCATAACACCTTTCATCAATACAAGTGCCTCTCTAGAAACTCTCAAACCATCTTTGACAATGGTTATTTTGCATCCCAATGATGCCAATTGGCCTAATGATATCAATGACTTCCGAAGACCTGGGACATAGCGAACATTTGAAAGTGTGCGAACAATCCCATCGTACATGCGAATGCGAACTGAACCAACTCCCATAGACCTGCATGTAGCATCGTTCCCCATAAGGATAGAACTTCCTTCTTTGGCATCGAAGGAAGAAAAATAATCCTTATTAGGAGTCATGTGAAATGATGCTCCAGAATCTAGAATCCAGTGGTCTGCAACATCTGATACAACCGTTGTTAATAAGTCGCTACCGCCTTTCTCCATCGCAATAGATGAAGAACCATCAGTCTTCTTCTCCAACTCTGGACAGTCTCTTCTCCAATGGCATGGTTTCTTACAATTATAGCACTTTCCATCTTTAGACTTACTCTGCGATTTAGGCTTCCTAGAATTGGAACGCCCTCTATTATTCTTTCCTTTCTTCTTTGCTCTTCCTCTCTCTGCAAATAAGCCTGAACTGCTACTTCCTCCACTGCTATCACTAACACCAAAGTCTTTCATCTGATCTCTCAAATCTTCACTGAGAAAACCTGTCTTCATATCATCTAATTTCAATGTGTTTCTACCATAAATAAGGCTGTTAGCGAAACCAGTGTATCGCTCTGGAAGCAAACACAACAGAACCATTGCTTTTTGTTCTTCATCAATCTTCAACTCAACAGACTTCATCTTCATCAAAAGGTCATCAAACACACTTAAGTGTGTCTTAATTGAAGAACCTTCCTTCATTTTATAAGTGAAGAAAGTTTTCAATAGGATCAGGAAGTTGGTTAGGGATTTCTTCATGTAGAGGTCTTCCAACTTTTTCCAAATGCCTCTAGCTGTTGTCTCCTGACTGATTTCAGAAATTACATTTTTCCCATAGCAAGCTGAAGAGTAGTAAAGGCCCATTCTTCCATCTCTTCTAATTCCACTGATGAAATATCAGCAGGCAATGTCTCTGTATCAAATACTACTCGATGAACGCGATTTCTTCTCAAAATCGCTTTCATCATCCACTGCCATTTTTCAAAATCTCCTTTGCCATTCCACTTCTCTATCGTTAACTGTGATCCTGACGCCACAAAGGAGCCTCTGACGTATGGATCAACTACTGGCACTGACGTATTGTTTGTCTTGTTTTCTTCTCCTCCTGTCATTCTACCAAACACCTTCTTTGTGAATCTAGCTCTAACACCAGTTGTAAGGGTTGATCAGTCCCTTGCAGCGGAAAAACCTCAATAGGATCAGTAATGATGTGATAGAATAAACAGCTTGAAATGAATATAAATCTCAGATCACAAAAAAAATAAAAGCAACAGAGAACACGCAAATTTATAGTGGTTCCACTATCGCGAGATAGTGTACGTCCACTTCAATGGGGAAGAGATTTTATTAATATATTCAAGAGATTACAGAGTTTTTTAATGTAGAGCAAAAGAAATGAAGAATATAATGATCTCTCCTCACATAGCATCCTCTATGTTTCTCTTTAAATAGAGAAAAAAGGTTACTTGGGGAAGAAACAATTGATTTATGTAAAATAAATCAATCTATGGAAAACTAATATCTCATTAATTGTCATATGATTGATTGATAATTTCTCTTTTCTCCATCAATCAATCCCATTAATTAATTGTCATATGATTGATCGATAATTTCCCTTTTCTCCATCAATCAATCCCATTAATTAGTTGTCATATGATTGATTGACAATTTTCCTTTTCTCCATCAATCAATCCCTTTTGCAATTTTGGTCTCTTTCCGTTTCTTTTCTTCATGAAACATGGCAACTAATTAAATGACAAACATTTCCAATATCCCCTATTCATTAATATTCCTTCCATTTCTTTCCATTCATTCCTTGCACAAAACATGTAACGAAATTACCATGCATATCTCCATAATTAATTAGATATGGAAATATTGTATCATTAAATTCCAATAAGTTTTTAGTTATAGTAAACTCATATTAGTTTTGCTTCTGATTTTACTGTCATTGAGTTACCATTAGAATAAACTGTTTTAATTCATTGTCATTGAATACACTGTTTTAATTTGTTTTGCACTAAAATCCAAAACTGAATATCTTCCAATATGATATCTCCCAATACGAATACAATAACAGAACGTAACATGATTAGAGAGATAAATTACCAAGTAAGCACTATATTTTAAATCATGCTAAGAAAGTGATATGCATAATAGATATGAGATTTAACACAAAATTTATCAGGTTGGAAACTTTGATATCTTACTTCTAATTAAAGCACATAAGGAATTTTTTGATTAGCTAATAATTAACAGATGTCATAGCTTTCAGGTGATTAAATTTGATGTGTATGATCGAGTTTGAGAAATATAAAATATCAAACTATGTTTTTAAAAGACAAGTTAAGGAGCTACGGTCAGAATAGATATTGGATGATACCAGTTTGATCATATAAATCAATTCCCATTCAAATCAGTATTGCAAGATTAACATTTTTTGGGCAATCTGAAAGGCCAGTCCATTTGTTCTACTGGAGAATTTCAGGTTTCTGTCATATCTATTTTCTAAATGGTTGTTTTTTTTATTATCACTATACTTTCGGTGATTTTTTTTTTGCAGTCTCAACTTCCATTGGATTTGCTGATCATCCTTTCTCATTGATCATCCAATGATGCAAAGCCGGCTAAAGTTTTTAGTTACAGTAAACTCATATTAGTTCTGTTTCTGAGTTTACTGTCATTGAGTTACAATTATAATACACTGTTTTAATTCATTGTCATTGAGTTACAGTAAATTTACAAAGTAAAACTCTGCATATAAGGAATCACATTAGTCACCCTACATCAAAAGAAGGTCCACTACTACTTTCGCTTTGTACGTTCAACAACAGTTGCTTATGTTGCTTGAGAATACTCAAGATCGACTTTGTTTGTTTCATTTTCTTACTTTTGACTCTAAAGGTGATATTATAATTCATCATGTAGGGTCATTAATCATATCGTTAGGTACTATTTTAGAAGAATCCAAAGGATTTTCTTCTTGTTGACATTTCCTATTTCGTTTAGGCTTTGAACATGTTTCAATGTGACCATCAAAAGCAGCATCGAAGTTCCTTATTGCGTATACTTTCCTGACCATCTACATAGTCTGGTCTTCATTCAGATCTGACTCATTATTCTCTTCCCTGAGTTCCGAAGAAGTACTTTTATTCATATCATCTGACTAATGTAATTCCTTATATGCAGAGTTTTGATATTGTTCAGGTAGTTGTGAAATTTTTGTGCAGTTTAAATTGAGGACGGGACTTATATTGTTGGCACCATTGTTTATGATTGTAGAGGATAGAAGCCATCAAAGGTTAGCTTGTTTCTCTTTAGACTATTGTTTGGGCTTGCGGATATATGGGAGGCCATGCCTGATAATAATACAATTGGAAAGGTAATTAGGGATCCAAAGAAGTTGAAGATTATCGCTTCCAATCGTAGAAGGTATTGAATATATATTATCTACAGCTTATCTTTTCATGAAATCACTGGCTTGGCTATCAATCATGGCACATATTGCCATGTGCAGGTTAGAAAACAGGGAACATGACTTTTGATTTTCCTTCATAGCACAACATACTTTAGTTCTGTTTTTAGTCAAGTATTTTTTAAACTAAATTTTTTTTTGAAGGTAATTATAGGTTATCAAACTTTACTTTTTCAATCTTCGTTACATCATTTTATGGTAAATGTAGCGTGTCAAGTGTTAATATTACGAAAAAGAGGTTATGCTAGGCCTACTCATAATTAAAAGTGTAGATTATTTGATTGGCAAATTGTTATTAGTTTGAATTTAGGAGACAACTAATAATCGATAATTCCTTTCTAAATGTAATGTATTTGGATTTCTAAATGTAACGAATTTTGTATAGAGTTTAAATGCCTCATAAAAGCTTCATACGATGATTCCGTAGCGTGTTCAGATGCTTTAATTAATATAACATGTCTGTTGGAAATTTAGAGGTGCATGCAAAATTTAGATAGGAGGAGGTAGATGGAGGAGAATATTTTGGCAAATTCTTTAATTACTTTCTTACTTGCTTCATTTCTTACAACTAAATTGACCATCTATATATATATATATATATATATATATATATATATATATATATATATATATATATATATATATATAGGGGACTAAACACCTTTACAATACTAATAGACACCGTTTCACTTAATGGACACATTACTTAATGGACATGACTCTTAATCCTAAGAGACGCAACAATAACCAATGACGTTATTATTCTACCAAAGCACATGTCATTTGACTTTACTCATTCCAATGATATTTAATGCTTGGTTTATTTTCACATTGCCTCCCTTAAACCAAGCTGATATCTTCAAACGTCAAAGCTTTTGAGAACATCAGCACTTTGATTCCTTTTATATCTCACACTTTTTGGTAAAAGTATAGAAATTGTCCAAGCTTTCTTTCTTCTTTTCCATCACAAAGATCTTCGATGCAGTTTCTTGAATCCTTTCTGCTATCCATTCATATCGTCCTCCTTCATTGTCATAAAATTCTTCAACAACTATGCTCATCAGCTTCCATCTTGATTTAGTGTCATAAATTTTGAACGAATCATATATAATATCCTTCCATTCAATCTTTGCTTCAAGATCTCCTTTGTACTTCTCAATTTGATCAAGCTTACTTTTAATCTGCATCGACTCATCCTCGCCTCCCTCATTAGTTATCCTCTCATTCAAAGTAGATAACGTTCCATGTCGAATGATCTTCATAAGCCTTTCCATATTCCAAGCAGAAACATTCTTCTGATTCGCCAATGCAAATGGCCAATAGTAATTGCATCCTCCTGCTTTTTAATTTCTTTACTCAAAATTGCCCCAGAAAATTTTGCAATTTTTCCAACTCCTAATTGCGCACTGATTTTCCTTGCTCCTCCAATTCTTCCACTTCTAAATGTAGCAGTCCTTAAATCAACTAGAATTATAGCTCCAGCATTTTGAAGCTTTTGCAACTCATTAAACATTCTATCTTCTACATGCTGTAATCCTGCAGTCTCGTCTTCTGCAATAGTCAAATCCTGTTTAACTTCATGTTGTTCTAAAACCAAAATTTCAGACTTTGTAACATTATCAGATGTCGGGATCACAGCTACGGACACAACTTCTGGAATTTCATTTTCAAATCCCAGTTCCACCTTTCGATCACTTTCGGCCAGAGTTTGACCATCTTGTTTTTCTTTTGCTTCATTAAACTCCTCCGCTCCTTCTTCTTCTTTTATTTCTCTGTCTTCAATATCATGTTCTTTTCTTTCCTCTATAACATCATCTCTCAACTCATCATTTTTCTTCTCATCGAGCTCAGCTTCCTTCTGTGCTTTAATTTTAGCTCTAGTTTTCGCCTTCTCAGCCTGGCGTCTCTTTTTCTCTTCAGCCTCTTTAGCTTTTAACCTCTGCTCCAATATCAGCTTTTCTTTTAGCTCCATGGACTCCTCTTTTCTGCTTTCCCCGCTTGCTGTGCAAGCATCATGCTCATCCTTAGAGCTGTTTTCACTTTCACTGATGTCTTCTTCTATTATTTTTATGCCATCCTTTGCATACACCTCCTTCAATAATTTCCACAAATCTTTTACAAATTTTTCTCCAAGAATATGGTCTATAGCTTCTTGATCGATGTTCTTACACATCACAACACGAGCTTGGAAATCTTTCCATCTCAAACTTTTAAATTCCATACTCTCTTTCTCCGACATATTTTTAATGTCTTTTGGCCATTCATAGCCATTCTCAACAATCTCCCATAACCCATTAGAGATCAACTCTTCTTTCATTCCATTACTCCATTCTTCAAAGTTTTCTTTTGTGGGAACGATCGGCATAAAAAATTGAAATACCATAGTTTCAACCAGGCTCTGATACCAAATGTTGGAAATTTAGAGGTGTATGAAAAATTTAGATAGGAGGAGGTAGATGGAGGAGAATATTTTAGCAAATTCTTTAATTACTTTCTTACTTGCTTCATTTCTTACAACTAAATTGATCACCTATATATATAAGGGACTAAACACCTTTACAATACTAATAGACACCATTTCACTTAATGGACCCATTACTTAATGGACATGACTCTTAATCCTAAGAGACGCAACAATAACCAATGACATTATTATTCTACCAAAGCACATGTCATTTGACTTTACTCATTCCAATGATATTTAATGCTTGGTTTATTTTCACAATGTCTCCGTATGTAAGCACTTGCTACTTTATCTCCATATGTAAGCATTTGGTGCATTCTCAGCATTTATTGTAGGGTAATTTTGATGTGGCTTTATTTTGTAGGACTTACTTCAAAAGGCAATTGGCGGTGGAGAAGGGGAAAATACTGTTGAAACAATAATTTCAAATGGAAGTTCACATGATCGTCCTTTGCTTATAGTGAGGCATGCAAAGTGTGAAAAACAATTAACCGAGCTCTAACAAATGCTTACATACAGGACTTAAGGATAAATCTTGTCGAAGAAGTGGAAGAAAAGCTAGGATCCAAGGTAAATAAGAAGGTACCAGAGAATTTGTCTTGGGTGCTTAAAAAATAGGCGATGCCAACCTGGAGTTGAATCTAGAGGAATTAATTTCCACAACCATGTTCAGTGACAATTAAAATTTGACTGGAGGCACTAGCTCTTAGTCTTATTTATGAATTGTTATGTGTATGGGATATTTTGGAGTAGATTTCAAGTCGTTTAAGTTAGTACTGGATATTTTGTAGTTGTTGACATAAATTCTAATGTGTACAGCTATACAAATTGTGATGTGTATCGTGTATTATACATGTGTTTATGTGATATTGTACTATTCTATGTTATATTTTGGCTTTTAATGTCTCTTTAGTATGATGCTACAGTTGCTTTAGTATAGTTAGCTTTAATATAGTGTTGTCACCGGGTTATAAATGTTGCTTGAAATAATGTTGCAATAGTCATACAAGGCATTGCCGTAGGGATAGGATTAAATTGGATCGTGGGCCCAGTAGGCCCTATATTGTGGGCCCGACAAGATATATTTATAAAATTAATATCTATAGCAACATTTTTGGAATGTTTCTACAGACACCTAAGGATGTTTCTATAAACCCAAACAGGGTTTAATTATAACAATATTTGTTATGTTTCCGTAGATAGTCAAAATGTTGCCTTGGAGGTTTGCAGCAACAGTGAAAATTACATTACACTAAAAATATTGCCAAAGACCTATGCCAACATATTTTGGGCTTTTTCCAACAATTTTTTCTGTTGCATTAGGTCGTTTATTGCAGATGTGCAAACCATGTCGTGAGTTAGTTCCACCACTTTCAAACAAGGCTATAGGGTCCTCCATTTATTACAATCATTTACGAAATGAAACAAACAGTGAACACGTGTATTACAAGAAAATAGGGTAAATAATTGTAAACCAAGCATGTTTTTCAAACACTCTAGGTTATAAATTTTATATATGTGAACAGACAAACATTCCTAAGTTTGAACAGGTAGCAATGGGACAAAGGCAGTATGGCAACAGTTTGGTATCAAGTCTATTAACCATCATAATTTCCAATTTAATCTGAAATCAAATTACTTGAATCAAAATTTAATCGCGAGCAAAATACTCACTTTAAGGCCGAGTTGGAAGAAACAGGATCAGATTGGGTGAACGGGCTTCTACGGCGATGAGTTAGCAAACTTTGATGATGACATGAGGAAGCCACTGAAGGAGATAAGCTGATTTTGGTTTGAGGTGCCGCAAGATTTCAACTTTGGAGAGGGAGGCGCTGCTGTGGCAACCCAGAAGAAGGTGGTGATTTTGAGGCCTCGATGGTGGCGCGCAGTTGTTCCGATTTGCAAGGGCGAGAAGGCACGGACTTTTGGTCGATTTTGGAACGGTGAAGGTGAACGTTGATTGTTAGGTGGAGGCCATTAACGATGATTTTCGGGAAGGGAGCAAAATTATGATTTAAGGGAAAACGAATTCATTTCATTTGCTAAAGAAAATAGGACGAGGAGCATGATTTATAGAAGGGGATAAGAACGAAGTAAAATCAGTAGATTACGGTAGCGACGCATTACAGAAGTAGGTCTGTGCAAACTTACTTGAGGTAGGTAATATTTGGTTTAATTTATATTAAATTCTACCGCGAATACCAAGGAACGCTCAAAATATGTACCGCCAACACAATCTCCACATGCAGCAAAAATATACATACATCTTCGTCTTCGCGTTCTGAATACAATAAAGTTAGTCTGGTTGTATTCCGATTCCGGTTATATACAACGTTATTTTAATTTAAAATTGTTTATTGGTTCACCGATTATATTCCGTTGGTCCACCAGTAACTCCATTCGTTTCCAAATTTTGAGATGTTAAGTTCAATCTCTTTATACATACAAATACGCACAAACGTAAGCCAATTTTCCATATATTGTAACAAATAAAATCTCCAAATTATTTGATGTTAATAACGTTTATTTTTAAATTCAACCATTTATATTTTCAGATGAATTTCAATCCAATTCAAATATCCAACCCAGTTCAATTCAAATAATCGATAATAAATATTCGATTCCCAACCAACCATTCTGAATTATATATTGAGTTCAATTCATACTCGAAACCATATATTTGATTTTTAATTTCTAACCCAAGTATCAATATAAAAAATGATTATTAATCGTTAAATCTTTAATTAATTCTATATTCTAGTTATCAAAATTACTGGGATGTTACAATATTCCCATTTAAAACTTTTCATCCTCGAAAAGGAGAGATCGTTAGAGTTATACCAATGTATACTTCAAATTTTCATATTTGTGTGAAATTTTTCCATAACTAATTTAAATATCGATATTTAAGCCATCGATCCTCTTTGTTTATCCATCATATTCAATTAACTCGGAAATTCAAATTTCCTTTCATATAGTTGGAGATTAATTTTGATCAAACATGATTTTCTTTATCTTCCGAATCGGGTTTTATTTATTTCCATGCTTTTTAAACTCTATTCAATTTTCTTAGACTAATTTCTTTCTCAAATTGTTTTGACAATCTCCCAATTTATCATTCCATCTAATCTTCTAAGAGATTCAAAATCATATAATTTCTTTTCAAAACCACTCTCTTTTTAAATTTTAATTTCTGCATAAGTTGGATTTGTGAACCTCAGATTATTCCATATTTCTTTGTAATCCGTCGTTGCACTTATTCCTTATAATCCAAGTTCAACCCAATCTCCTTACATTCAATCCATTTAATCTTTCCAAACACTCATTGAAGAGGGTAAATAACATCTCCTCTTTAAGTCGACAATTTGTAAATTGAAAACTTGAAAATTTTCAAAATCTGAAATCTTTTTTAATTTTTATACATAATACAAAATTCGCACAGAAAATATTTTATTATTACTCCAAAGTTATAGACTTGAAATACTTCGAAATCTTCTTTTTTAACTTATTTAGTTAGGTACATTCTAATTTCACATTATTGATTTGAAAATACTTGGTAACTCGAAATTTGACAAATCTATTGTCGTTCTCATAGATGTTACTCTCATTTGGTCACTTAAGGCCATTAGATAAAGATTTATTTATGGGTGGATCCCTATTGATTACTTATATAAGACCCTTTGGCGGACCCTAGCCACTTAAGACCTCGTCTTATAATCGTCAACAGTATAAAATATTCTCTCTCTTGTAATACGAGAAATAGTAAGCAGTCACTTAATCCCGGTTTAGGTAAATCCTTATAATTATTTAAAACCTTCCGGCAGATCCCTTCGTTACTATTTAACTGATATTATGGGTGACTCCTAGCCACTTAATACTTCCTGTTGATAGTCAATCCTTTTTCAAAATTTCGTACTTCCCATCCCTAGGTAAGCCCTCACACAGCCCCTACAGGAAGTGAGTATCTTCCGGGGAGCTAACCTACTCAACGTGAATGCTTAATACCATTTAAAACATCATTATTATTAGATAAAGGCAGACCAGGTGGACCTTTGTAAGGGCGAGTGCCATGACTTGGATCTGAAACCAATGAGTGAACTTTAAGAATGGACCTAGTCCTAACTACTCAATACCCAAAGAAGTTAGGTCATCCACTTAATACCTCCCTCGATGCAAGCCCACTATGAGACAACCCAAATTCGCCCGCCTTCTGAACCAACTGTAAACCACACAAGTCCAACTTAAAAAGTAATGTGATACCCAACGTCCGTTAATTTCACTCACTTAGGGAATGCATTAAGTTTCGTTAAGCGTTATAGGTAAATAGACGCAGAATAATTACAAGATAGATATAAATAAGATAGCAGCGGAAATTCGAATTTTTATTGCAAACATGAATCATAATACCGTGGTTCACAATACCATAAGTAACAAAAACCATTACAATAAAATAACTTCTGTCTTGCACCGCCAGAGTATGTAAGTACATAAAAAGCATAATTCCCCAATTAAAAGAGTTAAGCCATAGTAGAGATAAGAACTTGAGCCATACTTCAGAAGTAGCTCCTAGCAAGATGATATCTGAGTCCTGACTAACCCCGATTGTTTCCTCACTGAGAACGTGGGGGGAAATGGAAGAAAGAAGGAGAAACAAAAGGGTCAGACATAAAGTCTGGCGAGTCTAGTTACTTTTAGCCAACTAATAAATAAAAGTAACATGATAGGAATATAAAGTGGATAAGAGAGATCACTACATAAATGGCAGGTGTAACAAGGTAGACGGGGTAAGATGTATACACTTCTCTAATGATTACTCTGCACTATTGCTAGTATAACTAAAATGAGATGATCCCTTCCACTATAAGTTGGTAGACTTAGGGCATACGTCCGAGCGTACCCTAATCGATTGGCTCCCTACTCCGTAGATATCTTGTGCTGGCCCCATGGTAGGAGGTATCACTTCCTAAAGTGGCAACCCTTCGTTTCCCATGATGTGCACAACCATATCTGTTGGTGTCACGGTCGTTTTATCCCCTTCTGCCTGGCTCATGCACGCACATGGCCTGGTCGGTTTGCGCTGCCTACACCGTCTATCTCATTTGGATCTCTAATAATCAATCAGTAAGCGTACCCCTTCTCCACCTAGCACGGAGTACTTTATTTGATACCTTCTCCGGGTTACTGACTGAAATGGGTCCCACACAATATGATACAATCTCTCCCCTTTGTCTTGTATCCCCACTAGGTTTTTCACTGACTATGTATACCCCTAGGTGCCTTTAATTACATAGCTTTATGTTAGTTATGCTTACCCTAAAGGATGTCTTTAATTACATAACTTTATTATATTTTCCACCGGTTATGTATACCACTAGGTGTCTTTAATTACATAACCTTATTGGGTTAAGTTCGTGGGCCTATATGTAAATATACCCACCCCTCTAATTTACTTAACCCACCCACTACCCATCCAATTTTACTTAACCCTAACTTAAGTTCATAATCATACAATCCTTATGGATTAAATTAGGTTAAGTAGTCCAATTCATTACCATGCCCAATTATGGTTATAATGGGCTAGACCTCCTACATTAGGCCTACAATGTGTGGATGCTGGATAGTGTCTGGGCAGTCTTATTCCACAGTTGGGTCTAACCTCGTGTCTTAGACCGATTCATATTTGCACACTTAGACCTCTCACATTAAGTTCAACATTAGTGGCTGCTGGATATGCCGGTCGGGTCCGGGCAAACTTCCACCACTAATGCAACCTAACCTCGTGTCATAAGTGCAATTACAATTCCTAATTGTAATTACTAGACATTCCATTTTTAATTAACTAATTAATTAATCCTTTCCCTTTATAAGTGTTAATACCCACTTTATCAAATAATTTGAATTATATGTCCAAAAATGATCATATTCAAATTATGTCAATATTAACCCTTTTCCCCCATTCCTTAACTAGCGTACTCATAAACTGGCGGCATGGCTAGGCTAGACAATAGCCTAGTCATAAACGATAATAGGGAAAATAATGGGATCATAAATAAAGTGATCATCTTTGCATAAACATAAACTAGCATGATAATAAGGTGAATGGACATGTAATTAACATCATAACAAGGTGGACATAAAACTGATGAACTGGTGGTAGTCAGTTGATTCTAACATGACTATGATGTCATAATAAGCATAGTAAAATCTAAATTAGCAATTTAGATGTCCAATTGGATTAGGTCTAACATGATAACACAAGGTGATAAATTAGATCACCTAATTCAGATCTAGTGGTTAAAGTAGATCTAACACCATTAGAATGTCATAATAGCACGCTTAGATCTAAATACGAGTTCACATGTCCAATTTACAATTTATCTAAGTTGATCGCAATTTTATAGGTGAAAGGTGATTTACATAAAGAATTGGATCTAACCAATGTTGGAACTGTCCAATTTAACAGATTTACATTCACCACAATATAGTTACAAGTCAAGATCCACATAGGTAACATAATAGAATAATCACAGTTGCATTAGATCTAAAAGTGTAGACCTATTATGACATAGTATAAGATTTAACAATAGCATAGATCCACAATTCACACCATATCCAATTCACAGTCTTTCACAATTTACTTTTATTTATCTAAACCTAAAAGAAACTAGAAACTCACAGCGTTGGGTTTAGAGAATTGAGAAAGAACGGATCTTGAATTTATGAATATGATTTGCAAAGTACGTTGTTGTAGAAAACGGTTCCGTCTCAGTTCGCCTCCCGGCAGCATATGACCTCCATGATTTCCAATGAAGAAAATAGGAGAATAGGACACGTATATATAGCTGCCAGACCCCCTGAAATCGAGTGCCACGTCAGCCCTAGGGGTGTCGACACCCCTGTGGGTGGGTCGACCCATAGGTCGACACCCCTTAAAGGGGGTCGAATCCTAGGTCGACACCCTAGAGCGGGATTTTTGCCGCCTTATCGAATTTTTCAAATTCGAACTGTTCTGGATAAAATTTTGACTAATGTGTATATATATAATCTTTCTACGCGTATACAAACTTAAAACCCTCATAACTTCTTCATACGGTGTCCGTTTTACGCAAACCAAATGTCTCACTTGACTAGAATTTCTAGACGAATGCAATGGTGCAGTCAATTTCCTCTAATTCTGAATATTAAATTAATTATTATTTAATTTATCCTTTTTTAGTGTCGTTAAAAATTCGGGGTGTTACATTCTCCCATACTCAAAGGATTTCGTCCCATAATCTCTAAGTTGAGAAGAATGCATATCCTACCATCCATCGTCCATCTACTCATCCACCAATCATTGGTATCCATTATCCTTAAAGATTTCTAATGCTTATATGAATATGCAAAGGTGTGTGTATATGTCCCAACACTAATGCGAAGATCAGGCGGTCTACTGATTCAGTTGACCTCCTTAATGCAATGTATGATAGTGCCATGAATCCAATATGTATGCAAATAAACCTATCATATCATATAAGTCCTATATGTGTGCACGCTCATTCGTCCAAATGCAACACCCATATGCTAGTCCATCCATTTCCATACATAAAAGAAAAGAAAACGCACACACATCCATATGCAATATGAAAGTGATTGAGCCGATCTTAGTGCCTAATGTGTGTGTATATGCGTCCACAGGCAACCACTAGCAAACACTTGCATCCACTTGCATATAACATGTTTCAAACACATGTTTACATCCATAGGATTCCTACCTAAAGGCCAAAAAATACTATGGTTAAGATATACCCAATTGACAGAAAAAAGCACTGATAAAACTTTGAAAAAGGAGTTAGGAACATACCCTCGAAAAGAAAAGGGTACGAAGCACGAATCTTGTCTTCGGTCTCCCAAGTCGCATCCTCTGGCTATCTCCCCGTTGAAACTTTAGCAACTTGATTTCCTTATTACGCAGCTTCTTAATTTCTGACCCAAGAATATGGGTAGGGACTCGTCTGACTATCTCCTCCCATTCTACTTCTTCCAACATACTCGGCTCAACAACTTCTACGGTGTCATGCAGGCACTTCCGCAGATGAGAGACGTGGAAAACGTCATGAACACTGAATAGATTTTCTGGGAGTTTCACCCTATAGGCCATTTGGCCAATCTCTCGGTTATGGGAAATGGTCCCACAAACCTTGGTGCCAACTTCCCTACTGCTCCGAAGCGAATCACATTCCTCAGAGGTGATACTTTGGTAAAACTAAGTCTCCCACTTCGAATTCGATGTTAGTTCTTCTGTTTTCTTCATAGGACTTCTGCCTATCTTGAGCGGTCTTCATCCGCCGTCGAATAAGGTCAATTTTTTCGGACGTTTCCCTAACCATATTTGGTCCAAGTATTAATCTTTCTGTAGATTCCCACCAATAAGTTGGCGATCTATAGGGTCGCCTGTACAACGCTTCGAAGGGTGCCATGCCAATGCTGACACGACCCGAACTTCCCCGTGAAGGAAAGCACGAATGGAGTTGAGAACAACACACATCGGAACACAAACAGAAGAACATTTCATTGTTTATTACAACAATTCCATCAGAATACAAGAATATACAGAGTATGAATAAACAAAATACATTCGATGAATATCAGAGGTTACAATAAATTACATAGCAGCGGGAAAAAATAAAATACAAAACATAACTGAAAGAAATACACGGATACAGAGCTTTCCGAATATCACTTCAGCTATAAACCATGATCTTGTGAAAATAAATCTGCAAAACCCAACTACTAGCTGCTCGTGCGAAAAATAGGGGCACCCAGAATTTAGGTTAAAACAATAAACTCTAGGTTAGTCATGTGACTGGTGTGAGAACTAAAACATTTATTAATCTTTATTTTTAAAATTAGGTAAATCAAGGGACCACGCCGTATAACACGGAATGGGTTTCCTCCCAAGAGTACCAGTGCATAAAACAAACAACGCAATGCTAAATAAAGAAAAATGAAGCTATTATAAGACCCAGGTCCCATCACACAATGCAACGCAAGCCATAGGATAGGGTTTTACCTTATAATAGCCAAAGAATGCATGATATGTTTAAAAACAGATTATTTTGATATTACTATAAGTTTATAGTGTCAAAACAATTTCAATCATAAGTATCAATCATAGGCGGCACAGCTACCATCTACTATGTCGCCATACTAGGTTCTACAAATAAAACCGAATTATCACATATTGGAAATTGGATTCCATTATGAGTCGAGGCAAGGGGCAAGCTCCTCTCCGTTCGAGACACTCTAGCAAATCTCTCAGGACCACACACAGTGATCCTTGGAATCGGTTGGACCGGTCCTCTCTTACTTTTGAGGATTGGCAATTCCTGAAAACACATTCCCCGGTCCTATCAGACCTATATCCGAGGCGCCTCGTATTCCAACAACCACACAGGTAAAAAGTACATAAATGTCAGGGCTGGTAGGTCACTGACATCACCTCTAGCTAGAAAGAAACGTCGTGTTCTCTCAACGGTCCGTATCCCGTTTTTGACTCATACCGAGGTGTGAGGCTCGCGAATTCACGCTATACACAAAGCTATGCCACACGGGCCGTGCTTTGATCATCAACCACAAGACTTTGCTTTTCAACAGAAGCCTTGATCATCTGCCACTTAGGCGTGCCACATAGGCAATTCACTCCATGCGACTGATGTCCATCGATATGCAACCTCTGAGCCCGTACGTCTCAGAGAAGGGCGTTAAGCAAGAGAATAAATTCTCCGTTGCCAAACAGATGTATATTTAATAGAGATCAATCAACACAGAATAAGATCCAATGTCAGACACACAGTCCATTTACAAGTTCGTTCTAGGTCTGAACGAAACAGGAGGTACTTTCCTAGCATATCCGTCGATCTCTAAGTACGTCTGGACGATCACCAACCGATTCCCTCCTCTTGGGTGTACAACCCAATCAAGATCATCAGTAATCACCCAAACGATGTAAAGACTTCCGGTCTTCAACCACCGTCTTCATCTTCGACATATCGTCGAATCGGTTATTCAGAATGTGTATAAACCCGGCCTTTTCGAATAACCCGCGTATATAATAAACACGTGTTACACAAATACAGTATACGCTTCATTCCAATTCAGAATATTCTTCTATTCAAATTTTCACATTCTTAGGGAAAGGTTCCCATTAATTTTATCAAAGATAAATTCTTCTAAATTTATTCTTTAATCCTCCTTTGGATATCATTTCAAAACATGTCATGGTTGTAACACCCCGTATTTCTGTTAACACTAAAGTTACTAATTTAAGAATAACCAATGCTTAATATAATAAATGTGTAAAGGGGAGATGTATCTAATGTGCATACAAATTTAATAATAAATGTGTAAAGGGGAGATGTATCTAATGTGCATACAAATTTAATAATAAATGTGTAAAGGGGAGATGTATCTAATGTGCATACAAATTTAATAATAAATGTGTAAAGGGGGGATGTATCTAATGTGCATACAAATTTAATAATAAATGTTAATAATGTACATTAAGAAAGTAATTGTGAACATAATTGGCTTCTCTTTAGAACAGATGGCTTTGATTAACCTTGGCTTCATCGACGGCTCAAATTAACTTGCAATCCTATATAAACAGCCCCCTAGTCTCCTTCTCTTTGCACCATTCTTCTCTAACCTTATGATGCACAAATTCTTGATGGACATGGATTCTTCTTCCTCTAAATCTAAATAAATAGATTAAAATAAAATATAAATCAAGATGAGGATATGCTGCTCAAGTCTTTCAAGAGAAGATTCAAAACAAGTTAGGATTCAAGTAAAGATTCAACGGCTTCAAGCAACGCTATCTTTCTATTCTTTTCTAGATCCAATCAATGTAAGTCGGTTACTTTTTAGATTTGAACGCCTTTTCTATTTGTGACATGAAATTAAAAGAATATAAGAAATATGCCTTATCATTTCATTGAATCTGTGCTTGTTTATGACTTTGGATTTGATTCTTGATTATGGCCTAGAACACATTGTGACTAAATTGCCAATGCTTAAGATTATGACTATGGAACTGTGGCCTTTGAAACCATAAGCCTTTGACTATGAACATAATCCTTTGACTAGGAGCATAAACCAATGCCTATGACTATGACAAGGACAATAGTGGATAATTACCTATGATTCATGAACATGATATTATTGCCTAGGATTATGACTGTGAGATTGGATCTAAACTTGATTATCTATTCAGTTTATTCTTAATTATCCTTGGATCTTGATTATGGGAATTTATCTATTAAGTTAGATCTACCCATATACTTGAACCTATGTTATTTGTTCAACCCTTTTTATGTCATAATATTATCAGATCTATAGGCCTTCGATGCTTTAATCAATTTATTCAGTGTAATTTGTTAGATCTGTGATTAGTGAATTATCATCTTCTGCCAGTCATTATGTCTATCTTTTCATGGCATTTTGGTTCATTCCCTTTTTATCCACGAATCTAGATTTATCTATAATCTAGGATGAAATCACGATTACACGAACGATGGGAATACGATTTGGGCAAATCATAAATTTGACTTAAACATGGTTGTAAACTTGGAAATTGGCATAATGTGGAACATGAACATAATTATGATTGACATAATTTAGAACATGTATTATGGCATGTTTATTAGAACGCAAATTTGAAAATTTCACATGAATTATGGAATATGTAATTTGACATATTAAATTTAGTATTGGCAAGTAAGCTGAGTTTTAGGCGTAAATGGTAAACTAGAATAATAATTCTAGTCTTGCCATAAATTGTAAATTAGGATGTTAAATTAGAATTGGGTCAATTAAAGTTAATTTGGCATAATAAGTATATTAGCACAAATTTTGAATTTAGTCATAATTGTGAGTAATTGTCACGTTTAGAATAATCATGGTTAGTGACACTTAATTTGGTATAATTTACATACCAAAAACTATAAATATGATATATAGGGAAAATGGGCCATAATAATAAATGTTGACAATGTACATTAAAAGAGTAATAATGGAATAAGTAAATTAGGGAAAATTTACTTATAGAATTTATCCTAAATGAGAAAAGTTAATTTAGACAATACGAACATGCTTAACCCGAAGTTGGATTGAGTTGTGATGTAAACCTGCCCGGACCCGCCCGACGGTGCAGTGATCACAACAATACCTATCCAATGTGGGAGGTTAAGGCATTGAGCCCGATAAAGGCCCGAGGTTAGACTGAGTTGTGGCGTAAGACTGCCCGGAACCAACCGGCATACCGGCAACCACAACAATACCTGTCTAATGTGAGTGGCTGGTGCTTTAATAAGACAATTAAGGTTAAGCTAGAATGGGAAGGTTAAATCCATAAGAACACTTAACCAACTTAACACATTTAAGTTAGAACGACAGGGTTAAGTTAACTAGAACACTTAACCAACTTAATATGGTAACAAGACAAGATTTGTAGGGGTTAAGTAACTAAGAAAAACACTTAGCCAATTTAATATGTTAACCAGACTAGAAAGTGGGGGTTAAGTAAATTCAATGCACTTAGCCAATTTAACATGTTAACTAGACTAGAGGTTGGGGATAAGTAAAGTTAATACACTTAGCCAATTTAACATGCTAACTAGACTAGAGGTTGGGGTTAAGTAAATTTAATACACTTAGCCAATTTAATATGTTAGCTGGACTAGACCGTAG
Source organism: Allium sativum (assembly GCA_030737875.1). Taxonomy (NCBI): domain Eukaryota; kingdom Viridiplantae; phylum Streptophyta; class Magnoliopsida; order Asparagales; family Amaryllidaceae; genus Allium; species Allium sativum. Next base: position 410,658,725 of record CM060913.1, read on the forward strand.
GGTTAAGTAAGCTTGAACACTTAACCATCAGAGTGTGATAAATGAATAGGGTTAAGTTAAAAACATGAAGGGACAATACTTAACCATAATAACATGTTAATCAAACCAATGTTAGGGTTAAGTTAACTAAGGGAACACTTAACCGTTATAACATGTTAGTTAAAACAGATAGGCAAGGTAAATTTAAAAAGGAACACTTAACCAATACAAGATGAATGGGTAGGGTTAAGTAAATACTTAACCAATATAACTTGATGCTGGTAGGGTTAAGTCAACGTGAATTACTGGTAACACTTAACCAGTTTAACATGACAAATGAATAGGTTAAGTTAACTTGTATTGACTAATGACACTTAACCAATCCAACTTGACGAGAAAGAGAACTAAGTAGTAAACCTTAGTTAAAAGGACTAAGTGGTAAACCTTAGTTAAGAAAACGACAATTTAGGAAACCAAGTGGTAAACCTTAGTTTGGAAAACTAAGTAGTAATCCTTAGTATAACACGAGGAGGAGCGAACGATCTTAAAGAAGGCTCCAACGAATTGTGTTACGAAGCCCGTGGCTTCGAGGGGACGTGAGGGTACTCTTGGTATCCCTCTGTGAGGTGGCAGATGATCCTCCTGGGCTCACAGAGGTTAAGGTCTGCATTAGGAGAACCAAGGGTATACCTTGGTTGCAATATAAGGCAACCTAAAGACTAGGATGGACCAGCGTGATTTGGCGGGACAAATGGCCCTGTGATAGAGACCCGTCGTCTGCCTACCATCTTGAGTCAATCGAGATACGGAAAGGCGGAGAACTCCAAAAGACCATATACTTGCTATCTAGTTATGGTTGCGGATGGCCATAGTTTAGTGGGGCATAGGGGGGCCTGCGTATAGTTCTCATTTTCAAGGTGTGCCTTTCAATAGTTGAGGGAGGGGTCAAGTGGGACCATACCAACTGGAAAAAAAACAGACCTTAGCATCTGCATTGGTAGATAACTTAAAGCTCCTGACCGAGTTCTGTGTTTCTTGATTTGCCCTGCCACGGGACTCGGGTCGCACATATAGAGGACATGTGCATCTAGACAGCGATAACGATTCACGACACATACGTGGGGAAAGTCTAGGAACATATACTGCTCTAGGTAGTGTGTCCTAGACTAGGGGCATCGTTCGACAGGTAGCGTAATCCCTAGTTGGACCTAGGTGGCATAAACCCTGAATCTGTGAAGCATTAGATAAGCTGCGTAAACCCGAGTGGAATCTAGGAAGTACTTTGATATAAAACCCTAGATTAGACCTAGGTAATAAATAACAAATGTACGCCTAAAGGCAACCACAATTACTGGGATTGGAATCGCGTTATCATTTTATATAGATTACTAGTTGGGACACTAGATAGGTGGTGCAGAGACATAGAAACCATAATAACAGGTTAATAGCGAAGCGGAGAAAGTATTAAAGCATATCCAGTTTATCTTGTCTTAGCATATCTTGTGATAATCTTATCCTATCTTGTTGGCCCTATCATCATGGTATTGTCTTGTATTCAGTTAATTCATGTCGTTTTGTTTTTCCTTGTTCACATGCTAGAAGTAACTGAACTTACCAGACTTTATGTCTGACCCAGTTTTCTTTCGTCTTCTTTTCTTTCGTCCCCCCCCCCAAGGTAGTTAAGGAGGGAATAGTATAGCTCAGGTTAGATTGGACCATCACTCTTCCCAAGCTCGAAGATTCTTTGACAAAGTGCTTTGGACTCTCTTTTTCTGCTGCTATGACTGGCTTAAGCTACATTGGGGAATATAAATGTTATTTTATGCTTCTTTATTTTGTAAGACAGATGATACTCTAATATTGGAAAACAATTGTTGTAAAAACTATTTTATCAATAAAGTAAAGTTTTATTTTCCGCTGTTTTAATTTTGTCTGTCTTGTAATTTATCTGCATCTTTTACCCTAAATGCTCCACAGAACTTAGTGCATTCCCTTTGTGAGTTACACTAAAGGATGTGGGGTGTTACACTTGGTATCAGAGCTGAAGGTTACCGGATCAGATAAAAGATTTGAAAAAAATTATTATTTTCAAACAATTTTAAAAGAAGCATTTTCAAAAGAAAAGTTTTGTTTTAAAGGCATATTCCCCAAAAGCCATACGCACTATCTTCTGATTCTCTGTTTGAATTCTTGTCCCCTTCTTTCTTGAGTCTCTGGGGCTCCTGGCTTTCTGGGAGGTAACCTCATCGAAGGGCGAAGTAGTGCCCGACTTCCATCTATAACCGTAGTAGTTTCACCTGCGGCTAGTTTTCTTTTAAGATTAGTAGGGTTTTATGTACGATGGAGGCAGCTTTTGAGAGATTTGTCAACATGATTACACACGAAAGAGGATGAGGAGTTTGGCTAAGGAGCACAACCCAAGGATGGGGAATTCATGGATGTAGACTTGGCTCACGAAGGAGGAAGGGATTATAAAACCTAAGACAAGAGGAAGTATCTTTACTATGGCAGAATAGGGCATATAATTAAGAACAAAGGACAAGATTTTCAGAAGGGCAAGTACATGCTTTCACCACTAAGCGTACCTAGGAGAAAGGTAGTAAAGTTCTGTTGGAAGAGTCTAGATTTTCTGTTTGTACTCTTTCTTTTGGTTTTAGCACTTCACATTTGTTCATATTTGCTTCCATAGTTGAGTCTCTGCACCTTAGTACTTGTATAGTAAAAGATCCCAACTAGTGCTCAAGTGTTTGGTTGTTTTTGCTTAGATCATCTCACGTAGATCGTCCAAATTCGGAGGAGACATTCCTCGGGTGCTTGTCTGATATTGGTTTAGGCCTTTGGGGCTTGTACTTGAGGGATGTCGAGTTCGACTAGGATGGTTTTCTTGAGAGATGAATAGTTGTGGCAGGCGCTCTATATAGAGAAGGACTAACCTTAAGAGAGGTAAAAAGTACGTAGTGACCTTTTGACCCTCATAGTTATGGCATGATGGATAATCTAAGAGGAGAGACCTCTGATCATCCTAGTATATACACTCAGTATCATGGTTGACATTTGTTTATTTTGGAAATGGAGGTCAAGAAACTTCGTAATCGTGAAGTTGAATCTGTTAAGGTACAGTTGAGTAAAGCTCAAGAAGATATGATACGGGAGATTGAAGATAAGGCATACGCGCCTCATACCCTTTTTCTTAAGGGTACATCCTTGATTCCTTTTTTTTTAGGAATTCTATGCATACTAATTTCTAGCTTTTAAGGTATATCCTCTAGGACGTATCATCGATCCTTAGGTAGAAACCCTTTTGGATGTTAACATGTATTTGAAACATGTTATGGTTGATGGTTGCTAGTGGTTGCTCGTGAATGCATATACACACGTATTAGGCACTAGATCAGCTCAGACGCCTTCATATTTCATTTACATATATGTATTTATTTATGAATTGAACTTAATGTGTTATCATATGGATGTCGCATTTCAGTGAATGATTGTGCACTCATATAGAAATAATATGTATCATTAGGATTTGCATACATATTGGACGCATGGCACTGACATGATTTGCATTAAGGAGGTCAACTGAATCAGTAGACCGCCTGATTTTGCATTAGATAAAGACATGTACACACACTATGCATATGAACGTACAAACATTAGAAGTCTTTAAGGACATTGGATGCCTGTGTTTGATGGTTGAGTAGATGGATGATTGGATGGTAGGATTTACATTCTTCTTGACTTGAAGATTTCGGGGTCGAAATCCTTTAAGGAGGGGAGAATGTAACACCCCGTATTTCTGTTAACACTAAAGTTACTAATTTAAGAATAACCAATGCTTAATATGATAAATGTGTAAAGGGGAGATGTATCTAATGTGCATACAAATTTAATAATAAATGTGTAAAGGGGAGATGTATTTAATGTGCATACAAATTTAATAATAAATGTGTAAAGGGGAGATGTATCTAATGTGCATACAAATTTAATAATAAATGTGTAAAGGGGGGATGTATCTAATGTGCATACAAATTTAATAATAAATGTTAATAATGTACATTAAGAAAGTAATTGTGAACATAATTGGCTTCTCTTTAGAATGGATGGCTTTGATTAACCTTGGCTTCATCGACGGCTCAAATTAACTTGCAATCCTATATAAACAGCCCCCTAGTCTCCTTCTCTTTGCACCATTTTTCTCTAACCTTATGCTGCACAAATTCTTGATGGACATGGATTCTTCTTCTTCCTCTAAATCTAAATAAATAGATTAAAATAAAATATAAATCAAGATGAGGATATGCTGCTCAAGTCTTTCAAGAGAAGATTCAAAACAAGTTAGGATTCAAGTAAAGATTCAACGGCTTCAAGCAACGCTATCTTTCTATTCTTTTCTAAATTCAATCAATGTAAGTCGGTTACTTTTTAGATTTGAACGCCTTTTCTATTTGTTACATGAAATTAAAAGAATATAAGAAATATGCCTTATCATTTCATTGAATCTGTGCTTGTTTATGACTTTGGATGGCTTAGAACACATTGTGACTAAATTGCCAATGCTTAAGATTATGACTATGGAACTGTGGCCTTTGAAACCATAAGCCTTTGACTATGAACATAAGCTTTTGACTATGAACATAAGCCTTTGACTAGGAGCATAAACCAATGCCTATGACTATGACAAGGACAATAGTGGATAATTACCTACGATTCATGAACATGATATTATTGCCTAGGATTATGACTGTGAGATTGGATCTAAACTTGATTATCTATTCAGTTTATTCTTAATTATCCTTGTATCTTGATTATGGGAATTTATCTATTAAGTTAGATCTACCCATATACTTGAATCTATGTTATTTGTTCAACCCTTTTTATGTCATAATATTATCAGATCTATAGGCCTTCGATGCTTTAATCAATTTATTCAGTGTAATTTGTTAGATCTGTGATTAGTGAATTATCCTCTTCTGCCAGTCATTATTCTATCATTTCATGGCATTTTGGTTCATTCCCTTTTTATCCACGAATCTAGATTTATCTATAATCTAGGATGAAATCAAGATTACGCGAACGATGGGAATACGATTTGGGCAAATCATAAATTTGACTTAAACATGGTTGTAAACTTGGAAATTGGCATAATGTGGAACATGAACATAATTATGATTGACATAATTTAGAACATGTATTATGGCATGTTTGTTAGAACGCAAATTTGAAAATTTCACATGAATTATGGAATATGTAATTTGACATATTAAATTTAGTATTGGCAAGTAAGCTAAGTTTTAGGCGTAAACGGTAAACTAGTATAATAATTCCAGTCTTGCCATAAACTGTAAATTAGGATGTTAAATCAAAATTGTGTCAATTAAAGTTAATTTGGCATAATAAGTATATTAGCACAAATTTTGAATTTAGTCATAATTGTGAGTAATTGTCATGTTTAGAATAATCATGGTTAGTGGCACATAATTTGGTATAATTTACATACCAAAAACTATAAATATGATATATAGGGAAAATGGGCCATAATAATAAATGTTGACAATGTACATTAAAAGAGTAATAATGAAATAAGTAAATTAGGGAAAATTTACTTATAGAATTTATCCTAAATGAGAAAAGTAAATTTAGACAATACGAACATGCTTAACCCGAGGTTGGATTGAATTGTGATGTAAACCTGCCCGGACCGGCCCGGCTGTCCAGTGATCACAACAATACCTATCCAATGTGGGAGGTTAAAGCATTGAACCCGATAAAGGCCCGAGGTTAGACTGAGTCGTGGCGTAAGACTGCCCGGAACAAACCGGCATACCGGCAGCCACAACAATACCTGTCTAATGTGAGTGGCTGGTGCTTTAATAAGACAATTAAAGTTAAGCTAGAATGGGAGGGTTAAGTCCATAAGAACACTTAACCAACTTAACACAGTTAAGTTAGAACGACAGGGTTAAGTTAACTAGAACACTTAACCAACTTAACATGGTAACAAGACAAGATTTGTAGGGGTTAAGTAACTAAGAAAAACACTTAGCCAATTTAATATGTTAACCAGACTAGAAAGTGGGGGTTAAGTAAATTCAATACACTTTGCCAATTTAACATGTTAACTAGACTAGAGGTTGGGGATAAGTAAAGTTAATACACTAAGCCAATTTAACATGCTAACTAGACTAGAGGTTGGGGTTAAGTAAATTTAATACACTTAGCCAATTTAATATGTTAGCTGGACTAGACCGTAGGGTTAAGTAAGCTTGAACACTTAACCATCAGAGTGTGATAAATGAATAGGGTTAAGTTAAAAACATGAAGGGACAATACTTAACCATTAGAACATGTTAATCAAACCAATGTTAGGGTTAAGTTAACTAAGGGAACACATAACTGTTATAACATGTTAGTTAAAACAGATAGGCAAGGTTAAGTTAAAAAGGAACACTTAACCAATACAAGATGAATGGGTAGGGTTAAGTAAATACTTAACCAATATAATTTGATGCTGGTAGGGTTAATTCAACGTGAATTACTGGTAACACTTAACCAGTTTAACATGACAAATGAATAAGTTAAGTTAACTTGTATTGACTAATGACACTTAACCAATCCAACTTGACGAGAAAGAGAACTAAGTAGTAAACCTTAGTTAAAAGGACTAAGCGGTAAACCTTGTTAAGAAAATGATGATTCAGGAAACCAAGTGGTAAACCTTAGTTAGGAAAACTAAGTAGTAATCCTTAGTATAACACGAGGAGGAGCGAACGATCTTAAAGAAGGCTCCAACGAATTGGGTTACGAAGCCCGAGGCTTCGAGGGGACGTGAGGGTACTCTTGGTATCCCTCTGTGAGGTGGCAGATGATCCTCTTGGGCTCACAGAGGTTAAGGTCTGCGTTAGGAGAACCAAGGGTATGCCTTGGTTGCAATATAAGGCAACCTAAAGACTAGGATGGACCAGCGTGATTCGGCGGGACAAATGGCCCTGTGACAGCGACCCGTCGTCTACCTACCATCTTGAGTCAATCGAGATATGGAAAGGCGGAGAACTCCAAAAGACCATATACTTGCTATCTAGTTATGGTTGCGGATGGCCATAGGTTAGTGGGGCATAGGGGGGCCTGCGTATAGTTCTCATTTTTCAAGGCGTGCCTTTCAATAGTTGAGGGAGGGGTCAAGTGGGACCATAGCCACTGGAAAAAAAATAGACCTTAGCATCTGCATCGGCAGATAACTTAAAGCTCCCGACCGAGTTCCGTGTTTCTTGATTTGCCCTACCACGGGACTCAGGTCGCACATATAGAGGACATGTGCATCTTGACAGCGATAACGATTCACGACACATACGTGGGGAAATTCTAGGAACATATACCGCTCTAGGTAGTGTGTCCTAGACTAGGGGCATCGTTCGACAGGTAGCGTAATCCCTAGTTGGACCTAGGTGGCATAAACCCTGAATCTGTGAAGCATTAGATAAGCCACGTAAACCCGAGTGGAATCTAGGAAGTACTTTGATATAAAACCCTAGATTAGATCTAGGTAATAAATAACAAATGTACGCCTAAAGGCAACCACAATTACTGGGATTGGGATCGCGTTATCATTTTAGATAGATTACTAGTTGGGACACTAGATAGGTGGTGCAGAGACATAGAAACCATAATAACAGGTTAATAGCGAAGCGGAGAAAGTATTAAAGCATATCCAATTTATCTTGTCTTAGCATATCTTGTGTTAATCTTATCCCATCTTGTTGGCCCTATCATCATGGTATTGTCTTGTATTCAGTTAATTCATGTCGTTTTGTTTTTCCTTGTTCACTTGCTAGAAGTAACTGAACTTACCAGACTTTGTGTCTGACCCAGTTTTCTTTTGTCTTCTTTTCTTCCGTCCCCCCCCCCCCCCCCAAGTAGTTGAGGAGGGAATAGTATAGCTCAGGTTAGATTGGATCGTCACTCTTCCCAAGCTCGAAGATTCTTTGACAAAGTGCTTTGGACTCTCTTTTTCTGCTGCTATGGCTGGCTTATGCTACATTAGGGAATATAAATGTTATTTTATGCTTCTTTATTTTGTAAGACAGATGATACTCTGATATTGGAAAACAATTGTTGTACAAACTATTTTATCAATAAAGTAAAGTTTTATTTTCCGCTGTTTTAATTTTGTCTGTCTTGTAATTTATCTGCATCTTTTACCCTAAATGCTCCATAGAACTTAGTGCATTCCCTTTGTGAGTGACACCAAAGGATGTGGGGTGTTACAATGGTTTTCCAAACTAGTCGGGATTAGCGAACCACACCGAAGTAATTATTTATTTTATTTCCCAATCCCAACCTATTCACCCCATGGAGCAAAACTGGTAATACTCCATATCTAACACCACGATGTTATCGGTAAAATTAATTACCATTTCACGTTCAAATCTAATTAAAGATTTAACTATCGCCTTGGACCAAAACTGGTGATACCCCATTTTCGTTCACTTTCCAAATTTGATAATTTAAATTATCAATTCACATTTCAATTTAATTACAGATTCATTAAAACTCCACTTAGTTTTAATCTTCCCACAATTCAATATCCTGTCTTTAAATGGGTTAAAGAACCAATGTCACCTAAAACACGATTCAAACCCAAAATCATTTTCTATTGTTAATTGGGTTAAAGAACAGGTTTTATTCAAAACACTGCTCACGATAAACCCTAAAACCCAATTCAAATTCATTTCCAATTAAATACTAATTAACTGGACAATTTCACTAAATCTTAATTAAAAGGTTTATTCTTTTCTAAACTGGGTTCAAGAACAGTGTTATTTAAGACACCATTCTCGACGAACCCAAAATCCCATTTGATATTAAATACAAGGCTCTGAATATAAAATACACCGCTTATATTCAATATCAAATTCTGAAACCGACAAATATCGTGTTGGAAATAACGATATAAAATATATCTTTCAAATTTCAACAACCATTTATGTATAATCACGAAGTCCAACATCGAAATATTCCGAAGATAGTTTCGATTCAAATCCATTCCAATTCATATATTGGAAATTCTGATTATTTTCAAAACCATTTCAAATCTAGTTCAAAACTAGTTCATTTCGATAAAAATCTATTTTTATCTTTTCAAATATGGGATTTTTCATCCCAATTCTTTCCAATTCATATAATATGATTTTACACAAATTATTAATAATTTTAATAATTTTATCAAAGCCAGTACAATCGATTTCCAATAACGGTCGTCGAACTGCACTTACAGCGACCTTTTCCAAATTTGATTTGGACATAATTCCAAATCCAACCGTTAGATTTCAAATTTCTAATATTCATTGGAAAGCTTTTTTCGATACGAACCCAACGGTTCTTGTTTAGAAGAATCCGACGGTCGGATCTCCCGCAACGTCAATTCGAAGTCAATGGACGAAATTCGCGAACTACCGCCGCGCGGCGCGTTCTATTCAGGCCATTATATAATATATATATATATATATATATATATATATATATATTATATACTTCATCGATTTCCTGTTTAAAACGTATTTTATAAATCGTTTTAAATTCGTTTTCGAAACGATTTCAACTTCATATTCAATTTCGAATCAAAATTGAATATTCTACATCATCGATATACAAATGATAATATTTTCCAAACGTTATATTTTGAAATCACTTCCTTTTCTATATTCATTATAAAAACGAATATATATTTTATTCTATTCAAAACATGAGTATTTATTTTATTCTATTCAACACATGAATATATATTTTATTCTATTCAACACATGAATATATATTTTATTCTATTCAACAAATGACTATATATTTTATTCAATTCAACACATGAATATATATTTTATTCTATTCTTTATTTTCCCGATTGGAATGAGGCCCAATCAATTACCATATAATGTTAATTATATGGATTCCATACAACACATGTATATAATAGCAATGGTAAATAATCAACCATCATCCAAAGTGCACCACACAACTACATAAGCATTAAATATAACTAATTAACGCTCATACAGTCTGTCAATCAAACGATCGATATACCACTAAACAATTGAGATTAGTGTTCATCAAATATCATCCCAGCACCCGTGTGGGGTTTCAATCTACAAACACTGAATATTATTTGTGCTGTTGGGCGACGTGTAAAATTTATCGTCCCAATCAATATCCTCCAAATAGGTGTACATAAACAAACTGTCCGTTTTGTAAATGAATATTTATTTATTCACATTCGCGTTAAAAAATATATTTTTAACGATAATTAATTTATTTCAACACATGAATGTTTTATTATCCATTTCACATCAACATCACAGACAAACTTCACAACACATCAAACTAGCATACAAGTCGTCCATGGTCTGTGGACGACGGGTGTCGGGTGCTACTAAGCACCGTCTGCATCCTAGTATATATTTTAACTAGAAAACAAGATTTAAAGTGAGAAGTTCTCACCGACTAGCTAATCCAATACCACGACTCTTCATATGTAGAAATCTTCGTCGTGCTCGCCTTTTGTCAATTTCATTGTCCGTAGCCACTACATATATAAAAATCACATTTTCATATTGTTGCTATGTATATAAAAATCACATTTTTATACGGCTACTATATAGATAAAAATTCTATTTTTTATATCGCTACTATATAGCTAAAAATTCTGTTTTTACATCGCTACTATATAGAAAAAAATTCTATTTTTACCTTGCTTCTATATAATAAAAATTATATTTTTACTTCAAATTTCTTCATATAAAAATCGCAATTTTATATTATTTATATTATGAAAATCATATCTTTTCCTTATATAAAAATATAATCTTTTCACATATAAAAACCACTTCTTTAATTCGCCACTTTATAATTAAAAAAATCACAATTTTATTTCACTTCTTATATGAAAGATCATATTTTTATTGCTTTACTTCATATACAAAAATTGAATCTTTTTGTTTTTAAAATTCGAGCTTTTTTCTAATTAAAAAATCTCTTCTTTTTCATGTTAAAAATGAAATCTTTTTCCAGTTAAAAATGAGATCTTTTTCATGTTAAAAATCATAACTTTATGTTAATCAAAATCATATCTTTCTTACGGCGTTCATATAAGTAAAGATCACCCTTTTATATGCATTTCATATAGGCAAAATTCGCAATTTTTATCACCATGATATTTAAATAAAAACCACGCTGTTAAAACAAGGTTATTCAACATAAAAATCCTGCCTTTGATTGTATACACAAATCAAAGAAAGGAATAAAATTTACCAGCGGAGTTTGGATAGCAAATGGCGGCGCTGGGTGTTGCCAACCGGCGGCCGGCCTTGTTGGCGATGGCAGTGGCCTGAGGCGGGCCCCTCAATGACTGGTGGTGCATTTCTTTTACTGGTTTGGGGTTTTTTCGAGATGGGGCGGCGGTTTGGAGGTGTGGACGAAGGAGGAGGGAGGAGTTGAAGGAGAGGACACTGGTGATGTTGGCCGGAGGCGCGCCGGCCAGGGAAGGGGTGGCGGCGGGATCGACGTGGGGCGGCTGGCTTTTTCTCTCTCAATGAAATGAAACGAGGGGGGGAGGCTGAGAGAGAATAGGGAGAGAGGGGTGAGGTGTTATAATATATATCATTTAATTATTTAATTTCAAAAAGCAACTTTTTATTTCGACCTAGAAATCGAACCCACCAACTGTCGTCCATAGCTCATTACCCTCATTCCGAACATAATGGGACAGGTATCGCAGGCTGATTCGACTGTTTCGATCAGTTTCCGCCAAAATCCAAATATAACTCTATATATTGAATTTGAACGCACGTTTCAATTTACCGGGCACACATACTAACTCGAAAAATCCTTGAAAAATATTTTCTAGCTTCGTATTGATGATATAGTCCTAACAAAATTAGTTTAGTCAAATTCTGAGATCGTTTGAAAAATGGCCATTTTCCAGTCGATTAAAATCAAATGAAACTGGTCAAACGCGTTTTCCTTTGCCATGCTCACATATTGATTCGAAAAATTATGAATTTTGAAACCTAGCAAAGATTTGACATCACGGATCCAACAAAAGTGGTTTCGTCGAAAACCGAGGTCGTTTGCAAAATTTCCATTTTCAAGGGCCAGAATTCCATAGCGACTATTCTGAATTTTCAACTGGACATAACTTTTGACTCCCGCTATGAAATTTCAGTTTTGCGGATTCGTTGGAAAGATATTCTCAATTAGATTCAAATATTTTTAGTTTCGTTAAAATCCGATTTATTTTGAATCCTGTACATTCATTTGAACTTTGAAATTGAATTTTCAAATTACCGCGCCATTTCCAATTCCTTTTATGATTATAAATAAATATTTATATTCTAACGACGACGTATATAAATATATACGTTCTATTTCTATTCAAAATAAATTTCTCATCGTTATTATTTAAAATAATTCATTTTAAATATTCAAAATTCATCAAAATTGCCAAAATAAAAATTTTAAATCGGCTCGGAATTTCCGGGTTATTACAATCTCCCCCACTTAAAACTTTTCGTCCCCGAAAAGAAACGAAGCTGAAAGTTGTTTAGCTAATCAACTCAACTTCCATTATTTTCTTTACGGCTTATGTTCTTCAACTTTTCAGTTTCTAAGAACTTTTCAAAATTTTCAAAAATTTGGCTAACACCCTAAATTTTCGAAAAATTTCGCCATAACCTCACCTGCACCGGGGATGTAACACCCCACGTCCATTAATGTCACTCACAAAGGGAATGCATTAACTTCTATGGAGCGTTTTAAGTGAGTATAGAACAGAAACTTAACAACAAGACAAATATAAACAGTACTTGAAAAATTAAAAAATTTATTTCATTGCAGCGGAATATACATATGTTTGATTACATCATCAAAACCAGAGCCAAGTACATAATATCCATCTTGACCAACTCAAAGTACATAAATTGAAAGACATAATCCCCAATACAAAATAGCCATAAATAAAAGAGTGGCTGAACTTCACTTTAGCGATCCAAGCAATCTTCTAAAAGCAAGTGATACAGCTGTCCAAAATCAAGCTCCACTGGTGCTAGTTCCAACCTGAGCTCCTGGGAGGAAAGGAAGAAAAGAGAAGGAAACAAAGGGGGTCGGACATAAAGTCTGGCGAGTGCGATAACTTTAACAATATGATTACCCAAACTAACTAGGCTAAGGCATAAGTTGGAAAATCAGGAAATGACCATGAACCATTGAGTAAGACAGAGTAAATAAGGAAACAAGATGAACAACGATATCGTTAAAGCGCACCTAAACCACTATAAGATAATTACTACACTACACCATCACTATACGATAATTGCTATACTGCACCACCACTAGTCACCCTAAGGTTGATCCCGCCTACAGACTTAATAATGATATTGGTTGTTTCGTGCACCCCTAGCTGCCTTCATAGGTGCCGCCTGCCCAATCTCCACTAGGTGTACCCACTACCCCCAAGCGATCGGCTCCCTAACTCGTAGATACCCGTGCTGGCCCCACAGTGGGGTGTATCATTCCCCAAAGTGGCAACCCGATTCCACAAATAATGCATGGCTTATACCTACACGATGCAACAACGTCTTACCTACCAGCCCACGCATATAAACCCGTTGGACTTGCGTTGCCACCGCTAACCCGTTTTGGCCCCTTACAGTCAAGCCCAGTATGCGTGTCTCATCCTCGACTTGGGTCGAGCCCACAAAAGATACTTATGGGTTACTGGTTGAAATAGGCCCCCATTACTTGACATAAGATATCCACCTAAGCTTGGTCCCCTCTAGTACACACCACTGAACCCTCTTCTTATTCATGTTCACTTACATGTTTCAATTTTGGTTAAGTGTTTCTAATCGTATTTCAAATGCCACCCAAGGCACCCACTAGATTCCACATGCCACCCAAGGCACCCACTTAACCCCCTCATGTCCCACTACATGTTTATATGGTTTAGTGTTTCTTAATTCATTAAGACCGTAACCTCATAAAGGCCTCTCACATTAGACTGGCATTTGTGGCAGCTGGATTTGTCGGGCGTGTCCGGGCAGTCTTACACCACAAAAGAGCCTAACCTCGTGTCTTTACAATTGTTACGTATTTAATTTATGCCTATGACCTCCCACATTAGACTGGCATTTGTGGCAGCTGGATTTGCCGGGCGGGTCCGGGCAGTCTTACACCACAAAAGAGCCTAACCTCGTGTCTTAGACGATTAATTACTCCTAATTAATCATTCCCCAATTTGAATTACTTTACCTATTCAAATTATCAATTAAATCCAAATTTAACTATGGCCATAATTGGCTCAAGTATGTCCATCTATTTATGGTATGTAAAATCATACCAATTTTCATCACAAATTTATTTTATGCCTTTTAAAGCATCTTATGCCAATTAAATCTTTTAATATTATCCCCTTTTACCCCACGATGTACGTTCGTTCATTTAACGTAAAATATACATGAGACTCGAACAGTCTAACTCATGGAATAAAGAGAAAACATCACAACATACATATAATTAAAACTAGATCTAAACATAAGGGGTGAACTTGCATGTGTGAATGATGTTCTACATCTAAAACTTGCATAGGCCAAAGTTACAACTTGCATAAAACTACATATGTCATAGACCCAAAATCTAAAGGTGTGAACTTGTTGGGATAATGGTCACAAACTTGCATAAATCATGTATGTCATAGATCTACATATAAAGGTGTAAACTTGCATAGGCAATAACCATAAACTTGCATAACATGATTCATATTCAAACACATGTATTCATATAAACTTGCATATGTGATTTATGCAACTTAACAATGGTATAAACTTACATTTAAACATGTAAACTAGCACACATGTCATAGCGTAACTTCAGATCTAAAATAGATGTCATGAAGCATATAAGGTTATACATATAATTTTCCCCAACTTGCATATGATTCATGTCTTAATAAAAATCTAAACTTGCATACATACTTATGATATATCATATGAATGAACATACCCAAACTAGCATATGAACAACATGGTGATTCGATTATACATAAACCAATATAAAATTACAACATAGATGATCACAACATTACAAGATAGCATCATAGAATTTACAACATAAACATCACAATTTTACTACATGAATAATAACATGCGGTCAATAATTCACATCATATCCAAGTAGTCTACATCATAACTCAATCCAATTAATTTGCTAATTATTTTATTAAAATTATCGAACTCACAATTCAGAGAAGGTCTTGAATTCTGAATTCTGAGTTCTGAAGTTGTAATAGCTTTCCTTTGGAGTAGATTCGTTGTTAGAGTTGAAAAGGATTGAATTAGATTAGCTTTCTTCCTCTCTAATTGGTGGCGGCTATGCTGAGTTGCTAGGTAATGACATGGAGGTCATGAATCTAATTTTTAGTTTGATTTTAGGGTTTGAGTCTACATGTCTTTTTATAGAGTTTAGGATTAGTTTAGGCCGTCCGATCAACCCAGAATTAATCCCAGCCAATCAGTGCAGATTAGAAACCCTAATGAGTCAGCATCTAGTCACTAACAGGTCATAAATCAAATTTGACCGAGGGGGGGGGGGGCAGGTCGACTTGGTCAGGGCAGGTCGACCCCCAGGTCGACCCTATGGTCGACCTGGCCCTGGCGGGAATTTTCCTGCCTAGCCTGTCTGACTCTGAAATTTGAATTTTCTGAAATCTGTTTTGAATTTTATGAAACTTCCGATGGCCATAACTTCTTCATACGAAGTCCAATTCACGCAAACTCGGACTCTATTTCAACCAGAATTCCGAGATGAACACAATGGCGCAACCCGTTTCCCTTAATTCTCCCGTCTGAGATTAGTTATTCTTTAATTTGTGAACATTAGTGTTAACAGAAATACAGGGTGTTACATTCTCCCCTCCTTAAAGGATTTCGCCCCCGAAATCTCCAAGTTAAGGAGAATGCATATCCTACCATCCAAACAACCATCTACTCAACCATCAAACACAGGCATCCATTGTCCTTAAAAATTTCTAATGCTGTATGAACATATGCAAGAAGTGTGTGTATATGTTCCTTATCTAATGCGAAATCAGGCGGTCTACTAATTCAGTTGACCTCCTTAATGCAAACCATGATAGTGCCATGCATCCATTATGTATGTGAAAGAATTCTATCGATACATATTATTTCTATATATGTGCAAAACCATTCACCAAAATGCCGCATCCATATGATAGCACAACCATTATACATCCATTAGCTTAAATATGCACACACATTTATATGCAATATGCAATATGAAGTGACTGAGCCGATCTAGTGCCTAAAGTGTGTGTGTAAATGCATCCACGAGCAACCACTAGCAAACACTTGCATCCACATGCATCCATCATACATAATATGTCTCAAACATATGTTTCAACCATAGGACTACCTTATCTAAAGGTCAAAGATACTAGCGAGAGGACATACTAAAGATAAGATAAGTACAAGGTAAGCGATAAAGGAGAAATTAAAAGACATACCCTCGAAAAGAAAAGGGTATAATGAACGCATCTTCTCTTCTGTCCCCCAAGTAGCGTTGCTCTCGTCATCTCCCCATTGCACTTTGACTAGCTTGACCTCTCGATTCCTCAACTGCTTTATCTTCGACCCAAGAATGCACATAGGAGCTCGTCGAATCGTCGCATCACGCTCTATCTCCACCTCTCTAAGCAAGCTCGGCTCTACCACTTCTGCGATCTCGTGCAAGCACTTCCTCAAATGTGATACATGGAATACATCGTGTACACCACTAAGTCTCTCGGGAAACTCCACTCTATACGCCATCTTCCCAATCCTCTCCTTAATAGGAAACGGCCCTAGAACCTTGGTGCTAACTTCCCAACGAACCCAAAGCGAATGACGTTCCGTAATGGAGACACCTTGACAAAGACCATGTCCCCAATATCAAACTCAAGATCTGAACTCCTCTTGTCCGCATAAGATTTCTGCCTATATTGCGCCGTCTTCATCCTCCTTCGAATCAAATCGATCTTTTCCGAAGTCTCTCTAATCATATCAGGCCTAAGTAAGATCTTATCTGTAGACTCCCACCAACATGTAGGCGAACGACACAGCCGTCCATAAAGAGCCTCGAACGGTGCCATGCCAATGCTAGACTGAAAGCTGTTATTATAGGCGATCTCTACCAACGGAAGATGTTCCTCCCATGTACCTCCGAAGTCTAAGACACACAACCTCAATAGGTCCTCTAGAATACGATTCACCCTCTCGGTCTGGCCCTCCGTCTGAGGATGATATGCGGTGCTCAAACATAACTGAGTCCTTACCGCCTCTTGCAAGCTTTTCCAAAATTCGCTAGTAAAGATAGAATCGTGGTCGCTCACTATGCTAGAAGGAACACCGTGAAAAGAACTATATCTCGAATGTATACGGAGGCTAACTATGGAGCAGTCCTCTTACTCTTTATGGGAATGAAATGAGCAATCTTAGTAAGTCTGTCTACCACGACCCAAATCCCCGTATTACCCTTCCTCGATCTCGGTAATCCGTCAACAAAGTCCATCGAGATGCTTTCCCACTTCCATTGTGGGACCTCCAATGGGTGTAGCAATCCACCGGGCTTCTTTTGCTCTGCTTTTACTTGTTGGCACACCAAGCATCTAGCGACATACTCGACCACGTCCTTCTTCATGCCGGCCCAAAAGTAAACTCGTCTCATGTCCATGTACATCTTGTCCCCACCGGGATGGATGGTCATCTTCGAACCATGTGCATCATCAAGAATAGTCTTCCTTAGGTCCTCATCTTTTGGTACACAAAGTTTACCGTCCCTACGTAACCAACCCTTATCATCTAGGATATACCTACGGAGATGGCTCGATGACTCCCCTCCTTTGAGCTTCTCTACTAACTCAACCAACTGTGGGTCATCTCATTATGCCTCGCCAATCCGTCCCAAAAGCGTAGGTCTGACCTCCAAGGATGCTAGCAAACCGGGTGCAAAGTCAACGGAAGGTTTAAAGTCAAACGTAGAGATGAACTCTAAGCTTCGCCGTTCAACAAACAACGGACTCAAGGATAACCTCTTCCTACTTAAGGCATCTGCCACCACGTTACCCTTTCCAGGGGTATATGCTATCTCGAAATCGTAGGATGCTAAGAATTCCATCCACCTTTGCGGCCTCAAGTTCAAATCCTTCTGAAAGAATAAGTATTTTAGCGATTTGTGGTCAGTGAACAATATGAATTTTTCACCAAGAAGATAATGACGCCAACACTTAAGCGCGAAGACAATAGCGACCAACTCTAGGTCATGTGTAGGGTAATTTCTTTCATGCACTCTCAGCTGCCTTCCACAATAGGCTATTACCCTTCCCTCTTGCATTAAGACTGCGCCTAGTCCTGTCCCACAAGCATCGGTATAAACGGTAAATGGCTTACTCCCATCTGGCAACACTAAGACTGGGGCTGTGGTCAAAGCTTTCTTTAAACATTGGAACGCGTCATCACAATCTTCGTCCCATGTGAAAACTAGGTTCTTCTTCGTCAAGCGTGTTAATGGGGCTGATATTTTTGTGAAGTCTTTGATAAACTTCCTATAGTAGCCAGCCAACCCTAAGAAACTTCTCACCTCGGTAGCATTTTTAGGAACCTTCCAATTTTGGATGGCCACTACCTTCGCGGAATCTACAGCTATCCCTTCTTTGGAAACCACGTGCCCTAAGAATCGCACTTCCTTCCTCCAAAAGTGACATTTAGAAAATTTAGCTTTAAGGCTATGCGCTCGAAGAGTCTCCAACTCTTCCCTAAGATGTAGGGCATGCTCTTCCTCGCTCTTAAAAAAGATCAAGATGTCATCCACAAAGACTACCACAAATTTATTAAGTTACTCCCTAAACACCCTACTCATCAAGTCAACAAAAATGCGGGGGCGTTTGTCAAACCGAAGGGCATCACAAGCCACTCGAAGAAACCGTCTGGAGTCCTAAAGGCAGTCTTGTCTATGCTATCCTCTGCCACTCTCAACTGATGGAAACCCGTGGCTAAGTCCAACTGCGAAAACACTGAGGCGCCAACTAACTGATCGAAGAGATCGTCAAATCGTCGGCAGTGGGTGTCTATTCCTCTCAGTAAGCTTATTAAGTTCTCTATAGTCCACACAAAGTCTAAGGGACCCATCTGCCTTTGTGGAAAATACTACTAGAGTATCCCACTCTGATATACTAAGTCTGATGAACCCCTTCTCAAGCAACTCCTTCACTTGCTTACTGAGTTCTCTTCTCTCTGTTGGAGCCATGTGGCGCACTGGCAATGCAACTGGCTTTGCATTATCTACTAGATATATTCGAAAGTCTATCTCACGTTTTGGGGGTAAACCCCTCACCTCATCGAAGACATCAACATATTCACGGACTATGGGAACATAATGTAAATCATCATCGGATGCGTCAATGGATTCTAGGTAGCTAAGCATTACTAGACCTCTAGGGTCACAAGAAATATCAAGGGTTTTCCAAAACGAGTCAACAATCTAACTACCCTTCATTCACAATCTAGGATGGCCCCATATCTAGTTAACCAATCCATACCTAGAATCAAGCCGTAGCCCATGAAACCAAGACAAAGGCATTGCATTCAAACTCAACACCCAAGATAAACACTCTCAAATCCCGACAAATCATAGAAAGATGAGCCAAACCACCAATAGGATTTGAGACTACTAAGGGATCAGTAACAAGACTAGTATCTAGGTGCAGTGTTTCAACTAATGATGTAGAGATAAACGAATGTGATGCGCCAGAATCGAATAAAGTACAGACAGGATGATCAAACAGAAAAACTAAACTTTCAACGGAAATTGCTCTACCTCGTTCTTGCAGCGGTGGGACCACGAGAGCCTGAACTTGTCCCTTGCCTACCCTGGTGCCATGAGAGCCTGCACCTGTCCTCCCGAGGTAGACCCTGCCCTCTGCCCTTTCCTTGAGCAGTCCTTAATCAGATGTCCCGCTTTGCCACAATGGAAACAATCGGTCTTCTTTTTTTCCTACAATCTTTGCTTAGATGGCCAGGTGTCCCACAGTTAAAGCATCTTTTCTTTCCCTTACCATTGTTGCCTTTACCACCTTTCTTGTTCTGTTGTTGTTGTTGCGGTTTCTTTTGATCCCCTTTCTTCTCGGGTGCCTTATTAGCATTGGCGCCCTTCTCCTCTTCATGCATAAGCGCCATGTCAACTAGTCTCTCAAAGGTAGCGCCCATGGGATGTGGGTCATAGCTAACCCATGAAGCGGCTCGTTCAAACCCTTAACAAATCTCAGGGCCTTCTTTTCAGGAGTATTCACCAAGTCCAAGCCAAATCTTTCCAATTGATTGAATTTGTTGACGTACTCTTTCACCGATAGATTCCCTTGCTTCAATGCAAGAAACCTTTCCATGTATAGATTCTCTTCAGCCCGTGAGAGAAACTTCGCCTCAAACCTCTGCCTAAAATTTGGCCATGTATCAACTGGGCATCCTCCATTAGTGACCTCCCACCAAAACGAGGCCTCATCCTTCATTATCCAGGCAGCTAACTGGACCTTTCTTCCATCATCCACTTCAAAGATTCCAAATAATTCTTCCACCTCCTTTAGCCAATTACGAGCTTCAACAAATGTCTCCGTCCCGTGAAAAGGTTTTCCACCCATTGCCCTAAAGTCCTTACATATCTTAGCAAAAGTATCGACGTAAGGAGGAGGAGGAGCATTTGCTGGACCTGTGGTGGCGACCCTAGCCTCGAGATATTGACGAAACCAACCGGGTACATGAACACCCTATGGTATCTCAGATGCTTCAGACATGCTGAAATGAAAAAGGAAAGATTCAATACAAAAGAACTGAAGGAAAGATATATGGCCATTGGGGATATGCTTTCTAAAATAAGCTTTTCTCTTGAAAATACTTTCCTTAAAACATACTTTTGAAGGTACTTCTTTATAAAATTGGTTTTTGAAAAATAGTTTTTCAAAATTTATATCTGTTCTGGTAACCTTCAGCTCTGAAACCACGTGTAACACCCCACGTCCATTAATGTCACTCACAAAGGGAATGCATTAACTTCTATGGAGCGTTTTAAGTGAGTATAGAACAGAAACTTAACAACGAGATGGATATAAACAGTACTTGAAAAATTAAAAACTTTATTTCATTGCAGCGGAAAGTACATATGTTTGATTACATCATCAAAACCAGAGCCAAGTACATAATATCCATCTTGACCAACTCAAAGTACATAAATTGAAAGACATAATCCCCAGTACAAAATAACCATAAATAAAAGAGAGGTTGAACTTTACTTCAGCGATCCAAGTAATCTTCTAAAAGCAAGTGATACAGCTGTCCAAGCTCCACTGGTGCTAGTTCCAACCTGAGCACCTGGGGGGGGGGAGGAAGAAAAGAGGAGGAAACAAAGGGGGTCAGACATAAAGTCTGGCGAGTGCAATAACTTTAACAATATAATTACCCAAACTAACTAGGCTAAGGCATAAGTTGGAAAATCAGGAAATGACCATGAACCATTGAGTAAGACATAGTAAATAAGGAAACAAGATGAACTACGATATCGTTAAAGTGCACCTAAACCATTATAAGATAATTACTAAACTACACCAACACTATAAGATAATTGTTATACTGCACCACCACTAGTCACCCTAAGGTTGATCCCGCCTACAGACTTAATAATGATATTGGTAGTTTCGTGCACCCCTAGCTGCCTTCATAGGTGCCGCTTGCCCCTATCTCCACTAGGTATACCTACTACCCCAAGCGATCGGCTCCCTAACTCGTAGATACCCATGCTGGCCCCACAGTGGGGTGTATCATTCCCCAAAGTGGCAACCCAATTCCACAAATAATGCATGGCTTATACCTACACGATGCAACAACGTCTTACCTACCAGCCCACGCATATGAACCCGTTGGACTTGCATTGCCACCGCTAACCCGTTTTGGCCTCTTACAGTCAAGCCCAGTATGCGTGTCCCATCCTCGACTTGGGTCGAGCCCACAAAAGATACTTATGGGTTATTGGTTGAAATAGGCCCCCATTACTTGACACAAGATATCCACCTAAGCTTGGTCCCCTCTAGTACACACCACTTAACCCTCTTCTTATTCATGTTCACTTACATGTTTCAATTTTGATTAAGTGTTTCTAATCGTATTTCAAATGCCACCCAAGGCACCCACTTAACCCCCTCATGTCCCACTACATGTTTATCTGGTTAAGTGTTTTTTAATTCATTAAGACCGTAACCTCATAAAGACCTCTCACATTAGACAGGCATTTGTGGCAGCTGGATTTGCCGGGCGGGTCCGGGCAGTCTTACACAACAAAAGAGCCTAACCTCGTGTCTTTACAATTGTTACGTATTTAATTTATGCCTATGACCTCCCACATTAGACTGGCATTTGTGGCAGCTGGATTTGCCGGGGGGGTCCGGGCAGTCTTACACCACAAAAGAGCCTAACCTCGTGTCTTAGACGATTAATTACTCCTAATTAATCATTCCCCAATTTGAATTACTTTCCCTATTCAAATTATCAATTAATTCCAAATTTAACTATGGCCATAATTGACTCAAGTATGTATATCTATTTATGGTATGTAAAATCATACCAATTTTCATCACAAATTTATTTTATGCCTTTTAAAGCATCTTATGCCAATTAAATCTTTTAATATTATCCCCTTTTACCCCATGTTGTATGTTCGTTCGTTTAACGTAAAATATACGTTAGACTCGAATAGATTAACTCATGGAATAAAGAGAAAACATCACAACATACATATAATTAAAACTAGATCTAAACATAAGGTTTGAACTTGCATGTGTGAATGATGTTCTCAATCTAAAACTTACATAGGCCAAAGTTACAACTTACATAAAACTACATATGTCATAGACCCAAAATCTAAAGGTGTGAACTTGTTGGGATAATGGTAACAAACTTGCATAAATCATGTATGTCATAGATCTACATCTAAAGGTGTAAACTTGCATAAGCAATAACCATAAACTTGCATAACATGATTCATATTCAAACACATGTATTCATATAAACTTGCATATGTGATTTATGCAACATAACAATGGTATAAACTTACATCTAAACATGTAAACTAGCATGTAGAATTTGGCATATAACTCACACATGTCATAGCCTAACTTTAGATCTAAAATAGATGTCATGAAGCATATAAGGTTATACATATAATTTTCCCCAACTTGCATATGATTCATGTCTTAATAAAAATCTAAACTTGCATACATACTTATGATTTATCATATGAATCAACATACCCAAACTAGCATATGAACAACATGGTGATTCGATTGTACATAAGACAATCATAAAATTACAACATAGATGATCACAACATTACAAGATAACATCATAGAATTTACAACATAAACATCACAATTTTACTACGTGAATAAAAACATGCGGTCAATAATTCACATCATATCCAAATAGTCCACATCGTAACTCAATCCAATTAATTTGCTAATTATTTTACTAAAATTATTGAACTCATAATTCCGAGAAGGTCTTGAATTCTGAGTTCTGAAGTTGTAATAGCTTTCCTTTGGAGTAGATTCGTTGTTAGAGTTGAAAAGGATTGAATTAGATTAGCTTTCTTCCTCTCTAATTGATGGCGGCTATGCTGAGTTGCTAGGTGACGACATGGAGGCCATGAATCTAATTTTTAGTTTGATTTTAGGGTTTGAGTCTACATGTCTTTTTATAGAGTTTAGGATTAGTTTAGGCTGTCCGATCAACCTAGAATTAATCCCAGCCAATCAGAGCTGATCAGAAACCCTAATGAGTCAGCATCTAGTCACTAACATGTCATAAATCAAATCTGCCCGAGGGGGAGGGGGCAGGTCGACCCCCAGGTCGACCCTATGGTCGTTCCGGTCAGGGCGAGTCGACCCCTAGGTAGACCTTATGGTCGACCTGGCCCTGGCGGGAATTTTCCCACCTAGGTTGTCTGACTCCGAAATTTGAATTTTCTGAAATTTGTTTTGAATTTTCTGAAACTTCTGATGGCCATAACTTCTTCGTACGTAGTACAATTCATGCAAACTTAGACTCTATTTCAACCAAAATTTCGGGACGAACACAATGGCGCAGCCCGTTTCCCTTAATTCTCCTGTCTGAAATTAGTTATTCTTTAATTTGTGAACATTAGTGTTAACAGAAATACGGGTGTTACAGGGGACTTCGGGATATTTCAAATAGCCTCCGATGTCCCTCATCAATCCAAAAAGAAAAAGAAATAGCCAAGTGGCTAGCCAATCGGCTCATAAAATCATCCAAACCCAATAAATTTGTAAACATGTACCTATTTGTCGGGCAAACAATTTTATTCTTCTGCTCTAGCCTCCTTGCTATGAGCTGTTCAATGTAAGTACATGTATATGCATGCATTCGTAATCATTTTTCAACACAGTTCAATATTCGGTTCAATTAGGCTTAAATGGTTAAAAATATCAAACCAATAATCAAACAACACAACCATCAATCAATTAGTGGATTATCATTTCAAATTCATAATTTTGATATATATATATACAGAAAATCATGTTTTTGATGTCAAATCACAACAAATAATCCTATGTAAGTTTTGGTTCTCACACCAATCTAATGGAAATATATAGATATCACACCTTCGAAACACGAACATAAATACTGATGATGTGGCCACATCATCAGAGTTATCCCCGGGTGTCTAGAATGCGATTCTATATCTATCCAGTATATTAAAACTTCGAATATACGTTCATGACGCGTATATGAAAAATCTTTATATATCGGATTGTCCAAATTCAATACAAATAAATATTCAAATACGTATAAAATGATTTAAATTTTCAAAACAATATTGTTTTCATTTGAAAAATATACTCTTCACACTCGTTCTAGGATACTACTGATCCTATTTCTAACGAGTCATTCTAATTGGATATTACTAATCCAATATCTGATGAATTCTTTCGTTTGGTTCTAATGTGTCTTGTTCTCGAGCTCTGTAAACCAAAGCTCTGATACCAAACTGACACGAACCGAACTTCCCCGTGAAGGAAAGCACAGATGGCGTTGAGAACAACACACATCGGAACGCAAACATAAGAACATTTCATTGTTTATTACAATAATTCCATCAGAATACAAGAATATACAGAGTATAAATAAACAAAATACATTCGATGAATATCATAGATTACAATAAATTACATAGCAGCGGGAAAAAATAAAATACAAAACATAATTGAAAGAAATACACGGATACAGAGCTTTCCGAATATCACTTCAGCTATAAACCAGGATCCTGTGAAAATAAATCTGCAAAACCCAACTACTAGCTGCCCGTGCAGAAAATAAGGGCACCCAGAGTTTTGGTTAAAACAATAAACTCCAGGTCAGTCATGTGACTGGTGTGAGAACTAAAACAGTTATTAATCTTTATTTTTAAAGTTAGGTAAATCAAGGGACCACGCTGTATAACACGCAATGGGTTTCCTCCCAAGAATACCAGTGCATAAAACAAACAGCGCAATGCTAAATAAAGAAAAATGAAGCTATTATAAGACCCAGGTCCCATCACACAGTTCAACGAAAGATGGAGGATAGGGTTTTACCTTATAATAGCCAAAGAATGCTTGATACGTTTAAAAACAGATTATTTTGATATTACTAAAAGTGTATAGTGTCAAAACAATTTCAATCATAAGTATCAATCATAGGCGGCATAGCTACCATCTACTATGTCGCCATACTAGGTTCTACAAATAAAACCAAATTATCACGTATTGGAAATTGGATTCAATCATGAGTCGAGGCAAAGGGCAAGCTCCTCTCCGTTCGAGACACTCTAGCAAATGTCTCAGGACCACACACAGCGATCCTTGGAATCGGTTGGGCCGGTCCCCTCTTACTTTTGAGGATTGACAATTCCTGAACACACGTTCCCTGGTCCTATCAGATCTATATCCGAGGTGCCTCTCATTCCAACAACCACACAGGTAAAAAGTATATAAATGTCAGGGCTGGTAGTTCACTGACATCACCCATAGCTAGAAAGAAACGTCGTGTTCTCCCAACGGTCTGTATCCCGTTTTTGACTCATACCGAGGTTTGAGGCTCGCGAATTCACGCTATACACAAAGCTATGCCACACAGGCCGTGCTTTTATCATCAACCACAAGACTTTGCTTTTCAACAGAAGCCTTGATCATCTGCCACTTAGGCGTGCCACACAGGGAATTCACTCCATGCGACTGATGACCATCAATATACAACCTCTGAGCTCGTACGTCTCAGAGAAGGGCGTTAAGCAAGAGAATAAATTCTCCGCCGCCAAACATATGTATATTTAATAGAGATCAATCAACACAGAATAAAATTCAATGTCAGACACACATTCCATTTACAAGTTCGTTCTGGGTCTGAACGAAACCGGAGGTGCTTTCCTCGCATATCCGTCGATCTCCAAGTACGTCTGGACGACCACCAACTGATTCCCTCCTCTTGGGTGTACAGCCCAATCAAGATCATCAGTAATCACCCAAACGATGTGAAGACTTCCAGTCTTCAACCACCGTCTTCATCTTCGACATATCGTTGAATCAGTTATTCAAAATGGGTATAAACCCGGCCTTCCCGAATAACCCGCGTATATAATAAACACGTGTTACACAAACATAACATACGCCTCATTCCAATTCAGAATATTCTTCTATTCAAATTTTCACATTCTTAGGGAAAGGTTCCCATTAATTTTATCAAAGATAAATTCTTCTAAATTTATTCTTTAATATTTCTTTGGACATCATTTCAAACCATGTCATGGTTTTCCAAACTAGTCGGGATTAGCGAACCACACCGAAGTAATTATTTATTTTATTTCCCAATCCCAACGTATTCACCCCATGGAGCAAAACTGGTAATGCTCCTTTTCTAACACCAGGTGTTATCGGTAAAATTAATTACCATTTTATGTTCAAATCTAATTAAAGATTTAACTATCGCCTTGGAGCAAAACTGGTGATACCCCATTTTCGATCACTTTTCAAATTTGATAATTTAAATTATCAATTCACATTTCAATTTAATTACAGATTCATTAAAACTCCACTTAGTTTTAATCTTCCCACAAATCAATATCTTGTCTTTAACTGGGTTAAAGAACCAATGTCACCTAAAACACGATTCACGATAAACCCAAAATCACTTTCTATTGTTAATTGGGTTAAAGAACAGGTGTTATTCAAAACACCGCTCACGATAAACCCCAAAACCCAATTCAAATTCAATTCCAATTAAATACTAATTAACTGGACGATTTCACTAAATCTTAATTAAAAGATTTATTCTTTTCTAAACTGGGTTCAAGAACAGTGTTATTTAAGACACCATTCACGATGAACCCAAAACCCCGTTTGATATTAAATAAAAGGTTCTGAATAGAAAATATACCGGCTTATATTCAATATCAAATTCTGAAACCAAAAAAAATCGTATTGGAAATAACGATATAAAATATATCTTTCAAATTTCCACAACCATATATGTATAATCACGAAATCCAACATCAAAATATTCCGAAGATAATTTCGTTTCAAATCCATTCCAATTCATATATTGGAAATTCTGATTATTTTCAAAACCATTTCAAATCTAGTTCAAAACTAGTTCATTTCGATAAAAATCTATTTTTATCTTTTCAAATATGGGATTTTTCATCCCAATTCTTTCCAATTCATATAATATGAATTTACACAAATTATTAATATTTTTAATAATTTTATCATAGCCCGTACAGTCGATTTCCAATAACGGTCGTCGAACTGCACTTACAACAGCCTTTTCCAAATTTGATTTGGACATAATTCCAAATCAATCTGTTAGATTTCAAATTTCTAATATTCATTGGAAAGCTCTTTTCGATACGAACCCAATGGTTCCGGTTTTAGGAGAATCCGACGGTCGGATCTCCCGCAACGTCAATTCGAAGTCAATGGTCGAAATTCGCGAACTGCCGCTGCGCGGCCCGTGCTATTCAGGCCATTATATATATATAATATATATATATAATATATATTTCGTCGATTTCCTTTTTAAAACGTATTTTATAAATCGTTTTAAATTCGTTTTCGAAACGATTTCAACTTCATATTCGATTTCGAATCAAAATTGAATATTCCACATCATCGATATACAAATGATAATATTTTCTATATGTTATATTTTGAAATCACTTCCTTTTCTATATTCATTATAAAAACGAATATAATCGATATAAATATCATTCGCGTCAAAATGGCGCATCTCTAATCAACACGGCTTTATATATTTCAATAACTTCATTATTCTATTCAACAACGAATATTTATTCTATTCTATTCGACACATGAATATATATTTTATTCTATTCAACACATGAATATTCTCAACACATGAGTATCGTCAACACATGACTATTTTTGTTATTTAATATATTTTATAAACTTTTGATAAAGATGTAAATTTTAGTATTTAAAATATTTTACTCAACAATGAATATTTTCAACACATGAATATATATTACATTCTATCCAACAAATGAATATATATTTTATTCTATTCTACACATGAATATTTGTTTTATTCTATTCATCACATGAATATATATTTTATTCTATTCAACACATGAATATATATATTTTATTCTATTCAACACATGAATATTTATTTTATTCTATTCAACACATGAATATATATTTTATTCTATTCTTTATTTTCCCGATTGGAATGAGGCCCAATCAATTACCATATAATGTTAATTATATGGATTCCATACAACACATGTATATAATAGCAATGATAAATAATCAACCATCATCCAAAGTGCACCACACAACTGCATAAGCATTAAATATAACTAATTAACGCTCATACAGTCTGTCAATCAAACGATCGACATACCACTAAACAATTGGGATTAGTGTACATCAAATATCATCCCAACACCCGTGTGGGGTTTCAATCCACAAACACTGAATATTATTTGTGATGTTGGGCGACGTGTAAAATTTATCGTCCCAATCAATATTCTTCAAATAGGTGTACATAAACAAACCGTCCAGTTTGTAAATGAATATTTATTTATTCACATTCGCGTTAAAAATTATATTTTTCACGATAATTAATTTATTTCAACACATGAATGTTTTATTATACATTTCACATCAACATCACAAACAAACTTCACAACACATTAAACAAGCATACAAGTCGTCCGTGGTCTGTGGACGACGGGTGTCAGGTGCTACTAAGCACCGTCTGCATCCTAGTATATATTTTAACTAGAAAACAAGATTTAAAGTGAGAAGTTCTCACCGACTAGCTAATCCAATACCACGACTCTTCATATGTAGAAATCTCCGTCGTGCTCGCCTTTTGTCAATTTCATTGTCCGTAGCCACTACATATATAAAAATCACATTTTCATATTGTTGCTATGTATATAAAAATCACATTTTTATACGGCTACTATATAGATAAAAATTCTATTTTTTATATCGCTACTATATAGATAAAAATTCTGTTTTTACATCGCTACTATATAGAAAATATTTCTATTTTTACCTTGCTTCTATATAATAAAAATTATATTTTTACTTCAAATTTCTTCATATAAAAATCGCAATTTTATGTTATTTTATATTATGAAAATCATATCTTTTCCTTATATAAAAATATAATCTTTTCACATATAAAAACCACTTCTTTAATTCGCCGCTTCATAATAAAAAAAAATCACAATTTTATTTCACTTCTTTTATGAAAGATCATATTTTTATTGCTTTACTTCATATACAAAAATCGAATCTTTTTGTTTCTAAAAATCGAGTTTTTTTTTCTAATTAAAAAATCTCTTCATTTTCATGTTAAAAATGAAATCTTTTTCTAATTAAAAATGAGATCTTTTTCATGTTAAAAATCATAACTTTATGTTAATCAAAATCATATCTTTCTTATGGCATTCGTATAAGTAAAAATCACTCTTTTATATGCATTTCATATAGGCAAAATTCGCAATTTTTATCACCATGATATTTAAATAAAAACCACGCTGTTAAAACAAGGTTGTTCAACATAAAAATCCTGCCTTTGATTGTATACACAAATCGAAGAAAGGAATAAAATTTACCAGCGGAGTTTGGATGGCAAATGGCGGCGCTGGGTGTTGCCAACCGGCGGCCGGCCTAGTTGGCAGTGGCGATGGCCAGAGGCGGGCCCCTCACTGACTGGCGGCGCGGTTCTTTTACTGGTTTGGGGGTTTTTCGAGATGGGCGGCGGTTTGGAGGTGTGGAAGAAGAAGGAGGAGGGAGGAGCTGATGGAGAGGACACCGGTGATGTTGGCCGGAGGCGCGCCGGCCAGGGAAGGGGTGGCGGCGGGATCGACGTCGGGCGGCTGCCTTTTTTTCCTCGAATGAAATGAAACGGGGGGGGGGGGGGGCTGAGAGAGAATAGGGAGAGAGGGGTGAGATGTTATAATATATATTATTTAATTTCAAAAAACAACTTTTTATTTCGACCTCGAAATCGAACCCACCGACTATCGTCCATAGCTAATTACCCCCATTCCGAACACAATGGGATAGGTATCGCAGGCTGATTCGACTGTTTTGATCAGTTTCCGCCAAAATCCAAATATAACTCTATATATTGAATTTGAACGCACGTTTCAATTTACCGGGCCCACATTCTAACTCGAAAAATCCTCAAAAAATATTTTCTAGCTTCGTATTGATGATACGGTCCTAACAAAACTAGTTTCGTCAAATTTTGAGATCGTTTGAAAAATGGCCATTTTCAAGTCGTTAAAAATCAACTAAAACTGGTCAAACGCGTTTTCCTTTGCCACGCTCACATATTGATTCGAAAAATTATGAATTTTGAACCCTAGCAATGATTTGACATCACGGAACCAACAAAAGTGGTTTCGTCGAAAACCGAGGTTGTTTGCAAAATTTCCATTTTCAAGTGCTAGAATTCTATAGAGACTATTCTAAATTTTCAACTGGGCATAACTTTTGATTCGCGCTACGAAATTTCAAATTTTCAGATTCGTTGGAAAGATATTCTCAATTAGATTCAAATATTTTTGGTTTCGTTAAAATCCGGTTTATTTTGAATCACGTACATTCATTTGAACTTTGAAATCGAATTTTCAAACTACTGCGCCATTTCCAATTCCCTTTATAATTATACATAAATATTTATATACTAACGACGACGTATATAAATATATACATTCTATTTCTATTCAAAATAAATTTCTTGTTGTTATTATTTAAAATAATTCATTTTAAATATTCAAAATTCATCAAAATTGCCAAAATAAAATTTTTAAATTGGCTCGGAATTTCCTGGTTATTACAAATGCTAGCTTGATAACCGTTATTATAGGCAAATTCTACTAAAGAAAGATGCACTTCCCAAGTCCCTCCGAAGTCTAGGATACACAGTCTCAAAAGATCTTTAAGAATCCTGTTCACCCTCTCCGTCTGTCCATCGGTCTAAGGATGATAAGCGGTGCTCAAACACAACTGTGTACCTAATGCTTCTTGCAAGCTCCTCCAAAATTCGCTGGTAAAGATTGGGTCATGATGGCTTATGATGCTGGAAGGTACTCCATGAAGATGAACTATGTAACACCCCGAATTTTCTGTTAACACTAAAGTTGCAAAAATAATAATAAGTGTGTAAAGGGGGGATGTATCTAATATGCATACAAAAATAATAATAAGTGTGTAAAGGGGGGATGTATCTAATGTGCATACAAAAATAATAATAAGTGTATAAAGGGGGGATGTATCTAATTTTCATACAAAAATAATAATAAGTGTGTAAAGGAGGGATGTATCTAATGTTCATATAAAAATAATAATAAGTGTGTAAAGGGGGGATGTATCTAATGTGCATACAAAAATAATAATAAGTGTGAAAAGGGGGGATGTATCTAATGTGTACGTATTTATATGGATTGACAAATAATAGTAAATGTACATTAAGAAAGAAATGGTGAACATAATTGGTTTCTCTTTAGAACGAACGGCTAGAATTAATCTTGGCTTCATCGACGACTCTCATTTACTTGCAACTCTATATAAACAGCCCCTAGCCTCATTCTCTTTACACCATTCTTCTCTAACCTTATGATGCATAAATTCTCGGTGGACATGGCTTCTTCTCCTCCTCTAAATTAAATAAATTAAATTAAATTAAATATAAATCTAAGACGAGGAAATGCTGCTCAAATCTTTCAAGAGAAGATTCAAAACAAGCTAGGATTCAAGTGAAGATTTAAACGACTTCAACGACTGTTTTTCTACGAATCTAATCTCTGTAAGTTGGTTACTTTTTAGATCTGAACGCCTTTTTCTATTTGTGACATGAAATTAATGGATATAAGAAATATGCCTTATCATTTCATTGAATCTGTGCTTGTACATACCTTTGGATCTGATTCTTGATTTTGGCCTAGAACATATTGTGACTAAATTTCCAATGCCTAAGACTATGACTATGAAACTATGGACGTTGAAACCATATGCCTTTGACTATGAACATAAGCCTTTGAACATAAACCAATGCCTATGACTATGACAAAGACAATTGTGGATAATTACCTATGATTCATGAACATGATATTATTGCCTAGGATTATGACTGTGATATTGGATCTAAACCTGATTATCGATTCAATCTATTCTTAATTATCCTTGGATCTTGATTATGGGAATTTTTCTATTAAGTTAGATGTACCCATATACATAAACCTATGTTATTTATTCATCCCTTTCCATGTCATAATATTATCAGATCTATAGGCCTTTGATGCTTAAAATCAATTGATTCAGTGTAATTTGTTAGATCTGAAATTAGTAAATTATCATCCTATGCCAGTTATTATATTTATCTTTTCATGGCATTTTGCTTCATTCCCTTTCTTCCACGAACCTAGATTTATCTATAATCTAGAATGAATCACGATTATACGAACGATGGGAATACGATTTGGGTACAACATGAAATTCATATTAATTGGCATAATTTGGAATGTGTATTATGACATGCCTATTAAAACGCAAGGTGGGAAATTTGACATAAATGATGGAATATGACATATTAAATTTAGTAATTTCAAGTAAGCTAAATTTTAGGCATAAAACTGTAAACTAGAATAATAATTCTAGTTTTGCCATAAACTGTGAATTAGGTTGTTAAATTAGAATTGGCTAAATTAAAGTTAATTTGGCATAATAAGTATATTAGCGCAATTTTGAATTTAGTCATAATTGTGAGTAATTGTCATGTTTAGAATAATTATGGTTAGTGACACTTAAATCTGGTACAATTTACATACCAAAAAATATAAATATGATAAACAGGAAAAAGGGGCCATAATAATAAATGTGACAATGTACATTAAAAGAGTAATAATGGAATAAGTAAATTAGGAGTAATTTACTTATAGAATTTGTCACAAACGATAAATTTGTTCATAAACTAAGTTTTGGCTATAAATTATAAACTAGAATATTAAATCTAGTTTTGACAATGAAATAAGAATATTAGACCTAAATTGGCCTAAAACTGCAAGTTGGGTTAAATAATAGGTAAGTCAAGACTTGGGCCTAGAATATAAGTATACTAATGGGCATGGAAAATGAATATAGTATAGGCCAAATTTATTTAAAAAAAAAGAAAAGAAAATGGACTTTGAGGATAAATTGTTAACAATTTATTTATAGACAAAAGAAAGGTTTATTAATGACATCTCTTTTAATAAATACACCAGAAAGTTCTAGGGTGACAGAGAGGATAGTGTCTAGGCTTGGGTTTGGAAAATACAAGTTTCCTGCTCTCCCTGGCTATCCCTAACTGATCCGACGGACGGGATGGTTACTTTCAAAATCGGATTTGGAAATTAATCAAAACCCTTTTGAACTTAGAAAACACGAATACACCTAACCCGAGGTTAGACTGAGTTGCGATGTAAACCTGCCCGGAACCAACCGGCACATCTAGTAATCGCAACAATATCTGTCTAATGTGAGTGGTAGCGGCTTTAATTTATTTAATTAAAGCTAGAAAAAGAATGGTAGGGTTAAGTTAACTAAAACACTTAACCAATTTAACATGATAACTAAACCGATGGGTGGGGTTAGGTTCATACAGACACTTAACACAGTTAAGCTAGAATGGGAGGGTTAAGTCCATAGGAACACTTAACCAACTTAACACAGTTAAGCTAGAATGGGAGGGTTAAGTCCATAGGAACACTTAACCAAATTTAACATGTTAACTAGACTAGAGGTTGGGGTTAAGTAAAGTTAATACACATAGCCAATTTAACATGTTAACTAGACTAGAGGTTGGGGTTATGTAAATTTAATACACTTAGCCAATTTGATGTGTTAGCTGAACTAGACCGTAGGGTTAAGTAAACTTGAACACTTAACCATCAGAGTGTGATAAATGAATAAGGTTAAGTTTAAAACATGAAGGGATAATACTTAACCATTAATATCATGTTAGTTAAAACAGATTGGCAAGGTTAAGTTAAAAAGGAACACTTAACCAATACAGGATGAATGGGTAGGTTTAAGTAATAAGAATTACTTAACCAATATAACTTGGTTTGTGGTGGGGTTAAGTCAACATGAATTACTGATAACACTTAACCAGTTTAACAGGATAAATAAAGAGGGTTAAGTTAGCTTGACTAATGACACCGAACCAATCCAACTTGACGAAAAAGAGAACTAAGTAGTAATTCTTAGTATAACACGAGAAGGAGCGAACGTCCATCTAATTTTAAAGAAGGCTCCAACAAATTGGGTTACGGAGCCCGAGGCTTCGAGGGGACGTGAGGGTACTCTTGGTATCCCTCTGTGAGGCTGCAGAAGTTTCTCCTGGGCTCACAGAGGTTAAGGTCTGCGTTAGAAGAACCGAGGGTATGCCTTGGTTGCAATATATGGCAACCTAAAGACTAGGATGGACCAGCGTGATTCGACGAGAAAACGGTAGCCCTGTGATAGCAACTCGTCGTCTACTATCCATCTTCAGTCAATCGAGATACGTGAAGCGGGAAGGCAGAGAACTCCTACAGACCATATACTTGCTATCTAGTTATGGTTGCGGATGGCCATAGGTTAGTGGGGCATAAGGGGCCTGCGTATAGTTCTCATTTTTCAAGGTGTGCCTTTCATTAGTTGAGGGAGGGGCCAAGTGGGACCATAGCCACTGGAATAAAAATAGACCTTAGCATCTGCATCGGCAGATATCTGAAAGCTCCCGACCGAGTTCCGTATTTCTAGAGTAGCCCTGACACGGAACTCGTGCAGCACATTACAGGACATGTGCATCTAGACAAGCGATAACGATTCACGATACATGCGTGGGGAAAGTTTAGGAACATATACCACTCTAGGTAGTGTATCCTAGACTAAAGGGCAACGTTCAGTAGATAGCATGAACCCTAGATTAAATCTAGGTAATAAACAATAAATGTATGCCTGAAGGCAACCGAAACAACCAAGATTGGGATCACATTAACATTACTAGTCGGGACATTAGTTAGGTGGTGCAGAGACATAGAAACCATAATAACAAGTTAATAGCGAAGCGGAGAAAGTATTAAAGCATATCAAGTTTATCTTGTCTTAGCATATCTTGTGTTAATCTTATCTTATTTTGTTGACCCTATCATCATGGTATTGTCTTGTATTCAGTTAATTCATGTCATTTTGTTTTTCCTTGTTCACATCCTAGAAGTAACTGAACTTACCAGACTTTATGTCTGACCCAGTTTTCTTTCGTCTTCTTTTCTTCCGTTCCCCCCCCCCAGGTAGTTAAGGAGGGGATATTATAGCTCAGATTAGTTTTGGGATGATTCCTCTTTTCAAGCTTGAAGATTCTTGGATACATCGGCTTTGGATTGCTATGGCTGGCTTATGATACATTGGGGAATATGAATGTATTTTTATGCTTCTTTATTTTGTAAGACAGATGATACTCTGATATTGGAAAACAATTGTTGTACCAATTATTTTATCAATAAAGTGAAGTTTTATTTTCCGCTGTTTTAATTTTGTCTGTCTTATAATTTATCTGCATCTTTTACCCTAAAATGCTCCACAGAACTTAGTGCATTCCCTTTGTGAGTGACACTAACGGATGTGGGGTGTTACACGTGGTATCAGAGCTGAAGGTTACCGGATCAGATAAAGATTTGAAAAATTATTTTTCAAAACAGTTTTTAAAGAAGCATTTTCAAAAGAAAAGTTTTGTTTTAAAAGGCATATTCCCCAAAGCCATAAGCACTATCTTTTGATTCTCTGTTTGAGTCCTCGTTTCCTTCTTGAGTCTCTGGGGCTCCTGGCTTTCTGGGAGGTAACCTCATCGAAGGGCAAAGTAGTGCCCGACTTCCATCTATAGCCGTAGTAGTTTCACCCGCGGCCAGTTTTCTTTCAAGCTTTGTAGGGGATTCTGTACGATGGAAGCAGCTTTCGAGAGATTTGTCAACATGATTACACACGGAAGAGGATGAGGAGTTTGGCTAAGGAGCATAACCCAAGGATGAGGAATTATAAAACCTAAGACAAGAGGAAGTATCTTTACTAGGGTATAATAGGGCATATAATTAAGGACAAGGGCAAGAACGAGGAACAATATTTTTAGATGGGCAAGTACATACTTTCACCTCTAAGCATACCTAGGAGAAAGGTAGTAAAGTTCTGTTGGAAGAGTCTAGTTTTTCTGTTCGTACTCTTTCGGTTTTAGCGCTTCGCATTTGTTCATGTCTACTTCCATAGTTCAGTCTTTGCACCTTAGTACTTGTATAGTAGAAAGATCCCACTAGAGTCTCAAATCCAATTGGTGGTTCGACCAATTTATTTTTGTTTAGTAGGGATTTGAGAGTAGCTATCGAGTTTGCTTATATCATCTCACGTAGATCGTCTAAATTCGGAAGAGATATTCCTTGGGTGCTTGTCTGATATTGGTTTAGGCCTTTGGGGCTTGTACTTGAGGAATGTCGAGTTTGACTAGGATGGTTTGCGTGAAAGATGGATAGTTGTGGCAGGCGCTCTAAATAGAAAAAAAAGAGACTAACCTTAAGAGAGGTAAAAAGTACGTAGTGACCTTTTGACCCTCATAGATATGGCATGATGGATAAGCTAGGAGGAGAGACCTCTGATCATCCTAGTATATATACACTTGGTACCATGGTTGACATCTGTTTATTTTGGAAATGGAGGTCAGAAACTTCACAATCGTGAAGTTAAATTAGATAAGGTACAAAATAGTGAAGCTCAAGAAGATGAGACTTAGAAGACTGAAGACTAGATACGTGCATCATACCCTTTTTCTTTAGGGTACATCCTTGATTTCTTTTTGTAGGAGCTTTACGCATACTTGTTTCCCTCTTTCCAAAGTATATCCTCTAGGACGTATCATCGATCCTTAGGTAGAAGCCAATGGACGAAAACATGTATTTGAAACATGTTATGATTGATGGTTGCAAGTGGTTGCTCGTGGATGCATATACACACCATAGGCACTAGATCGGCTCAATCACCTCATGTTGCATATATATGCGTGTTTATTTTTCGTTAATGGATGTATGATGGTTATGTTATCATATGGATGTTGCATTCGGATGAATGGTTGTGCACGCATGCAGAAATAATATGTATCATTAGGGTTCTTTTGCATACATAATGGATGCATGGAACTATCATGGATTGCATTAAGGAGGTCAAATGAATCAGTAGACCGCCTAATTTTGCATTAGATAAGGACATGTACACACACTATGCATATGATCATGAAGCATTAGAAGTCTTTTTTTTAAGGACAATGGATGCCTGTGATTGAATGGTTGAGTAGTTGGATGATTGGATGGCAGGACACATTCTTCCTAACTCGAAGATTTCGGGGACGAAATCCTAAAAGGAGGGGAGAATGTAACACCCCGAATTTTCTGTTAACACTAAAGTTGCAATAATAATAATATGTGTGTAAAGGGGGGATGTATCTAATATGCATACAAAAATAATAATAAGTGTGTAAAGGGGGGATGTATCTAATGTGCATACAAAAATAATAATAAGTGTGTAAAGGGGGGATGTATCTAATGTGCATACAAAAATAATAATAAGTGTGTAAAGGGGGGATGTATCTAATGTGCATATAAAAATAATAATAAGTGTGTAAAGGGGGGATGTATCTAATGTGCATACAAAAATAATAATAAGTGTGAAAAGGGGGATGTATCTAATGTGTACGTATTTATATGGATTGACAAATAATAGTAAATGTACATTAAGAAAGAAATGGTGAACATAATTGGTTTCTCTTTAGAACGAACAGCTAGAATTAATCTTGGCTTCATCGACGGCTCTCATTTACTTGCAACTCTATATAACCAGCCCCTAGCCTCATTCTCTTTACACCATTCTTCTCTAACCTTATGATGCATAAATTCTCGGTGGACATGTCTTCTTCTCCTCCTCTAAATTAAATAAATAAAATATAAATCTAAGACGAGGAAATGCTGCTCAAATCTTTCAAGAGAAGATTCAAAACAAGCTAGGATTCAAGTGAAGATTCAAACGACTTCAACGACTGTTTTTCTATGAATCTAATCTCTGTAAGTTGGTTACTTTTTAGATTTGAACGCCTTTTTCTATTTGTGACATGAAATTAATGGATATAAGAAATATGCCTTATCATTTCATTGAATCTGTGCTTGTACATACCTTTGGATTTGATTCTTGATTTTGGCCTAGAACATATTGTGACTAAATTTCCAATGCCTAAGACTATGACTATGAAACTATGGACGTTGAAACCATATGCCTTTGACTATGAACATAAGCCTTTGAACATAAACCAATGCCTATGACTTTGACAAAGACAATTGTGGATAATTACCTATGATTCATGAACATGATATTATTGCCTAGGATTATGACTGTGATATTGGATCTAAACCTGATTATCGATTCAATCTATTCTTAATTATCCTTGGATCTTGATTATGGGAATTTGTCTATTAAGTTAGATGTACCCATATACATGAACCTATGTTATTTATTCAACCCTTTCCATGTCATAATATTATCAGATCTATAGGCCTTCGATGCTTAAAATCAATTGATTCAGTGTAATTTGTTAGATCTGAAATTAGTAAATTATCGTCCTATGCCAGTTATTATATTTATCTTTTCATGGCATTTTGGCTTATTCCCTTTTTTTCCATGAACCTAGATTTATCTATAATCTAGGATGAATCACGATTATACGAACGATGGGAATATGATTTGGGTACAACATGAAATTCATATTAATTGGCATAATTTGGAATGTATATTATGACATGCCTATTAAAACGCAAGGTGGGAAATTTGACATAAATGGTGGAATATGACATATTAAATTTAGTAATTTCAAGTAAGCTAAATTTTAGGCATAAAACTGTAAACTAGAATAATAATTCTAGTTTTGCCATAAACTGTGAATTAGGTTGTTAAATCAGAATTGGCTAAATTAAATTAATTTGGCATAATAAGTATATTAGCACAAATTTGAATTTAGTCATAATTGTGAGTAATTGTCATGTTTAGAATAATTATGGTTAGTGACAGTTAAATCTGGTATAATTTACATACCAAAAAATATAAATATGATAAATAGGAAAAAGGGGCCATAATAATAAATGTGACAATGTACATTAAAAGAGTAATAATGGAATAAGTAAATTAGGAGTAATTTACATATAGAATTTGTCACAAACGATAAATTTTTCATAGACTAAGTTTTGGCCATAAATTATAAACTAGAATATTAAATCTAGTTTTGACAATGAAATAAGAATATTAGACCTAAATTGGCCTAAAACTGCAAGTTGGGTTAAATAATAGGTAAGTCAAGACTTGGGCCTAGAATATAAGTATACTAATGGGCATGGAAAATGAATATAGTATAGGCCAAAATTATTTAAAAAAAAAGAAAAGAAAATGGACTTTGAGGATAAATTGTTAACAATTTATTTATAGACAAAAGAAAGGTTTATTAATGACATCTCTTTTAATAAATACACCAGAAAGTTCTAGGGTGATAGAGAGGATAGTGTCTAGGATTGGGTTTGGAAAATACAAGTTTCCTGCTCTCCCTGGCTATCCCTAACTGATCCGACGGACGGGATGGTTACTTTCAAAACCAGATTTGGAAATTAATCAAAACCATTTTGAACTTAGAAAACACGAATACACCTAACCCGAGGTTAGACTGAGTTGCGATGTAAACCTGCCCGGAACCAACCGGCACATCCAGTAATCGCAACAATATATGTCTAATGTGAGTGGTAGCGGCTTTAATTTATTTAATTAAAGCTAGAACAAGAATGGTAGGGTTAAGTTAACTAAAACACTTAACCAATTCAACATGATAACTAAACCGATGGGTGGGGTTAGGTTCATACAGACACTTAACACAGTTAAGCTAGAATGGGAGGGTTAAGTCCATAGGAACACTTAACCAACTTAACACAGTTAAGCTAGAATGGGAGGGTTAAGTCCATAGGAACACTTAACCAAATTTAACATGTTAACTAGACTAGAGGTTGGGGTTAAGTAAAGTTAATACACATAGCCAATTTAACATGTTAACTAGACTAGAGGTTGGGGTTATGTAAATTTAATACACTTAGCCAATTTGATGTGTTAGCTGAACTAGACCGTAGGGTTAAGTAAACTTGAACACTTAACCATCAGAGTGGGATAAATGAACAAGGTTAAGTTTAAAACATGAAGGGATAATACTTAACCATTAATATCATGTTAGTTAAAACAGATTGGCAAGGTTAAGTTAAAAAGGAACACTTAACCAATACAGGATGAATGGGTAGGGTTAAGTAATAAGAATTACTTAACCAATATAACTTGGTTTGTGGTGGGGTTAAGTCAACATGAATTACTGATAA
Source organism: Allium sativum (assembly GCA_030737875.1). Taxonomy (NCBI): domain Eukaryota; kingdom Viridiplantae; phylum Streptophyta; class Magnoliopsida; order Asparagales; family Amaryllidaceae; genus Allium; species Allium sativum. Next base: position 410,699,831 of record CM060913.1, read on the forward strand.
CACTTAACCAGTTTAACATGATAAATAAAGAGGGTTAAGTTAGCTTGACTAATGACACTGAACCAATCCAACTTGACGAAAAAGAGAACTAAGTAGTAATTCTTAGTATAACACGAGAAGGAGCGAACGTCCATCTAATTTTAAAGAAGGCTCCAACGAATTGGGTTACGAAGCCCGAGGCTTCTAGGGGACGTGAGGGTACTCTTGGTATCCCTCTGTGAGGCTGCAGAAGTTTCTCCTGGGCTCACAGAGGTTAAGGTCTGCGTTAGAAGAACCGAGGGTATGCCTTGGTTGCAATATATGGCAACCTAAAGACTAGGATGAACCAACGTGATTCGACGAGAAAACGGTAGCCCTGTGATAGCAACTCGTCGTCTACTATCCATCTTCAGTCAATCGAGATACGTGAAGAGGGAAGGCGGAGAACTCCTACAGACCATATACTTGCTATCTAGTTATGGTTGCGGATGGCCATGGGTTAGTGGGGCCATAAGGGGCCTGCGTATAGTTCTCATTTTTCAAGGTGTGTCTTTCATTAGTTGACGGAGGGGTCAAGTGGGACCATAGCCACTAGAATAAAAACAGACCTTAGCATCTGCATCGGCAAATATCTGAAAGCTCCCGACCGAGTTTCGTATTTCTAGAGTAGCCCTGACACGGAACTCGGGCAGCACATTACAGGACATGTGCATCTAGACAAGCGCTAACGATTCACGATACATGCGTGGGGAAAGTTTAGGAACATATACCACTCTAGGTAGTGTATCCTAGACTAAAGGGCAACGTTCAGTAGATAGCATGAACCCTAGATTAAATCTAGGTAATAAACAATAAATGTATGCTTGAAGGCAACCGAAACAACCAGGATTGGGATCACGTTAACATTACTAGTCGGGACACTAGTTAAATGGTGCAGAGACATAGAAACCATAATAACAAGTTAATAGCAAAGCGGAGAAAGTATTAAAGCATATCCAGTTTATCTTGTCTTAGCATGTCTTGTGTTAAACTTATCTTATCTTGTTGACCCTATCATCATGGTATTGTCTTGTATTCAGTTAATTCATGTCGTTTTGTTTTTCCCTGTTCACATGCTAGAAGTAACTGAACTTACCAGACTTTATGTCTGACCCAGTTTTCTTTCGTCTTCTTTTCTTCCGTCCCCCCCCCCCCCCGGTAGTTAAGGAGGGATAGTATAGCTCAGATTAGTTTTGGGACGGTTGCTCTTTTCAAGCTTGAAGATTCTTGGATACATCGGCTTTGGACTGCTATGGCTGGCTTATGATACATTGGGGAATATGAATGTATTTTTATGCTTCTTTATTTTGTAAGACAGATGATACTCTGATATTGGAAAACAATTGTTGTACCAATTATTTTATCAATAAAGTGAAGTTTTATTTTCCGCTGTTTTAATTTTGTCTGTCTTATAATTTATCTACATCTTTTACCCTAAAATGCTCCACAGAACTTAGTGCATTCCCTTTGTGAGTGACACTAACGGATGTGGGGTGTTACAAACTATCTCACGAACATAAATTGCTGCCAACCACGATGTTGTCCTCTTACTCTTAACTGGAATAAAGTGAGCGCTCTTAGTAAGTCTATCCACCACAACCCAGATTCTGGTGTTTCCATTCTTTGATCTGGGCAAACCATCTATGAAATCCATAAGACGCTCTCCTATTTCCACTACGAACCTCCAACGGATGAAGTAATCCACCGGGCTTCTTTTGCTTAGCTTTCACTTGCTGGCAAACTAAACATTGAGAAACAAATTCGGCCACATCTTTCTTCATCCCAGCCCAAAAGAAAACCCTCTTCATGTCCCTATACATCTTATCACCGCCTGGATGAAAAGTCATCTTATAATGGTGGGCTTCTTCTAGGACTGCCTTTATTAAGCTTCCAGTTTGAGGAACACAAAGCCTTCCATCTCGTCGCAACCACCCCTTTTCATCTATGGCATATCTACTGAGGTGACTAGAAGTCTCCCCTCTTCTGATCTTTTCCATGATGTCTAAATCTGTGGGTCACCTTGTTGCGAAGCTCCTATCTGATCCATAAGAGTTGGTCGTATCCCCAAAGATGCAAATAAATCAGCCAAAACCTCGATGGAGGGTCTAAAATCAAAAGCTGATATGAAATCCCAGTTCTTTCTTTCCACAAACAGAGGACTCAGGGCCATCCTCTGCCTACTTAGTGCGTCTTCCACCACATTACCCTTGCCAGGGGTATAAGCAATTTCAAAATCATAAGAAGCTAAGAACTCCATCCACCATTGTTGCCTTAAGTTGAGATCCTTCTGTGAGAATAGATACTTGAGAGATTTATGATCAGTGTATAATTCGAACCTTTCTCCCAGTAAATAATGACACCACGTCTTTAACGCGAATACTATGGCAGCTAGCTCTAGATCATGGGTGGGGTAGTTCTTCTCATGAACTCTCAACTGTCTACCCCTATAATATATTACTTTCCCTTCTTGCATCAGAACTGCACCAAGCCCTGTACCACACGCATCAGTGTAAACAATAAACACTTTACTTCCATTAAGCAAGGTCAAGGCTGGGGCTGTTATCAGAGCCCTCTTCAGTCGTTGGAAAGCAACGTTACAGTCTATGTCCCATGAAAATGCCAAATTCTTCTTTGTCAGCCTGGTGAGAGGGGCTGAGATCTTCGCGAATCCTTAATGAACTTCCTATAATAACCTTCCAACCAAAGAAAGCTCCTCACCTCGTTTGAATTTTTAGGAATCTTCCAATCTTGCACTGCAACCACCTTCGCGGGATCTACAGCTATCCTTTTTTTGGAGAATACATGCCCCAAGAATCTCACCTCCTTTCTCCAAAATTGGCATTTGGAGAATTTGATTTTAGCTAATGGTCACGGAGAGTTTTCAAAACTTCTCCCAAGTGCTGGGCATGTTCTTCTTCACTCTTGGAGAAGATCAAAGTATCATCAACAATGACAACGACAAATTTGTTTAGGAATTCCCGAAACACCCTAATCATCAAATCAACAAAATAGGCGGGTGCATTTGTCTACCCAAAAGGCATAACTAGCCATTCAAAGAAACCGCCCGGAGTTCTGAAAGCAGTATTATCTATGTTGTCCTCAGCCACACTCAACTGATGGAACCCCGTAGCCAAGTCCAACTGAGAAAATACCGAGGCACCAACAAGATGATCAAATAAATCATCAATCATTGAAAGCGGGTTCCTATTCTTCTTGGTGAGCTTATTCAACTCTTTATAGTCAACACACAAATGAAGAGAACCATCCACCTTAGTTGCAAATACTATTGGAGCACCCCATTCAGATATGCTTCGTCTGATAAACCCTTTCTCAAGTAGCTCACCTACTTGCTTACTCAGCTCCCTCCTTTCCTTTGGAGTTATATGGCGCACTGGTAATGCAACTGGCTTTGAATTGTCCACCAGATATATGCGGAAGTCGATCTCGTGCCTTGGAGGTAAACCCTGTACCTCATCAAAAACATCGAAATAATCTTGAACCACTAGAACAGATTTCAAATCATCTATAGATACATCTAGAGATTCTAGGAAGCTAAGCATAATAGACCCTTGGGGGTCACAAGAAACTTCGAGGGTCTTCCCATGAGAAGTCAAGAGTCTAACAACACTCCTCTCATAATCCAGAATGGCCCCGTACGTGGTAAGAAAATCCATTCCTAGAATCAACCTATAAACCCCAGCACATATGCGTCGCACTCAAAATCAACGCCTAACACAGATATTTTCAAACCCCGACAAATCATCGATAAATGAGCCGAACCACCAATGGGGTTTGAAACAACTACAGGATCTACTACGATACTAGTAATTAAATGCAGGGATTCAACCACAGAACTAGATGTAAACGAGTGTGAAGCGCCAGAATCAAAAAGTGTTCTAACTTGATGGTTTGAAAGAGAAACTAAACTTTCTACGTAAAATTTTCTACCTTTTTCAGGAAAACTGATCGCGAGAGCATGCACTTGCCCTCCAGAAGTTCCTGCTCTTTGACCTTGTCCCTGCGATCCCTGTTTGTTTGGGCACTCTTTAGAGAAGTGTCCGACCTCTCCGCAATTAAAGCAATTACCCTTTCTTCTCTTACAGTCTTTGATCAAGTGACCCTCCTTTCCACAATTGTGACATTTTCTCTTATCCCTGCCTTTGTCATCTTTTCCTCCTTTCTTCTGCTATTGTTGTTGCCCCTTCTTGGGCCATGCGTTCCTATTCTATGATGTCCCCTCAGCCTTTGCTTCCTTCTTTTCTCCCTTGTCCTCCTCATGCATTAGGGACATATCAACATGCTTTTCAAAAGTGGCTCCCATTGGAATATGGGACATGGCTAAACCATGCAGAGGCTCATTTAGCCCTTTAGCAAACCGCCAAGCCCTTTTGTGCGGTGTATCCACCAACTCTAACCCGAACCTTGCCAGCTGGTTGAACTTGTTCACATACTCCTTCACCGTCAAGTTTCCTTGTTTAAGTGCTAAGAACCTCTCCATCTGTATGCTTCTCTCAGCTTGGGAAAGAAATTTCATTTCAAATTTCTTTCTAAAATCTTCCCAAGTTTCCACCGGACGTCGAGCTTGAGTGACTTCCCACCAAAATGAGGCTTTGTCCTTCAGTAGCCAGGTGGCTAACTGAACCTTCCTTCTATCTCTGCTTCAAAGATTACGAATAAGTCCTCGGTCTCCTTAAGCCAATTTCGAGCTTCTACGAATGTCTCGTTCCCATGGAATTGATTCCCTCCCATTGCACGGAAGTCCTTGTAGATCTTGGCGAAGTAATATGCTCTTGGAGGGGGAGGAGAAGGAATGACTGGTGCAGCTGGGGAGGAACGTCTCTTTGGCCTTCGGTAGGCGCCGTGGCCTCCAAATACCTACGGAACCATATGGGTATTTTAATGCCCTCTGGGATATTAGGAATGTTTTGTTCCCCAGACATGCTGAAAAAAGAAAAAGGAAAGAATTTAGATAAAGGACCGAAGGATATTACATATGACTTCTTAGGGGAATATTTTCAAAATAGACTTTTCTTTTTGAAAATACTTTCTTTTAAAACCTTTTTGAAAAATAAAATTTCAAAAATTTTCATCTAATCTGGTAACCTTCAGCTCTGATACCAAGTGTGATACCCCACGTCTGTTAATGTCACTCACTAAGGGAATGCATTAAGTTTCGTGAAGCGTTATAGGTAAACAAACGCAGAATAATTACAAGACATATATAAATAAGATAGCAGCAGAAATTGAATTTTTATCTTCTGTCTTGCACCGTCAGAGTACATAAGTACATAAAAAGCATAATTCCCCAATTAAAAGAGTTAATCCATAGTAGAGACAAGAACTTGAGCCATACTTCAGAAGTAGCTCCTAGCAAGATGATATCTGAGTCCTGACTAAGCCTGAGTGTTTCCTCCCTGAGAACTTGGAGGGAGGGGGGAGGAACGAAGAAATAAGGAAAAACAAAAGGGTCAGACATAAAGTTTGGCGAGTCTAGTTACTTTTAGCCAGTAAATAAATAAAAGTAACATGATAGGCATATAAAGTGGATATGAGAGATCACTACATAAATGGAAGGTGTGACAAGGTATATGTGGTAAGTTGTATACACTTCTTTAACGATTACTCTGCACTATTACTAGTATAACTAAAATGAGATGATCCCTTCCACTATAAGTTGGTTGACTTAGGGCATACGTCCGAGTGTACCCTAACCACTACCCTAATTGATCGGCTCCCTACTCCGTAGATATTCTATGCTGGCCCCACAGTAGGAGGTATCACTTCCTAAAGTAGCAACCCTTCATTTTCCATGATGTGCACAACCATATCTACTGGTGTCACGGTCGTCTTATCCCACTCTGCCCGGCTCATGCACGCACATGGCCCGGTCGGTTTGTGCCTCCTACACCATCCGTCTCGTTTGGATCTCTTATAATCAATCAGTAAGCCTGTCCCTTCTCCGCCTAGCACGAAGTACTTTATTTGATACCTTCTCCGGGTTACTGACTGAAATGGGTCGCACACAATATGATACAAGCTCTCCCCTTTGTCTTGTATCCCCACTAGGTTTATCACTGACTATGTATACCCCTAGGTGTCTTTAATTACATAGCCCTATGCTAGTTATGCTTACCCTAAAGGGTGTCTTTAATTACATAACTTTATTATACTTTCCACCGGTTATGTATACCACTAGGTGTCTTTAATTACATAACCTTATTGGGTTAAGTTCGTGGGCCTATATTTAAATATTACCCACCCCCTCTAATTTACTTAACCCACCCACTACCCATCCAATTTTACTTAACCCTAACTTAAGTTCATAATCATACAATCCTTATAGATTAAATTAGGTTAAGTAGTCCAATTCATTACCATGTCCAATTATGGTTATAATGGGGTAGACCTCCCATATTAGTCCTACAACGTTTGGATGCTGGATATGCCGGTCGGGTCCGGGCAGTCTTATTCCACAATTGGGTCTAACCTCGTGTCTTAGCCTGATTCATATTTTCACACTTAGACCTCTCACATTAGTGGCTGCTGGATATGTCGGTCGGGTCTGGGCAGACTTCCACCAGTAATGCAACCTAACCTCATGTCATAAGTGCAATTACAATTCCTAATTGTAATTACTAGACATTCCATTTTTAATTAGTTAATTAATTAATCCTTTCCCTTTATAAGTGTTAATGCCCACTTTATCCAATAATTTGAATTATATGCCCAAAAATGTTCATATTCAAATTATGTAAATATTAACCCTTTTCCCTCGTTCCCTAACTAGCATACTCATAAACTGGCGGCATGACTAGGCTAGATAATAGCCTAGTCATAAACGATAAAAAGGAAAATAATGGGAACATACCTAAAGTGATCGTCATGGCATAAACATAAACTAGCATGATAATAAGGTGAATGGACATGTAATTAGCATCGTAAGAAGGAAGACATAAAAATGATGAGCTGGTGGTATTCAATTGATTCTAACATTACTATGATGTCACAATAAGCATAGTAAGATCTAAATTAGCAATTTAGATGTCCAATTGGATTAGGTCTAACATGATAATACAAGGTGATAAATTAGATCACCTAATTCAGATCTAGAGGTTAAAGTAGATCTAACACTATTAAAGTGACACAATAACATGTTTAGATCTAAATATGAGTTCACATGTCCAATTTACAACTTATCTAAGTTGATCGCAATATGACAGGTGAAAGGTGATTTACATAAAGAATTGGATCTAACCAATGTTGCAACTGTCCAATTTAACAGATGTACATTCACCACAATATAGTTACAAGTCAAGATCCACATATGTAACATAATAGAATAATCACAGTTGCATTAGATCTAAAAGTTTAGACCTATTATGACATAGTATAAATTTAACAATAGCATAGATCCATAGTTTACACTATATCCAATCCACAGTCTTTCACAATTTACTTTTATTTATCTTAACCTAAAAGCAACTAGAAACTCATAGCGTTAGGTTTAAAGAATTGAGAAAGAATGGATCATGAATTTCTAAATTTGATTTGCAAAGTAAGTTGTTGTAGAAAACAGTTCCGTCTCAGTTCGCACCCCGGCAATATATGGCCTCAATGATTTCTAATGAAGAAAATAGGAGAATAGGACACATATATATATAGCTTCTAGACCCCCTAAAACCGAGTGCCACATCAGCCCTAGGGGTGTCGACACCCCTATAGGTGGGTCGACTCATAGGTCGACACCACTTAAGGGGGGTCGACCCCCTAGAGTGGGATTTTTTCCGCCTTATCGAATTTTCAAATTCGAACTGTTCTGGATAAAATTCTGACTCATCTCTGACTTATGCGTATATATATAGTCTTTCTGTGCGTATATAAACTTAAAACCTTCATAACTTCTTCATACGGTGTCCGTTTTACGCAAACCAAATGTCTATCTTGACCAGAATTTCGAGACGGACGCAATGGTGCAGTCCGTTTCCTCTAATTCTAAATATTAAATTAATTATTATTTAATTTATCCTCTTTTAGTGTTGTTAAAAATTCGGGGTGTTACAAGTAAGCTTCATCAGAAGGTCCTGCGATAAACCAAATTTCCGATCTTTGATATTCGATACTTAACACATCCATGATGTTTATGTATCGCAAAATCAAGTACCGCAAACTCGATTCATCGGGGTTTTATCAGAGCAAACATAGCTGAACAAAACAAACATAATATTCAATATATATCTTCACAGCAGAATCTTTTACAGTGGAAACATTTATATTATCTGAGATAAACATATCCTTACATCATCAATCGATCCATATACATCTAAGTATAGAGTATAATATGTCCTGCCATCCGACAAAGAACTCCATCTTTTCTGAATCAACTGGAAACTCGTCATCCACCTGCTTAAACCTGAAACACACACTCGGATCTGACCCGAGTGAACAAAACTCGGGTCAGGCTTGGATTGACCAGTTCAAAACTAGATAACAAACCATGACTCATATCATACAATCATCAACGACGATTCAAAATTTCGAAATTCATGCTTTTGTAAAATGAACCTATTATATGACTCAAGTCCTATCACACAATGCAACGCATACCAGAGGATAGAGTTTTACCTTGTAATAACCAAACATGCTTGATATTCTTAAAACAAAATTTTTGATATTATTATTATATTCTAGGCATGGAAAACAATTTCGAAAGTAAATGTATCAATCTTAGCTTGCATAATGCCCCATCCCATTATGTTAGCTATTAGGTTACAAATGAAAACATAGGCTCGTATTGGAAGTTGGATGCCAACAATGACCAAGCCAAAGGATCATCCTTAGCTGTTCAGAACATCTCTAGCAAGATTCCTCAAGACTAACACGCATGTGATCCTTTGGATTGGTAGAGCCGGTCAGCAATAATGGACCGATTGGAATCTTTCTTGAACATAACGTTCCCAGGTCGTATTTGACCGTCGTCCGAGGCACCTCGATCTATCATCCACATAAGTACATCTTCCTGGGCTCCATACCATGTGGCATCACTTTTCAGCTACAAGGAAACATCGATCCATATTTCCACAGTCTGTCACCCTATTTTCGTCCATTCATTGGTTGTGAGGTTCTAGTGTTGTGTTTCAACATAAAGCTATGCTATATTAGTCATGCTTTGATCGTCATCTACAAATCTATGCTTTGCAGCGGAAACTTTGATCGGCTCAACACTTAGTATGCCACATTTTCAATTCACAACATATAATCGGTGTATATTAATATATAACCCTTTGAGTACATAATTCTCAGAGGAGGGTGTTAAAATAAAAGAGTAAATTATCCACCACCAACTGATATAACATCAATAGAAGCCAATCGGTTATGTTGTAAAATAGAACGTCAGACACACATCCATTTACAAGTCCGTTCTTGTTTTGAACGAAACCGAAGACGCTTTATTCCACGACCCCATCTGGGTGCGAAAGCCCTTGCAACCCAAATTTCTCCAAGTATGGTTAGATTGCCTTCACAATATAACCCCATGATTGGGTGGCCTACCCGAGGCATCGCCAAGCAATCCTTCTGATGTGAAGGTCTCCGGTCTTCAATCATAGTCAATACCGTTTTCACTACATCGTATAGTTATTCATAATGGGTCGAAACCCAATCATTCAATAACTATCACATCTTTCAAATCAATTAAGATATACAATATCGCATGGGTCTTATTCATTTTGGGAATATTCTTTTACTCAAATCATTCTTTACATTTGGGAATTACTCCCACAAATCTTATCAAAGACTCGTACACTTTAACCTTTTGTTTAAATCTTTCCTCAATCTCATCGCTTACGCGAAAACGCGCTTATCTTTTTGAAAGCTATTATTAACTCATTCCCATTATCGTTGTTAGGAAAAACTCTTTCATTCAGATCCTATAATCAAATTAAATAAAGATTTCTTTTCAACTCATTATGGAAAATTATCTTTTCCTTTACATGGGTTAAAGAACAAACGTTATTTAAAATATCATTCATGATAAACCAAAATCATACTTCCATTAGAAATGGAATCTTCATGGAAATCAAATCAGATTATAATTGATATAAATTCCCGTATCTGACTAATATTATAAGCGGAATAATGGCAAAACCTTTTACATTCCTTAAATAGTAAATGTCTTTATCCATGGAGACCTGTCTCGATTATCACTAAATCGATTTCCATTTAATTCCAATTTAATTTATTAATTGGAAATCTGAACTTTGGAAAACTCGTTTAATCTTAATTAAAAGATTAATCCCATAAACTTCATCCTTCACTGGGTTGAAAAAAGATGTTGTAGAAGACACCATTCATGACAAAACCCAAACCAATTGATATTAAATATAAGAATTCAAACAGAATTATATCAACTTATATTCAACACCAATTCTCGTAATCAATGAATATTATAAATGGAATAACAATATAAATATCTTTCAAATTCTATCAAAATCCAATTTTTATTCAAAGTGGAAATCTTTTCTAAATCAAAAGATTTATCTAAACACTTTTTTCAAAGTATGGTTATATTTCATAAACCAAATAATTTAAGTTTATTAGAGTTAAATTCATAAAACGTCGTTTTACCGTATTCAACTGGTTAGGCTGGAAACAGGAATATCTAAAATATAGTTCGAAGCTTCATATTTCTTTTCCAAATCATATTGAAATCATTAATTATGATTTATCATAATTTTTCCATGTTTTTAATAATTTAAAAAGAGCTTATTTCATTAAAATCAGTTTTCGGATCACTAACGGCACTAGCGTTGTTTTTATTTAAATTTGATATGAACTTATCTTAAAATCTAGCCGTTGGATTTTAAAACTTTACATTTCATTGGAAAGCTCTTTTCATTTCGAACTTACATTTTTTTTGGGGAAATTTCACGGTCGGATCTCCCGATATGTCAATTTAAAGCCAGTAGTCAAAATTCGCGAACTACCGCTGTGCGACGAGTTCTATTTTGATCAAACTTTGATTATAATTAAAAATCGAATCGAATTACTTCTAAAATTGTTTATTTATTATATAAAACATATATAATAATTTTCGGGAACTGTATATTTCAAATTTCACTTAAAAATCAAATATTCCATTAAATGACTATTATAATATTATTTTATTATTATAATAATAATTTTCAAAACTTCTCTGTTTGAGCTCAAATTTTCCAGAAGCCTATTATAAATATAAATAAGATAGTTTTTAAAAAGAAATCTTGTTAAAACATTTCCTCGATACCCGTAACCGTACTTCACTTTTCCCAGCTGTTATTCACTTTGAAATAGAATTTAAAACATGTCTTAATTGTTTGAAGAATTCTTCAGATCAGTTTTCGATTTTTATGAAAACTATTTGTAATCATTTAATCTAGGTTTGCAAATAGTTTCGGATTTAAAATTTAAAATTTTATTTTTCATTCAATTTTTTATTAATAAAATATACAATTGATTCCCAGTTTGGAATAAAACTCAATTAATAACCATATAATTCAACTTATATGGACTCAAAATATCACAAACACTCGACTAACATTGTTAGTCATCAATAAACATATTATGGCCTTGTCATTCTAAGTGTCACAGTTATCAATACTTAATCACCATTCTAAACCATTGTTCAACCAAATTATTAGCGGTCTTTGATAATTGATTAGATATTATTTTCTAGCCAATCCATATCAAAGCACACACCACCATACAACTTATAAAATTGTATACCCATGTCCTGTTTATATTGATAAAAGTCGCACTAATATAAATCAATGTTTATTATTCATTTCCTATACTTATTTGATCAAGTAATTGTTTCAACTACCATTTTCACTACACACACACACACACACACACACACACACACACACATATATATATATATATACACACATACACACACCATTTTGGATACATTAAATTATTCAAAACTCATTGCTACTTGCTCAATCACTTAGCAACCCAAATGTTAAGTTGCAAATATTTATTTTCCAACCAATGTACATGCAACATTGCAATCAAGTTATAAACCAATTCAACCAACCATTTTGTTTTCGAGTTCCAAATCACTTACATCAACAAATAAATTACTAATCCAATGTCAACAATTCATATCCATATTCTAACCATAAAAAACATCAAGCACCAACGCATATAATTTACTTGCAAACCAACATACAACATCAACAACTATTATATAATCATATTAATTCAAACGTGAGATAGAATTGCTCACCATTACTATTCGACTCTGTCTAACTTTAATTTGAGGACGTCTTAACGATTTCGAACAATTTCGGCAGCCTCCCGGCAATACTGGAGTTTTTTTGAAAAATAAATCGATAGGGGTTCGACGCTATGGAGTTCTATATAATAACAGCGAATAAATGGATAGTTTTTTTTGTTTGAGGTGGAAAAAGGGCTAGGTCTTAGGCTATCAGGGTCAAGTTTTAAGGGGTGGGTCCCGTGGGTCTGGTGTTGGGCTGCAGGCGGTGTTGGTGGGGCCCTGGGGCGGAAGTAGGAGGTGAAAGGAAGAGGATGTTGACTTTTTTGGTTTTGTAGAGGTGTAGGTGCTTTTGGGGAGGAGATGGGCCCACAGCCTGGTGCTGGCGATTTGTGACACCCCACGTTCGTTAATGTCACTCACAAAGGGAATGCATTAAGTTTCGTGAAGCGTTATAGGTAACAAATACAAAATATTACAAGATAGATATAAATTTTTTGCAGTGGAAATAAACAACTTTATTAATCATAAGATAACGTGATCCAAAACATCATTTGTTTGAATATAAAAACCCATTACAACATAAAAGTCACTGTCTTGTACTTCAGGAATATCACAGTATATAAAAGAAAGAAAATTCCCCAAGAACAAAATATGGCCATAGCAAAAAGGATAGGAGCTTGATCCATACATATCAGCAACTCCAGCAAAATAAGTAGAATCACGATCAAGCCTATGTGTTTCCTCCCTGAGAACCTGGATGGGGGAGGGAACGGAAGAAAGAAGGAAAACAAAAGTGTCAGACATTAAGTCTGGCGAGTCTAGTTACTTTTAGCCAGTAAATAAATAAAAGTAACATGATAGGCGTACAAAGTGGATAAGAGAGATCACTACACAAATGGTAGGTATGACAAGGTAAACAGGACAATAGGATATAATAGATAGCGCTTCTTAATACTTTCCTTGCTCTACACTAATACTAGTATAACAGATATGTAATAGGACTACATACTTCCCAATTGCTTAACAAAAACAGGATGATCACAACAGAAACATAATGGTAGTTTTAGGTGTACTCAAGTAACGAGTTTTAACCCCAAACTGAACTAGTACCTAAATATAAATAACGGGTGTTAGCCCAGACAGAAACACAGGTATCCCACGGAAATAGACATGACTAGATGTACCCTATTTACTACCCCCAATCGATCGGCTTCCTATTCCGTAGATACCGTGTGTTGGCCCCACAGTAGGGTGTATCGCTCCCTAAAGTGGCAATCCTTTATTTTCCAGATGTGCAAAACTATATCTACTGAAGTCACAACGTCTTATCTTCCCCAGCAGGCGGAGTCATGCACGCACATGACCCCGTTGGAACGCGCCGTCAACACCGCCTCCACGTTTGGATCTCTTACAATCAACTCAGTAAGCGTGCCCCACTCCGACCTAGTTCTGAGTACTCGTTTGATACCTATTTAAGGGTTACTGACTGAAATGGGTCCCACATAAGATGATGCAAGTCTCCCCTTTGTCTTGCATCCCCACTACTAGGTATTCAACTGGTTATGTTTACCTAAAAGGTGTCTTTAATTACATAACCTTATCAGGTTAAGTTTGTGGGTCTATACATACTAATATTACCCACCTACCGAAGATTTACTTAACCCTCCCACTTATATTCAGCCAAGTTTACTTAACTCCCAACTTAAATTTAAGTTCATATAATCCCTATGGATTAACTTAGGTTAAGTAGTCCAATTCATTACCATGTCCATTTATGGTTATAATAGGCTAGACCTCCCACATTAGGCCTACAACATGTGGATGCTGGATATGTCGGTCGGGTCCGGGCAGTCTTATTCCACAGTTGCACCTAACCTCGTGTTTTAGCCCAATTTGTATTTACGTTCTTAGACCTCCCACATTAGGTTCAACATTAGTGGCTGCTGGATATGCCGGTCGGGTTCGGGCAAACTTCCACCACTAATGTAACCTAACCTCGTGTCAGAAGTACAATACAATTCCTAATTGTAATTACTAAACATTCCATTTTTGATAAATTAATTAATTAATCCTTTCCTTTTATAGGTGACAATACCTATTTTACTGATAATTTGAATTACATATCAATTCATTTAAAGATTACATGCCAATTATAAATCCCTATTCCCCCGTTTCCTTCTCTAATATATTCGCACGTATTTTGGCAACATCTAGGCTAATAGGTAGTCTAGCCATAACAATGAAAAAGGGAATATGATAGAGGTGATAGTTTCAACATATATTGGCATAAAATACTAGCATGATAACAAAGTGGATGGACATGTAATTAACATCATATCAAGGTGAACATACATATTGTCATGGACATGTAATCATCATCATAACGGGATCTAACATATATATTGCTTTAGATCTACATAAAATGTCCACATGCTTTAGATCTAATAGATTAAATTAGATCTAATGTAAATAAAGGTTTAGATCTACGTGTTTATAAATAGATCTACCCAAATCCACATCATAGAGATTACAATTAAGATAAAGGTGTGGACCCAATCCTAATCAATTCAAGGTGGCATATGTTTATGGTTCACATAAATGATTTGATCTATCCAAATGAAAAAATAACATACTAGAACAACCACAATTCAATTGGATCTCGAGGGATAGATCTATCATAGCATAAGATATGATCATAAAATGGATCTAGCATAAAACATGATCATAAAGTAGATCTAGCATAAAACATGATCATAAAGTAGATCTAGCATAGAACATGACAATAACATGTTTAAATCTAAATATATCCAACTTACAACATACCTAAGTTGATCGCAACATGAAAGGTGATTTACATACAAAATTAGATGTAACACCCCGTATTTTCCAAGAATTTTAAAGTAACGAATAAAAGAATACTTAATTGTAAAAGAAGAATTAAGGGAAACGGGTTACGCCATTGCGTTCGTCTCGGAATTCTGCTTGAGATAGAGCCCGAGTTTGCATAAATCGGACTCCGTATGATGAGGTTACGGAGTTCAAAAAATTTCAAGTTTAAACAGAAATTAAATTAAAATAATAATTAAGAGTCAAAATAGTTCAAAATTCGAAAATTCAGTCAGAGCGGCCTGAGCGGGAAATATCCCGCTCAGGGGTGACGACCACCCCCAAGAGGAGTCGACATAAGTGTCGACCCCCCTATAGGGGAGTCGACATAGGTGTTGACCCCCTGTAGGGAGTCGACCCCTTTTTGAACTTGTTCCAGTGACGATTTCTGAGTCATTAGGGCATATGTAGGAGATTTATGGTTGGCTCTCTATGATTTGAATGGCCCTGATTACTCCTAGGTTGATCTAATGACTCATATTAATCTAAACTTCTATATAATCACCTCAAACCTGAACCCAAGACCTCATAATTTCATTCCATGAAGCCATCATGCCGTCCATCTCCAAACTAGCATAGCCACCATTCTTCTCCAAACTAGAAATCAAGTTAGAAAGCTCCAAACCAAATCCAAATTAGAAAATCAAACGTCTACATCAAAGGATTAGCTTTATAAATTCAGAAATCAGATCCCAGAATACAAGATCCATTCTTTTCTGTAAGTTCACGTTATTTCAAACGTGAATACCTGATTGTAATCTTGACATGTAATAAAATGAATCAAGATCTATGCCTGATTTTAAGATAATCTTTTCAGTTTTTTCCCCATCCTTTTATTGAATCTATGTCTTTACATGCATTTGAGGTTATTTTGTTGATTAAATCAGGCCTATCTTTGTTGTACATCAGGTTTATAATCCTTTTGGGTTCATGATGTTATTCTTATTCCAACGATAATGATTGTATCAGTTTATTCAAGAATCTATCTTTGTTGGATCTAAATTTCCTGTATTAGGTCTGTTGTTACATGCCTATTTTCTACCTATTCTTATTTTATGCTCCTTCTCTCTCTTCCCCTATCTCCTTTTTCTTTTATGAAGCTGGGTTACCTTCGAACCTCGGCTGAAATCGCGAAATACGAACGATTGGAATACGTGGGATATTTGGGTATAACCTATTTTGGTGAAATAATTGGGCATAACATATTCGGTGAAATTGTTGGTATAACTTGTAAATGATATTGGGGCATTATCATTATAACTGCAAGTTTGGGTTAATTGGCTTGTGAATCAAGTTTTGGGGCATAATCGATATTGTTGCGAACATGGGGTAAATTGAAATATTAAATCTAGATTGGGCGTAAACTGTAAATTGAAATATTAAATCTAGATTGGGCATAACTATTGGTTGGGACACCAAACATAATGTATATTCTGATTTTGGGGCATGACTATTATTGCAAATTTGGGAAGATTGGGTGTAGCCTATTTTGATTAATAACTTGTAATCGAAATTGTTGGGCATAACTTGAGAATTGAAACATGACTAGTTTTGTGAAATTGGGATAATTAACATATAAAATCTAGACTTGGACATGTACGATAAATATGTAAATTGGCTAATAGATGAACATGCCTAACCCGAGGTTACATTGAGTTGTGGTGTAAAACTGCCCGGAACCGCCCAACACATCCAGTAACCGCAACAACACAGATCTAATGTGAGAGGTTAGCGTATTTAGCCTAAAACCCGAGGTTAGAATGAGTTTGTGGTAGAAGTCTGCCCGGAACCGCCCGGCACATACAGCAACCGCAAACAACAGTTCTAATATGAGAGGTTAAGGCATGAATGAATAAATTAATAATAATAAACAGACATGCTAAGAATGGTAAGGTTAAGTAACATATGTATAAGCGAAACTTAACCAATACAACATGTTAATTAGACAAGTAGGTGAGGTCAAGTAAATTTAGAACACTTAGCCGTTATAACATGTTAATTAGACAAGAAGGTGGGGTTAAGTAAATTTAGAACACTTAACCATTATAACATGTTAATTAGACAAGTGAGCAGGGTTAAGTTAACCAATATAACATGATGTGTGGAAGGGTTAAGTAACACAATAAGGAAATACTGAACCAAGGTAACATGACATGTGGGTGGGTTAAGTTAACTCGACTGGATTGATGACACTTAGCCAATACAACATGATGAATGGGTGGGTTAAGTTAACTTGAATTGATTGATGACACTTAACCAATATTTCAAAATGGATAGGGTTAAGGGAAGCTTAACCAATAATACGTATGGAATTGATAAGGGGAAGGGTTAAGTAAATCTTGGGTAAGTGGGCAATATTAATATATATAGGCCCACAAACTTAACCGTTATATAAACGTGCATGAATCAGTGGGAAGGTTAAGTAACATATGAATAGGCAACACTTACCAGTACAACATGTTAATTAAGCAAATGGGTGGGGTTAAGTTAAATTGGGAACACTTAACCATTATAACATGTTGATTAGGAAACCCTAGTAATGGGGACCCATTTCAGCAGTAACCCACATAGATGTATCATGGTACCCTGAACTAGGCAGGGTGGGGCACGATTACTGGGCTAATTATAAGCGGTCAAAATAACGGCGGGTGGTGCAGCAGTGTAGGTCTTGACGGAGTACGGGCATGCACCTGCTTCGGAGCGGGAAAAGCAGGCACTGGGCATCAGTAGTATACGCTGTGCATCTTGAATTTGTGTCAGTTTTCCACCATAGGAATTGATACACCCCATGGTGGGATCGACACAGGTATCTACATACAAGCGGGGTCGAATGACACAAGTAATGAATACATACAAGTTTGGGAGCCGATCGATAGGGTAGTAAGGGTACATCTAACATATCCATGGCAATTAGGCTGATTGAGGTAAGATCCTCATACTAGACGTACACCTGAAGGCTACCACAATTGCGGGGTTGAGATCAACTTATTATTTAACACAGGATACTAGTTGGGACACTAGTAGGGAATACAAATCATTCTATAAAAGACACTAGTTAGGATACTAGTTGGGTGGTGCAGAGAAAATAGGAAATCAGAGAAAGAACCGAAGCACATTCAATGTATCTTGCCTTGTCATATCGAATAGTGTGGTGTAGGAAATATCTTAATAGTTAGAAGCGCAACCATCATATCCTATTTATCTTGTGTACCTTGTCATATGTAGCGCTCATCATTTGTTGTCTTGCTATGCTTATTATCATGGTTATGTCTTGTATCCAGTTTATTCATGTCATGACGCTTTTACCTATTTACATTCTGAAAATCACTGGACTTACCAGACTTATGTTTGACCTAGTTTGTTTCGCCCCTTTTCTTCCACTTCCCCTCCAGGTTCACAGGGAGGGAATATTACCACTTAGCTCAGTTTTCTTTCCATGCTCGAAGATAGTCGATGTATAGCTCTGAACTCTCTTTTTCCACTGATATCGCTGGTCATTCTTTATTGGGGAATATCAAGGTCATCTTATGCTTCTTTATTTTGTTAAACAAGACAAATGCTTTGTTGTTATGGGTATTGGTGTTGAAAAACAATCTTTGTACAAGTTGTTTACCAAGTCGTTGTTTTATCAATAAGGCAAAGTTTAATTTATTTTCTGCTGTATAAATTTTGTCTATTTCGTAATTTATCTGTTCTATACACTTATGACGCTCCACTGAAGTTAATGCATTCCCTGTGAGAGAGACCTTAACGGAGGTGGGGTGCTACACGTGGTATCAGAGCTGAAGGTTACCAGAAAAGATAAAGAATTTTGAAACCCGTTTTCATAAGCATTTTTATAAAGAAGTATTTTCAAAAACATGTTTTAAAGAAGTGTTTTCCAAGAGAAAAGTATTGTTTTTAAAAGGCATATTCCCCATAGCCATATGCACTACCTTTCTATTATCTACTTGAATCGCCTCTTCCTTTCTTTTCACCATAGTTTCGTAGGCATATGGCACATGTCGAGGGCGAAGTAGTGCCCAACCTCCATCTGTAGCCGCAGTAGCTTCACCAGCGGCAAATCTTCTTTCAAGCTTTGTAGGTTTCCGTGCGATGGAGGTAGTTTTGAGAAACTTGTCAACAAGCTGCACAAGGATAATAAGGATGAGAATAAGGGAGTTTGGGCCAAAGAGCACAAGCCCAAGGATAAGAAGCTGGTTGATATGTGTAACACCCCACGTCCGTTAGTGTCACTCACAAAGGGAATGCACTAAGTTCTGTGGAGCATTTAGGGTAAAAGATGCAGATAAATTACAAGACAGACAGAAATTAAACAGCGGAAATTAAAACTTTGCTTTATTGATAAAATAGTTTGTACAAAGATTTCTTTACAATATCAGAGTATCATCTGTCTTACAAAATAAAGAAGCATAAAACAATATTTATATTCCCCAGTTTTAGCAAGAGACAGCCATAAAATCTGAAAAGAGAGTCCAAGCAAAACTTCGACAAATCTTCAAGCTGGGAAAGAGTGACTGTCCAACTTAACCTGAGCTATACTATTCCCTCCTTTACTACCTGGGGGGGGGGGTGGTACGGAAGAAAAGAAAGCGAAAGAAAAACAGAGTCAGACATAAAGCCTGAGTAAGTTCAGTAACTTCTAGCATGTGAACATGGAAAACAGAACGACATGAATTAACAGAATACAAGATAACACCATGATGATAGGGTTGGCAAGATTTGACAAGATAAACACAAGATATGCTAAGATAAGATAAACTGGATATGCTCTAATACTTTCGCCGCTTCGCTATTTCCTTATTATACTGGTTTCTATATCTCTGCACCACCTAACTAATGTCCCAACTAGTAACGATAACGTGATCCCAATTTCTGTATTTTCCATCGCCTTCAGGCATACATTTATTGTTTATTACCTAGATTTAATCTAGGGTTTTCTATCAAGTGCTTCCTAGATTCAACTAGAGTTTTTCGCTATCTGCTGAACGCTTTTCGGATTCAGGATTTTTGCCACCTAGTTCAACTAGGAATTATGCTACCTGGTCGAACGATGCCCCCAAGTCTTAGGACACACTACCTAAAGTGGTATATGTTCCTATACTTCCCCACACATGTATCGTGAATCGTTATTGCTTGTCTAGATGCACATGTCCTGTAATGTGCGACCCGAGTCCTGTGTCAGGGCAAATCAAGGAATAAAGAACTCGGTCGGGAGCTTTCAGATATCTGCCGATGCAGATGCTAAGGTCTGTTTTTATTCCAGTGGCTATGGTCCCACTTGACCCCTACCTCAACTAATGAAAGGCACACCTTGTAAAATGAGAACTATACGCCGACCCCCGGTGCCCCACTATCCTATGGCCACCCTCACCCATAACTAGATAGCAAGTATATGGTCTTTTGGAGTTCTCCGCCTTTCCGCTTCACGTATCTCGATTGACTGAAGATGGATGGTAGATGACGAGTTGCTATCACAAGGCTACCGTTTTCTCGCCGAACCACGCCGGTCCATCCTAGTCTTTAGGTTGCCATATATTGCAACCAAGGCATACCCCTGGTTCTTCTACGCAGACCATAACCTCTGTGTGCCCAGGCGGTTCATCTGCAGCCTCACAGAGGGATACCAAGAGTACCCTCACGTCCCCTCGAAGCCCCGGGCTTCGTAACCCAATTCGTTGGAGCCTCCTTTTTACTCAGACGGACATTCGCTCCTTCCCGTGTTATACTAAGAATTACTACTTAGTTTTACTAACTAAGATTTACCACTTAGTTTCCAGAATCGTTGTTTTCTTAACTAAGGTTTACTACTTAGTTCTCTTTCCCATCAATTTGGATTGGTTAAGTGTCATTAGTCAATTCAAGCTAACTTAACCCCCTTCATTTATCCTGTTAAACTGGTTAAGTGTTATCAGTAATTCATGTTGACTTAACCCCACCACAAACCAAGTTATATTGGTTAAGTATTTCGTAATAATTAACCCTACCCATTCACCTTGTATTGGTTAAGTGTTCCTTTTTAACTTAACCTTGCCCGTCTGTTTTAACTAACATGTTATTAATGGTTAAGTATTATCCCTTCACGTTTTAGACTTAACCCTATTCCTTTATCACAATCTGATGGTTAAGTGTTCAAGTTACTTAACCCTATGGTCTAGCCCAGCTAACATATCAAATTGGCTAAGTGTATTAAACTTTACTTAACCCCAACCTCTAGTCTAGTTAACATGTCAATTTGGCTAAGTGTATTAACTTTACTTAACCCCACCTTCTAGTCTAGTTAACATGTTAATTTGGCTAAGTGTATTAACTTTACTTAACCCCACCTCCTAGTCTAGTTAACATGTTAATTTGGCTAAGTGTATTAACTTTACTAAACCCCACCTTCTAGTCTAGTTAACATGTTAATTTGGCTAAGTGTTTCCTTAGTTACTTAACCCCTACAAATCTTGTCTTGATACCATGTGAAGTTGGTTAAGTGTCCCTATGGACTTAGCCCTCCCATCCTAGCTTAACTGTGTTAAATTGGTTAAGTGTTCCTATGGACTTAATCCTCCCATTCTAGCTTAACTGTATGGCCCTAACCCCACCCACCAGTCTGGTTATCATGTTGAATTGGTTAAGTGTCTTAGTGAACTTAACTCTACCATTCTTGTTCTAGATTTAATTAAATAGATTAAAGCCACGACCACACACATTAGACAGATATTGTTGCAATTGCTGGATGTGTCGGTTGGTTCCGGGCATATTTACATCGCAACTTAGTCTAACCTCGGGTTAGGCCTATTCGTGTTTTCTAGTTCAAAGGGTTTTGATTAATTTTCAAATCAGGTTTTGAAAGTAACCATCCCGTCCGTCGAATCAGTTAGGGATAGCCAGGGAGAGCAGGAAACTTGTATTTTCCAAACTCAAGCCTAGACACTATCCTCTCTGTCACCCTAGAACTTTCTGGTGTACCATTAAAAGAGATGTCGTTAATAAACCTTTAATTTGCCTTTCCTTATTTAGGACAAATTATATAAGTAAATTAATCCTAATTTACTTATTTCCCAATTACTCTTTTAATGTAAATTGTCTACATTTATCCTTATGGCCCATTTCCCCCTCTAAATCATATCTATGCTTTTTGGTATGTAAACTATACCGAATTAAGTGTCACTAACCATGATTTTGCTAAACCTGCCAATTACTCGCAATTATGGCCCATTTCAAATTTATGCCAATATACTTACCGTGCCAAATTAGCTAATCCAATTCCGATTCAACATTCTAATTTACGTCAAACTAGACTTATTACTCTAGTTCACTATTCATGTAAATGCTAGATTTACACGTCAATACTAGATTCAAATTACACATCTTATAATTCATGTCAAATTTATCCAATTTGCATTTCTATGAACATGATATAATACATGTTCCCAATTTATGCCAATTTCCAAGTTAAACTACGTTTTTAGTAAATTTCATATTTTGCCCAAACCGCATTCCCACCGTTCGTATAATCGTGATTCAGTCTAGATTATAAATAAAGCTGGTTCGTAGAAAATAGGGAATGAACCAAAGAAAGACATACTAACTGGCATAAAAAGGTTGAATAATGACGTCGGTTCAAGAACTTGGGTAGACCTAACTTAATAGGTAAATTCCCAAGGTCTAAAACCAAAGATAGACAGAATAGAGACGCAGGTTCAAGAACATGGGTAGACCTAACTTAATAGGTAAATTCCCAAGGTCTAAAACCAAAGATAACCAAGAATAGACAGAATAGATGATCAGGTTTAAACCCAATTTCATAGTCACAAAACTTAGGCAACACTTTCCTAGTCATGAATCACAGGTGTTTAATCACAGATGTCCTTGTTATGACATAGGCAATAGTTTATATTTCCTAATCAAAGGCATAGGCTTAGTCAAGGAAATAATCCTCATAGTCACAGTCATAGGCAATGTTCATAGTCATAGGCAATGTCCATAGTCATAGGCAATGGTTTTAAGGTCCATAGTTTCATAGTCACGGTCTTATTTGTCCTCGAATCATAACAGTTCTTAATTAGGTTCAAGAGTATAGGCACTGATTCGAATAGAGAGAGAGATTTGGCATATTCTTTTATTCATTTAACTTCATGTCACGAACGGAGAAAAACGTTCAAAAATAGAAATAACTGACTTACAGAGATTAGATTAGAATAGAAAGATGGCGTTGCTATGATTCGTAGGTAAACAGTCGTTTGAACCTCTTCTTGAATCCTAGCTTGACTTGAACCCCTTCTTGATATCTTTAGCAGCATTTCCTCGTCTTGGTTTATTTTATATATATTATTTATTTATATATTTTCTCAGAGGCAGCATAAGGATAGAAAAGAATTGTGAATAGAGAAGAAGACCAGGGCTGTTTATATAGTGTAGAAGTCGACGAATCTGGTCAGAAGGGCGTCCAAATACAGAGAAACGAATATGGTTCAGGAAGCTGGAAAAAGGGGGGGGGGTCGACTACCCAGTCGACTCCCCAGTCGACCTGGGGGGGGGGGGGGGGGGTCGACTACCCAGTCGTCTCCCCAGTCGACCTGGGGGGGGGGGGGGGGTCGACTCCCCAGTCGACCTGGGTCCCCGCTTCTGAGTCTGTTTTGAAATTCAAACTTCGCTGAATCTTCCGGAGGCCATATCTTCCTCATGCGGACTCCGATTTACGCAAACTCGGACTCGTTTTCTTGTAGAATTCCGAGACGAACGCAATGGCGAAGCCCGTTTCCCTTGATTTTGATTTTAACTTTTAATTCTGCCTTGATTTGCGAATCTTAGTGTTACAAAATTACGGGATGTTACATTCTCCCCCACTTAAAAGGATTTCGTCCTCGAAATCTTCAAGTTAGGAAGAATGTGTCCTACCATCCTATCACCCATCTACTCAACCATTCAATCATGGCCATTCATTGTCCTTAAAAGATTTCTAATGCTTTCATGTTCATATGCATAGTGTGTGTATATGTCTTTATCTAATGCAAAATCAAGCGGTCTACTGATTCAGTTGACCTCCTTAATGAGGATCATGTCAGTGCCATGCGTCCAACCATGTATGCAAGCATCCCTAGTTACGTAAATACTACATGCGTGCATAGCCATTCATCCATATGCAACATCCATATAATAACATATCAGGCTCAACTTACAAACAAATACATTCCTGTTAATGCAATATGAAAGCGTCTGAACTGATCTAGTGCCTAATACGTATGCATATGCATTCACGAGCAACCATTTGCAACCACTTGCATTCATCAACCATAACATGTTTCAAATACATATTTACATCCATTGGCTTCTACCTAAGGATCGAAGATACGACCTAGAGGATATACTCTGGAAAGTGAGAAACAATTATACGTAAAGCTCCTAAACAAAG